>CM028353.1:50159032-50759032 GCA_016618105.1 Dendrobium huoshanense | reverse complement strand
AGCTTTTTAGTACAAATTAATGCTATAAACTCTCTAACATCGAATATTATCATCTTTAGCTTTAAATTTGAGTCAGATTCATTTTTTTGTAATTTTACATCAAATAATTATGATTTAACTTGTTGATAATATTTTCCTAATATATAGAGAGCAAATATGTTTCAATATATAGCTCAAAATGTCAATCATGTTTGACTTGATTGGAAATCAGCTGATATTAAAAGTTCTGTGATGTGCAAAAGTCACCCATAGAGATAGAACACAAATGTGGAGCTAGAAAGAGGACATAAATACTTAAACTTCTTGAGGTAATAAAACTATCACTCATGGAATAAAAATAAAGAAAATTCATGCCAATCCCTTTGTCCAAAAACACATTAGATAGATCATCTCAACAGTTCACAAAATTTTTGTACCTACATGAATCATGAACGATTCAAATAATGTGAATATAGTAGTTAGAAGCTCTCTAATTCATGATCATAAGCCACATGAAATAAATCATTGACTACTCTAAATCATTTCATGTGTTTGCACATGATGGTATGTTTGAAAATTAATGAATTGAGTCGTAATATCGATGCATATCTTTCCCAAATTTTTATGCAACATTTGGATTGTAAAAAAAATGAAATGAAATATAATTGATTTGTAATTTTGAAGATCTTGCTACGCTTCGAAAGGTCCTTCCATTTCACAAAATAAAATAAAAATAAAGATATTATATGTGACTGTTGCAAACCCAATGACACATGAATAGCATGCCTCAAATGGCTGTTTTACAAAATTTAAAACAATAACAACACATTTTTTTAAAATAAAACTATGAACATGAACTCCCATCTTGCTCTTAATGAAACCACAACAAATCATAAACAAAACATGATTCAGATTTACAAAGTCGATGAATGAATAAAATGCCTTAAGCCCCAAGGCTATATCAATTATCATATATACTCTACCCTTTAAAAAAAAAACATGATAACAGTTTGTTTCTAAAATTAACATAGTCAGAGTGAAGTGAAGCTCATAATTTTTACCTATAGGGATTTGCTACTCAAGTTAATATGGGCTAGAAGGAACAAACTTACAGCCATCATTCACTTAGATTTATGATATTATTTTTTTATGCAAAAATATCGGGCCCAGTGCATCCAGGTGAGATGGCGTGTCCGGATTGGATGTCGGCAGGTGACCGGACATAATAATTTGAATATATTTATATATTACAAGCTTTAAAATCTCTGTTATTGCCTACTCACAAAACTACATGAAGAGGGGGGGGGGGGGGGGGGGGGGGGGGTTATATTTTGCGACAGAGGAATGACTCGACTGGAAGATGATCGGAATCTGATTCACCAATGCTTGGAGAAGTAAGTTCAACTAAATCCTAGTTATTTAAAGGGAAATTCACGGCTGAAATCAAAGTGGCTACATTATAAACAAACTAATTTAGGATACGTAAGATTATAGTCTATCTCAAATCTGCTTAAAAAAAAAGTTTATCTCCTTGAGATTGATGAAACGTCTTGCACACATTTTTCTTTAATATTTACTATGATGACCTCAGATTATAGAAATTTAATATTTTCTGAGTACAGGTAAGTAATTTATTTACAATCAAATTGCAACGACTTAAATAGAAAGACAAAAAGAGTGAGCTCAAACTAGCCTCAGCTAACTGTGTAACTTCCTTTACCTTTATCTGTGCGATGGTTGAGGCCGAATCCTCCTTTCTCTGGCTATAAACAAAATTCTTCTTACGTTTCTTCTTTTCATCAACTACTGCACACAAGGAAGGGCCCCGATGCACAAGAGCAGGTTGGGGAGGGTGGATCGGCTTCGGTTGGAGAGGGGAGCCGAAGTCGGAGAGGGGCGGAGTCGGGCTGGAGGTTGACGAAGCTCAGCAGCTGGTCGGGAGCAAGTAGATATGGGATGCTCGGCGGCCTGAGGTGGAGATCCCGTCGGCCGGCGTCTAGGAGGCCGAAGATAGATCCAAAGAGGGAGAGGGGAGGACCTTTTGCTATGCGCGTGAGAATCCAAGAGAAGAGGCCGCTCGGGATCCTGTGGAGAGCTTGGGCTGCATATCTCTGTGTGGAGGGGAAGAGGGTGAGAGAGCCTTGCCAGCTTTGTCTTGCTGTCCCTTTTGATCCTCAGAGCCCCTTTTTTTCCCTTCTCCAAAACAAAAATCAAATCCGATCAGATGAAGCGAGAGAGAGATCCGGCTTCTCTCTGGGTCATGCGAACAAGGAGAGAGACGGGAGGGAAGAGATCTTCCGCCGACTGGGCTTGTGCTTGCAAATCAAAGGAAATCGGCAGAGGAAAATAGCTCAGTGTGTTTCGGCTTGTGGAATCCGGAGGAGATTACATGCCATGGCCGAAGAAGCGCACGAAAGGGATAGTAAACTTCAGAACTTGCGAGCTCCGTTCCTTACTTCCGATCAAATGAAGGAGCGAAGTCGAACGAGAATGAAGGGGCGAAGTCGAACGAGAACGAAGGGGCGAAGAAGCTCTCGTGCAATCTTACACCTCCTGCGAAGAAATGAAGCCGAACAGCCTTCTTCGTCCAGCGAATTTGTAACCCGCTCGATACGAGCGGGTTTCTAATTCCCGCAAAACAGCCTCCTTTTTACACGCCTAATGCATCGGATGAGTTCCTTTTGTTTCGCTCAAAATTAACCAAACAGCCTAATTTAGTAAATACATGTATTTATTTTACTTTACACTCCTAATTCAGGCAACCAAACAGCCCCTAAAACTCTCCCTTGCTTTGCAAGATCTGTAAATAACCTAAATCCCCAAACTGCCTCCCAAAGCGCGGAGAAAAGCCATGGCCAGAAAGGCTTGCAACGCTCAAGCCCATTCTCTATGTTTTCTTGTACTTGTCATCGTCGACGCCGCTGCTGCAAGAGGCGACGTCGTCTCTGCTAACGCCTCCGGGGAGGCGATGGCGCAGCGAGAATTTGATTACTTCGCCCTGGCTCTACAATGGCCTGGCAGCTACTGCCAAAGGACACGCCATTGTTGCTCTTCCAGTGCATGCTGCCAGTATTCTCTTAACTTCTGGATGTCTACTATGTTTTTTTTTGAAGAGATCATGCCGTGGATTATTGAGGCTTTGCTCTTGCAGTTCTTGCGTTATAAATTAATCGATGTTCTCAGGTTTTAGACTTTAGTCTAGTTTTTTTTTTTTTTTTTTTTTTTTAATTTATATTTTTTCTTGGATTTGGAGTTTTCTTGTTGCGCTTATGGGCAGTTTTGCAGTTGGTGATTTAACTATGCATGATTTACTTATGGTCGAGCTCAACACTTTGGTTCTTACAACAAAAATTCGACGATTGAAAAAATGAAAAATAACGAAAAGCCTTACAAAGACTACAGGCTGTTGCCGAGTTCCCATCTTTTGAAGGGTCGCAATCTTCTAAATCATCTATACATGTTTCATTCTAAGAACTCGTGAACTTTTGAGAAACCCCTTTTTGGCTTCTTTAGGTGAAAGCCAAGATTCAGATGGTCTTTTGTTAAAAATCTGATCCACTTAACAATGAGATCTGCATGTTGAAACCGCTAACTACCAATGATTTTAAGAAAGAATTTGGATGTTTTTGCATGTAAACATTTAGAAATGCCAAATTTTAGCATGGAGGTGCACTATCACTGATTTAATATGCAATTGTAAATAAAAAGGAAAATGAATAAGCTGATAGCGTCAACTTTGTTACAAGCATCCAAATTGGTTTTCAAATGTGATAATTGTTGATAAAAGCAATGCCAAATGGATGTTGTGTGTTGATTTTGCTTGCTTGAATGATGCTTGTTTGAAGATTGCTTTCTGTTATCTTGGATTGATGATGCAAAATTAGGCTTATCATTTTGGTTGATGCTTCTTCGAATTTCATCAAATTAAAATGCACCCAACATATGAAATAAAAATGAGCTTTATTATTGGTGCATTTTCAAATTTCATCAAATTAAAATGCACCCAACATATGAAATAAAAATGAGCTTTATTATGCTTGGTGGGATCTACAGCTATCATGTAATGCTTTTTGGGCTAAAAAATGGTGAAGCTATATATTACAACATGATGGATAATACTTTTCAGTTGTAGAAAGAAAAGAATATCAAGGTGTTTGTTGATGATTTACCTATGAAAAGGAAGCATACTTGGCTAATGTGCAAGTAAGTTTCTAACTCTAAGGCAACACAAAATCAAGCTTTATCCCACTAAGTATGTGCTAGTTTCCTCGTTATCTCATGACTTATTAAGGAGCAAAAGCTAACCCTCAGAAGGAGGTATACAAAAACCAATATATGGAGATTGTTAGGCCACCTTACAAGTTTAAACAAGCCATACCAATGCTAGCGATTTTGTCCCCATAGGCAACAACCAATTTATGGAGATTGTTAGGCCACCTTATATATATATATATATATATATATATATATATATATATATATATATATATATATATATATATATATATATATATATATATATATATATATATATGATAAATGCACACCATTCAAATTACTATGGAACATAAAAAAATTGTAGATAGACCTATACATGTTTAGAGGCATTTGTGAAGCTTAGAGAGTCTTTAGCCTCACCATCTTTGATAAGTAGTTCTAAGAAAGTGTGGAAGTGATATATGGTTATAGGATCTTAAAGGTGAAGGCAACAGTTTGATTGATGCTCTCTTGGGGAGGTGGTGAAAGGGTTCTGTTGGTAGTAGGAAAATGAGTATTTAGAGGTTAGGATTGATTTGAGATCGAAACCTCTAGGATTTGAAAGGGTAAATTTTTCTTGGAGGAAACAGGTGAAGAACTTCAGATCAAAGGTTTGAGATGTTATGAAATTAATAAAGATATTTTTTATGGGTTTCAAATCAGTAGTTAAGTAATTAATTTTTTTATGTTGTTGCTTAAAGCAGGAAAGTATCTCTCTTTGTTGGACTTTTGGCTATTTTAATTTCTGGTTAATTTGGAGTTGAGGCTTTGAGAAGTTATAAGGATTGTGGGGAAATGCAAATGAGAGTTTTAAAGGGTAGGTTATGAATTATTCTTACGTTAGGGTTGGCAATTTCCCACCCTAGTATTTTTCCCTTCACCAAGATACCACTTTTAACAAGTCTCCTCCCCCCTCTCTCTTCCTCACTTCAAACACTTGACAATCCTTAAGCAAAAAAAGACCAATAATGTATCATGTAAGCTTAAAAAAGAATCATTTTTTTTAATGAGCATTTACCCCCCAAATTCTCTTTGCAAAAAAAAATTTAGTAGCTAAAATTTTGGGTTGAAGGACAAAACATTTAATATTTGGTCCTCATATTAGGAAACGATAATCTTTTTCTTCCTTAATTGAGTTTACAAAAGCCATTTCTTTTTTTGAGTTTGCACTGCCCCTTTCCACTTCTCCTTTAGATGTCATCGAACATTCATGGCCTCCTTTTTGCGCATCTCCGACCATAACTATTGACCTTCTTTGCTCTCATGCCATCCTAGCTCCTAGGCTGTGGCCACACTCATGCAAGCACTCCAATCATAACCGTGCCCAGGCCATTGCCACCATAGTTCCCAGGTTAAAACTATGTAGTACACCCCTTTTTATTCCTCTTGATGCATTATATGTACTTTAAAAATATGAGAACTTATTGTAATTCAATAGATATCTTTATATATGAAATGTCGCTCAATTAGCACTCGGATAATTGAAATTGATTATAAATTGTGAATTAATTGGAGTGAAGTGGGCA
Source organism: Dendrobium huoshanense (assembly GCA_016618105.1). Lineage (NCBI taxonomy): Eukaryota > Viridiplantae > Streptophyta > Magnoliopsida > Asparagales > Orchidaceae > Dendrobium > Dendrobium huoshanense. Next base: position 50,753,270 of record CM028353.1, on the reverse strand, counting down.
ATTGAAATTGATTGTGACTTTTTGAATTTATTATTTATTGAGTTATTATAATTAGAAAATATATATTTCTTATTGATTTAGGATATTCATTATATTTTCTTATGTGAATATTGCATTAGTAACATAAGTTCGATATAAACTTATGTTTTTTCATTTAATATTAAATAATTTAAATGAATCAATTTTTGACGAGGAAATAGCATGTAAAGATTGATAATGATAATGTTCTGATTGACCCTGGGCTTTGACCTTCTCTTTGGAGTTGTAATATTAATGATATATAGAGTTTGAAGAGCATATTTGGTTAAATGATCCTATTAATCAAAAAATAAAAAATTTCAAACAAACAATGATGGATAATCTTTAATGGTGGTTTATGTCATGACCCGGCCCGGCTAGCCCGATTATATCGGGGTGGGAACAGTCGGTCGTACGGAAGAGCATAATACATAACATATTTTCATTTAAAACTTAAGGTCAGAACATAAATATCATCCAAAAATACATGAAAGAGCCACTAATAAACTTCAAACTCAAATAAAGGCAATACAATCATATCTGCTTCTAAACTCTTATCACAAATCTTCAAATTCACTTGATATTTTTGATTAGCTTCCATATGATTCTCATTAGGCATTAAAACTGATAGAGATTTCAACATAAAGGTAGGAAGCAAATTAGTAGATCTAACAAATTCTTCTGAAACAAAGGAGTGTGACGCTCCAATATCAAACAGAATTCTAACGGGTCTATCGCACATTAAGATTGTCCCTAAACATGAAAAATTACAGAATTCATTTACAAAGCATGTCATTCATTGATTGTTCCTTTCATTTACGAAATTCTGATCGTTTTGGTATATAACACTTATACCTAATTTCGTTTATTTTAGAAATTAAAATTGATTAAAGTTTCAAAAGGACAACTCTACCCCTAATCATTTAAAAGTCTAGATTTATTTAAGTAAGGGCATTTTAGACTTTTAGCAAACCCAATTTCCCTTAATAGGCTTTACCCGAACCCCTCCCTCTTCATTTTACGCGTGAATTACCGAAAACGAGAGAGAGGGAGCGGACGGTCGAGCGGTCGGGCAAGGGGCGACATGCGTTCCGGTGACGATCTTCCGGCGAGAAAAATAGTTCAAATCGAAGGGGACGACGAGAAGAACACTCCGGTATGATTATTTTCAAACGAATCCCTCTCGATCTCTCAATTTTTGGAAGAGAAAAGTTTAGGGTTTTATGAAAACGTTGAAATTTCTTTACGAAATCAATAGGGAAGGATTAGGGATATATGTTAACGGTGGAAATGACTTTATTTCGCAAAAGTATTTGGAGATTTGTAAATTAGGGTTTTTCCTAATCTTTGTTTTTTTAAGCAAAATCTTTTTTACAATTTTTATTCCTTAGGGTATAAGGAATGCTTTAATGATGAAAATTTTGATTTTTAAGAAAAAATTTATTTTTCTTAATTTCCTAAATTATTTAATCCGAAAATTATAATATAATTATAATTATTTATTTATGATTAAGTTTGGAGCGATAATTTGATGAAATTGGAGATTTATGAATTTTTAAAATTTTAGTATTTATTTAATCCGAAAATTTAGGTTTATTTAATTAATTATCCTTTAAATGTCGTAAGGAATGGTTAAGGGAAAATGCCGAGTTTAGCAATTAGACTTAGGAAATTTGATTTTTAAATTATGTGACACATCTCTTTTGTAAACTGTTTAGGTTCTGACCATTAAAGTTTAAGGTGAAAGAATTTGGTCGAAGCGACGTGTCGTACTTGGTTTGAGGTAGTTGTTCAGATCCCAGTTAAGTTTATAAGTGCTTTAATATTTTTATGCTTAATGAAATTTCATGTCTTTATATTTTTATTGTTAATTAATATTTTAAATTCATTGATTCTGCAAGTTTATGTCTTTATATTTTTACATTAACTGTTGGAAAGCATATGAACCATATGAAAAGCATTTGGGCATGAAAATATATGAGGCTTATAAAAGAAAATTGAACGAAAATGAAAAGATTTAAATAGAATAAAATTTTCATGTTGCATGTTGATCCGGAAGTGTCAAAATGGTAATGGTAAAAGGGCTTACAAAAGCCAAATGATAATGGAGCTTGTAAAAGCCAAATGGTAAAAGAAATGACCAAAATTTGACTGCGTACCTAATCAGTACAAAAAAGGGTACTTCCGAGATGGGTGTATACATATGACATAAGCATTTTTGCATATGAATTACATATGAATAAGATGAAAGAAAAGAATTATGAAAGGAATGAAATGTTAATGAAATGATTAAAGAAAAATAAGATTGAAAGTTTTAAGAATTTTGACTTGTAAGATGTTATGAATTAGTTTCTAATTTTAAAATGTTTTATTTATGCATCTTATGAATTTAACTGAGCTATGAATTACCTGCTGAGCGTTGGCTCATTACTCGTTTAAAAATCTTTTTAAGGAGAGAAGTGATGGCGGCTCGACGACCTTATATGTATCATCGTAGGGGACCTCAAGATGAAAGGTTCTTTTTTTGTGTTTTCAGTTTGAGTCTTTGTGTTTGTTTCATTGTAGTTCGTGAGTTTGAGGTTTATGTAATTGTAAAAGTTTATGTTATGATGATGGGTTTGAAAGTTTATTGGTTATGAGACAGTTGATCAATTTGTAACATTTGAGTTTGAAGTTTATTAGTGGCTCTTTCATATATTTTGGGATGATATTTATGTTCTGACTTTAAGTTTTAAATGAAAATATGTTATGTATTATGCTCTTCCATATGACCGACTGTTCCTGCCCCGATATAATCGGGCTAGCCGGGCCGGGTCGTGATAAGAGTGGTATCAGAGCAAATGTTTAATAATGATCAATGAAAGAGCCTATAGGATGATTGATTGAGTCTTAGAATATGTAGGAAGTGTAATTTTATAATTATTTGTGACTTATGATTGAAGTGTTTTATCTCAGGAGTATGGATCCTGAGCAGAATGCCACTGATGACATTAATATGGAGGAAGAGAGGGAGCTACCAGAAGTAACTGAACCTCAGAGGAACAATAGTATGGAGTCATTCACTCAGATGATGGAAGCGATGACTCAGATGATTAGAACTTCCCAAAATCAGGTCAATGGCAGTGGAATTGGAGGTCAACCTATGGATAAAAGCCTGATGCTGTTTCAGGATATGAAGCCTCCATTATTCTCAAGTTGTGGACCTATAGAAGCTGAGGACTGGCTAATGCGGATTGAGAAGATCCTTGAGGGCATGTCTTGCCCAGAGTATAAGAGAGTTACACTGGTTGCTTATGCTTTTGATGGCGAGGCTGAGAGGTGGTAGAGGAGTCAGTTAGAAGAAACCTTTGGAGGAAGACAAAGCAGCCAAGTTTCCTGGGAGGAGTTTGTAAAGACATTCAGAGATTGGTATGTACCTGCGATAGCCAGGAGACATATGCAGGATAAGTTCAACAGATTGATTCAGGGAGATCGATCTGTTTCTCAGTATGAGGCGGAATTTACAATGTTATACAGGTATGCCCCACACCTGATACCCAATGCTGAAGAGAAGTGCAACCGTTTTCTGAATGGGTTAAAGGACATGATAAGGCAGCCTCTTGTGCCTTTTAGAATTGATGATTATCCCAGTTTGGTGGAAAGAGCCAGAAGGATTGAGATGGACATGCTGACAACTCAAAAGATGAGGGATTTTCAGAAGAGAAAGATGGAGGGCAGGTTAAAGCCTTCCCAAATGGCACAGTTTTCTCAGTTAGGGGTTTCTACTTGGAAGAAACCCAGATCCAGTGGTTCTGATAACAGTGCTTCAACTGCTACCTTGTGCAGTAAATGTGGGAGAACGCATAAGGGAGAGTGTCTCTCAGGCACTAATACTTGTTACTGGTGCCATCAGCCTAGACACATGGCGAAGTCTTGTCCTCTTTTGGGTCAGCTATCTATTATAGAGGTGTGGTCAGTCAACAATACTCAGAGGATTGCTGGTAGACCTAGAGCTGTGGAGTCTACTGCTTCTGTTCCTTCTCAAGGTCAGACTCGTCAGAATGTTCAGCCTCGAGTCTATGGATTGTCCCAACAAGAAGCTAAGGGGTCTCCTGATGTGGTTACATGTATGTAATTAAATTTATTGCAATGAATATTTTTTTATTATGAATAGAAATAAACAATAAATAAAAATGAAAGGAACAATTAATGAATGACATGTTTTGTAAATGAATTATGTAACTTTTCATGTTTAGGGACAATCTTAATGTGCGATAGACCCGTTAGAATCCTTTTTGATACTAGAGCGTCACACTCCTTTGTTTCAGAAGAGTTTGTTAGATCTGCTAATTTGCTTCCTACAGTTATGATTAAATCACTATCAGTTTTGATGCCTAATGGAAATCAGTTGGAAGCTAAGCAGAGATGTCTAGTGAAGTTGAGGATTTGTGATAAGAAATTTGAGGCTGATCTGATCGTCTTACCTCTATCTGAGTTTGATGTAATCTTAGGCATGGACTGGTTATCTTGCCATTTCGTGACTATAAATTGTAACAAGAAGGATGTAAAGTTCTGTATGCCAGGAGAGGAGAAATTCAAATTTCAAGGGGATAGAGGAGTAAATGCAGTGATTGTGTCGTCCTTGAAGGCCTTTCAGATGTTAAAGAAAGGGTATGAAGGCTTCTTGGCCTATGTTAAGGAAGAGAAAAAGGCGGAAAGAGAGCTGAAGGATATCCCAATTGTTCAAAAATTTCTAGAAGTGTTTGCAGATGATTTACCTGGTTTACCTCCAAGTAGAGAAATAAATTTATCTATTGAGTTAGTGGCAGGAGCTGAATCTGTTGCTAAGGCTCCTTACATAATGACAATTAAGGAGCTTAAGGAATTAAAGGAGCAATTGCAAGAGTTGCTTGAGAAGGGATTCATCAGGCCTAGTACTTCCCCTTGGGGTGCTCCTGTACTGTTTGTGAAGAATAAGGATGGAAGCCTTAGGCTTTGTATAGAATACAGAGAGCTGAACAAGTTGACAGTGAAGAATAAGTACCCTCTCCCAAAGGTAAGATGACTTGTTTGATCAGTTGGAAGGTGCCTCAGTATTTTCAAATATTGATTTGAGGTCAGGGTATCACCAGCTCAGGATTAGAAGAGGATTTGGGTTTGCTAAAAGTCCAAAATGCCCTTACTCTATTTTGGCCTTAATACTAATGAGGGGTAAAATCGGCATTTAAAGACTTGGATTAGTTTTAATTCCTAATATAGGCAAAATTTGGTATAAGTTTTATATACCAAAACGATCAGAATTTTGCGTAAGATTTTCTAAAATTATTTCCGTTGAATTTCGTTAACATTGAAAATCTCACTTAAATCTCGTCACGGCGCTTTGAAAAGCGTGCGATGCCCTAAAATAGTATTTTCGGGTTTTACAAATCTCCCCTCCTAATAAAAATTTCGTCCTCGAAATTTAAAGGAAAAACTTAACAGTAAAGCCATACCTTAGCTAAACTAATGAGGGTAGTTCTCCCTCATTTCTAATTCTTTCTCCCAAGTGACATCCTTTTCTGAACTGTGCTTCCAGAGCACCTTAACAAAAGGAACCGCTCTGCTCCTCAACTGCTTAATCTCATAATCATGAATCTTCTCTGGTTCATTCACAAAAGTCAAATCTGACTAAATATCTACCACTTCAGTACTAATCATCTGAGCCTCATCTAAAATATATTTCCTTAAGAAGGAAATATGAAACACATTATGCACTCCACTCATATGTGCTGGTAAAATCAACCTATAAGCCACCTTTCCAATCCATTCTGAAATCTCAAAAAGACCTACAAATCTTGAACTCAGCTTTCCCACTTTGCCAAATCTATTCATTCCATTCATTGGACTGACTTTAAGAAACACAAACTCTCCAACATCAAACTCAACTGATCGGTGCTTGGCATCATAGTATTTCTTCTGTCTGTCCTGCACTGCCCTCAATCTATCTCTAATCAATCTGATATTTTATGTAGCATCATCAACCAGATCAGCACCAATTATCTTCATTTCTCCTGTCTCAGCCCAATTTAATGGTGTCCTACACCTTCTCCCATACAAAGCCTCATAAGGAGCCATTCCTATACTTGCTTGAAAGCTGTTGTTGTAGGCAAACTCAATCAAAGGTACATATGCCTCCCACTTACCATTAAAATCCAGAACACATAACCTGAGCAAATCTTCTAAGGTCTAGATGGTTCTTTCTAACTGCCCATCTGTCTGAGGGTGGAAAGCTGTACTAAAGGTAAGTCTGATACCTAAAGCTTCTTGAACCTTCTTCCAAAATCTGGAAGTGAATCTCCCATCTCAGTCTGACACTATAGTCTTAGGTACCTCATACAATCTGACAATCTGATCAATATACAAGCTTGTCAATTTTTCAACTAGATTAGACTGTTTGATAGGTATAAACTATGCAGACTTAGTCAACCTATCAATAATCACTCATAAAGCATCACATACCTAAAGCTTCTTGAAGGACTTCTTTCCTCAAATCATCCACATTTGGAATGCACAATCTGCCCTTATATCGAAGCAATCCTTCACCATCAAGCTCAAAATCTTCAATGTGTCCCACACTGACCATATCCAGTATCTTCTTAAAATCTGCATCAAGTGGCAAGGCTTCTCTTACCCTTTCTGGAAAGGTTGATGTAATTATAGTCTGATTCAACCTTATAATTTCTGCATCATTGGGTTGAACCACTGAAATCTCCAACTTCTCCAAATCTCTTATCAACTCTTGTTGCTGTGTAATCATCCAGTTTGCACTGTTTGAATTCTTTCTGCTCAAAGCATCAGCAACCACATTTGCTTTGCCCGGGTGATACTGAATATCCGACTCATAATCCTTAATGAGTTCTAGCCATCTCCTCTGCCTTAAATTTAGTTCCTTCTGAGTGAAGTTATACTTCAAACTCTGGTGGTCAGTGAAAACTTTACACCGAACTCCGTACAAGTAATGCCTCCAGATCTTCAAGGCAAAAATTACTGCAGCTAATTCCAGATCGTGGGTTGGATAGTTCCTCTCATGATTCTTCAATTGCCTAGAAGCATAGGCAATGATTCTCCCATTCTGCATTAGTACACAACCCAACCCTTTATGTGAGACATCACTGTAAAGCTGAAACCCATCTGTCCCTGAGGGAATAGTCAACACTGGAGCAGTTATCAAACACTGCTTTAACCTCTGAAAAGCTTCCTCACACTGAGCTGTCCAATCAAACTTCACTGCTTTTTGAGTCAATCTGGATAGTGGCATAGCTATCTGTGAAAATCCCTCAACAAATCTCATGTAGTAGCCTGTCAATCCCAAAAAGCTCCTAACCTCAGTCACTGTAACTGGTCTTGGCTAGTCTACTATTGCTTGCACCTTATGCTGATCTACAAATATCTTCCCATCAGAGATCACATGCCCCAAAAATTTCACTCTTCAGCCAAAACTCACACTTGGAGAACTTAGCATACAAGTCATTATCTTTTAAGATATGCAACACTGACCCTAAATGCTTTTGCATGCATCCTTTCATCTGGGGAGTACACAAGTATGTCATCTATGAATACAATCACGAACAGATCTAAAGAAGGCTTGAAAATTCTATTCATTAGATCCATAAACACTGCAGGGTCATTTGTTAAGCCAAAAGACATCATTGTAAATTCAAAATGCTCATATCTAGTACTGAAAACAGTCTTTACAACATCTTCCTTTCTAATCTTGAGCTGGTGATACCCTGACCTCAAATCAATCTTAGAAAACACTGATGCACCCTCCAACTGATCAAACAAATCATCTATCCTTGGAAGAGGATACTTATTCTTCACTGTCAACTTGTTCAGCTCTCTGTAATCTATACAAAGCCTTAAGCTTCCATCCTTCTTCTTCACAAATAGTACAGGAGCACTCCAAGGGGAAGTACTAGGCTTGATGAATCCCTTCTCAAGCAACTCTTGCAATTGCTCATTCAATTCCTTAAGCTCCTTAATTGCCATTCTGTAAGGAGCCTTAGCAACAGGTTCAGCTCTTGCCACTAACTCAATAGAGAAATCTATTTCTCTATTTGGAGGCAAACAAGACAAATCATCTGCAAACACTTCTAAAAATTCCTGAACAATTGGGATATCCTTCAGCTCTCTTTTCTCCTCCTCCTCTTCCTTAACATAGGCCAAGAAGCCTTCATACCATTTCTTTAACATCTGAAAAGCTTTTAAGGATGACACAATCACTGCAGTTACTCCTCTATCTCCCTGAAATTTGAACTTCTCCTCTCCTGGCATACAGAACTTAACCTCCTTTTTGTTACAATCTATAGTTACAAAATGACAAGATAACCAATCCATGCCTAAGATTGCATCAAATTCAGATCGAGGTAAGACGATCAGATCAGCCTCAAATTTCTTATCACAAATTCTCAACTTCACTAGACATCTCTGCTTAGCTTCCAACTGATTTCCATTAGGCATCAAAACTGATAGTGATTTAATCATAACTGTAGGAAGCAAATTAGCAGATCGAACAAACTCTTCTGAAACAAAGGAGTGTGATGCTCCAGTATCAAATAGAATTCTAATGGGTATATCGTACATAAAGATTGTCCCTAAATATGAAGAGTTACAGAATTCATTTACAAAACATGTTATTCATTAATTGTTCATTTCGTTTTCATTCACTGTTCATTTCATATTCATAAAAAAAAATGCATTACAATTAATTAAATTACTCACCTGTAACCACATCAGGAGACCCTTTAGCTTCTTGCTGGGACAATCCATAGACTCGTGGCTGAACATTCTGACGAGTCTGACCTTGAGAAGGCACAGAAGCAGTAGACTCTACAGCTCTAGGTCTACCAGCAGTCCTTTGAGTATTGTTGCCTGACCTCACATCTATAGCAGATCGCTGACCCAAAAGAGGACAAGACTTCGTCATGTGCCCAGGCTGATGACACCAGTAACAAATATTAGTGCCTGAGAGGCACTCTCCGTTATGCACTCGCCCACACTTGCTGCACAAAGTAGTAGTTGAAGTACTGCTGTCAGAACCACTGGATCTGGGCTTCTTCCAAGTAGAAACCCCTGACTGAGAAGACTGAGTCATCTGTGAAGGCTTTGACCTGCCTTCCATCTTCCTTTTCTGAAAATCCCTCCTCTTCTGAGTTGCCAACATGTCCATCTCAATCCTTCTGACTCTTTCCACCAAAGTGGGATAATCTTCAATTCCAAAAGGTACAAGTGACTGTCTTATCACATCCCTTAACCCATTCAGAAAACGGTTGCACTTCTCTTCAGTATTGGGTATCAGGTGTGGGGCATACCTGGATAACATTGTAAATTCTGCCTCATACTGAGAAACAGATCGGTCTCCCTGAACCAATCTGTTGAACTTATCCTACATCTGTCTCCTGACTGTCATAGGCACATACCAGCCTCTGAACACTTCCATAAACTCCTCTCAGGAGACTTGGCTGCTTGGTCTTCCCCCGAGTATTTCTTATAACTGACTCCACCACCTCTCAGCCTCGCCATCAAAGGCATAAGCAGCCAATGTCACCCTCCTATCCTCTAAGCAAGACATGCCCTCAAGGATCTTCTCAATCCGCATTAGCCAGTCCTCAGCTTCTATAGGCCCACCACTTGAGAACAGTAGAAGTTTCATATCCTGAAATAATTTCAGGTTCTTATCCATAGGTCGAACTCCACTTCCATTGCCACTGGCCTGATTTTGGGAAATCCTAATCATCTGAGTCATCGCTTCCATCATCTGAGTGAATGACTCCATACTATTATTCCTCTGAGGTTTTGCTACTTCTGGTAGCTCCCTCCCTTCCTCCAAATTAATGTCATCAGTGGCATTCTGCTCAGGATCCATATCCCTGAGATAAAAAACATCAATTATAAGGCGCATAATTCATAAATTACACTTCCTAAACATCATATGACTCAATCTATCATTCTATAGGCTCTTTCATTAATCATTACTAAACCTTTGCTCTGATACCACTCTTGTCACGACCCGACCCAGCTAGCCCGTCGATAACGGGGCGGGAACAGACAATCGTACGGAAGAGCTTATAAAGCATAATCAAATTCATTATAAATTTAAACTCAGTACACAAAATATCATCCAATATTAAAAGAAAGAGCCACTAAGAAACATCAAACTATTCTTCTGTCACACAACTATTAAAAACTTTTTAAACATCAATTACATTACATAAGCTCTCACTATTTCATAAACTTCAAACTCACGAACTACAGAAACAAACTCAAAGACTAAAACTTAAAACATAAAATGGAATCTTTCTTCCTGAGGTCCCCTATGACGATACGTGTACGGTCGTCGTGCAGCCATCACTTCTCTCCTGAAAAATATTTTCAAACGAGGAATGAGGCAACGCTCAGCAGGTAGTTCATATCTCAATTAATTTCATAATATGCATAAATAAAACACTTTTACAATTGGAACTAATTTATTTCATATCATTTTGCAGGTCACAACTTTTAAACTTTTCAATTTTTCTTGCATTTTCCTTTCTTTAACATTTCATTCATTTCAGTTTTTTTTCTTTCACCTTTTTCATATGTAATGAAAATGCAAAAATGATTATGCTAAATGTATCACCCGTCCCGGAAGTACTTTATTCGTACTGATCAGGTACGCAGTCAAATTTTGGCCATTTCTTTACCATTGGTTCATAAGAATCATCCTTTACCATGGCTCATATGAGCCTCCTTTACCAATGCTCGAAAGAGCTCCTTTACCAATTTGACACTTCCGGAGTAACATGCAACATGAAATTGTTATTGCTTTTAAATCTTTGAATCATGCTAAATTTTCTTTCATATTTATTTCATTTATTCATATACCTTAATTGCTTTACAAATAATGCATGAAATGAAAGCATGATACTGTAGGATATTTTTTTTATCATGAATATCAAAACATTTGACAGTAAATAAAATATTTTGACAGTAAAATAAATACATGAAATTGCATTCTAAGCATAAATAAAATTAAACACTTATAAAATTAAATGGGGTATGAACACCTGCCTCAAATCAAGTACGGTACGTCGTTTCTACCAAAATTCTTTCACCTTAAACTTCGACGAGCACTACCTAAGAAATTTACAAAAACGACGTCATATAATTTGAATAACCTAAGTCCTAAGTTTAAATCTCTCATTTCCCCTTAACTATTTCTTAAAATACTTAATGAATTTTTAATTAAATAAACCTAAATACTAAAATTTTGGAAATTCATAAAACTCCAATTTCATCAAATTATCGCTCCAAACTTAATCCTAAACATATAATTATAATTATATGTTAATTTTCGGATTAATAATTTTGGAAATTATCAAAAACAATTTTTTTCTAAAAATCCAATTTCATATTTTAAAAACATTTATAATAACTTTAGGAATAATATTTGTAAAGGGGATTTCTCAAAATTCAAAATCTAAGAAAACCCTAATTTTTAAATCTTCAAAATCTCCTCAAATCTCTATGTTTTTATTGCCAAAACAATCCTCTAAACATTCCTTAAAGGTTTCGCAAAGAGATTTCGAAGAAATTCCAAAATTCTATAAAACCCTAGAATTTTCTTTTCCAAAAATCTAGAGATCAGGAGGGATTCGTTTGAAAATAATCATACCTGAGTAATCCTCTCGTCGTCCTCTTCGATTTGACCTAAAATTTTCGCCGGAAGATCGCCGTCGGAGAGCCCTCGCCGAACCCGCCGTTCGCCCCTTGTCCGCTCGTTTCGGTCGTTCGTGCGAAAGAATGAGAGGGGGAGGGTTCGGTTATGCCTAATAAGAGGATTTGTGTTTGCTAAAAGTCCAAAATGCCCTTACTTACTCTATTTCGGTCTTAATACTTATGAGGGGTAAAATCGGCATTTAAAGACTTGTATTAATTTTAATTCCTAATATAGGCAAAATTTGGTATAAGTTTTATATATCAAAACGATCAGAATTTTGCGTAGGATTTTCTAAAATTATTTCCGTTGAATTTCGTTAACATTGAAAATCTCACTTAAACCTCGTCGCGGCGCTTTGAAAAGCGCGTGACGCCCTAAAATAGTATTTTCGGGTTTTACAGTTTAATTCAAAATAGTTTAAAGAATATCTAAAATGGTTGGAGTATAATGTGTAAAAAGATGTGGCATTTTATCTCTACTATTACTTCCTTAAGCCTCAAGAGCAAACTATAACAAGTCAAGATGATAGAGACTCATTTATTAGTGAAGAATTTAAAAGTAGAAGAGAAAAACAAAGCTTCTTGCAAATACTGGAGAACGAGTAATGCTCATAATAACATAACATGGGAAAAATGTGGGATTTAATAAAGCCTCAATAATAGTGTTTTCTATTATGTGACCGAGTAAGGATGATATGAATGAAAAAGAATATCAGATATGGTTGATTGTAACTATTGATTGTTTTTTTATTCATTCTGTCAAGAATTGTCATTTTTTTATCATGACAAGTCATGTGAATCATACATATATTATAAAAAAATCTTATATTTACTTAATTTTTTTAAGCATATTGAAGAAGTGAAGAAAGTTATATTTGTAAATGCTAATATGATGCTAAAGTTGACTTCAATAAAATTTTAAAAAGAAATGCATTATGCTACTAATATTCAAATCTTGCTTTCCACTATCATAAATGATATTGGTGATTTTTATTTTTCTTTTCTAGTATATGAGTCTCATGATTTGTTAATGAAGGAGCAAATAGCTATCGTAGTGAGATATAGATCAAAGAGGGCAATTCATTGAGAGATTTATTGGTATTAAATATATTTTCTCAATCGATACAGTTACACTTAATGCATCTCTTGAATATATATTTATCAAATATTCATTAAGCTTATATAAGATATGTGATCAAGATTATGATGGACATATTATATGCTAGAGGCGTTCCATAGGTTGAGAGTGCTCATCTAAAGATAATTCGAGAGCATTCAAGTGTGCTTAGTAGTTAGTTGTTTCAAAGAGCTGTTATCAAGTGAAGTATATTTTTAAATTTACTTAAAATTTTTGTTAATACTATTGGAGTATCTTATAAGAGAGTGATACTTTAAATTTTAAAACCATTTAACATGAAAAAATTCATGAGCATCTTAAAACTTAAAGTTAATGATGACATTACTTGAATGAAGAGGCTAGTTTGCAATGAGACTCGGATTTGCATTTTCATATTATAGTCGCATAAAAAAATGCATGTTTATGTACTTGAAGTGCTTTGATTATCAATAAGGTTGTGATATATGAGTTAGTTGAAGTTGTGGAATTCAATGGAATTTTTAATTTTATTTAGAATACATTTAATGATTAGCTTTTGGGGAATATAAATGAATTATTATAATCTTTACAAAGAATGATTATGATATTGAGAATATAATAAAATTGGCGCACAAATCCAATTAATGACTATAGATGATGAGGGAGGATGAATGAAATTCTTTATTTGATGTTTTAAATATAAATTCTACGTTCTAGTCTTATCAATGGTCAATATGGAGAGATCAAGATATAACATACTTACATCATTATCTTGTTAAGTTATTTAGAAGTACAATTGATATGTAATTTCAAGAGGTGAGTAATCATTTCTTTGAGTTAATTACTGAGATTATTCTTTGTGTGAGATGTTTAAATCCAAGTGATTCATTCTATACTTCAAATAAAAGGAAATTAATTTTTCTTGTCGAGTTATGTCCAAATAATTTTGTTATAATTGAGCTTATTGCTATTGAGCATCAGCTTTAAATTCCTTAGTTGTATGTTACATTATTATCATTATGCATTGCATAGCATTCTGGAGTTTTTTTATGGAAATGAAAGTGCATTTTAAATTATGTGCTTAGGCTCAATGCAAATTTATCTCTGTTCTGGACTACTCTATTCTGTTTTGGCTCTGAGACGATTCTGTGTTGAGATATATTCTATTATGTTCTGACTTTTCTCTGCACCTTCTTGAGCAGGTGGGAGGTGATAAATGATAGTTATGTATGGGCATAAATATATGTGCATTTATGCATTCATATTCATATGTGATCTAGTATGCCAAAACTGTAGAGTAAATAGTAATTCAATTATTTTATTTATTTTTATTATGAATTGTGAATTTAACTCTAATATGAGAAAAAATGATTGGCACTAATAAAAATAAGTAATACAACCAACACTATCTACTCTCCCTTTTGACATCATAAAAAAGAAGAAGCACAGACAAGCTATAATATAGAGCTAAAGAAAATACTAAAAATAAAAAGTTTAATTAAACTCACTACAAATGACAAATAGTATAAACAATATAAAAGATACATACCAAATAATTATATACAAAAAGTTACTTTAAAAGCTCGATAAATCAGGAAGAAATACATTTTTATCATTTTTTGGAGGATTTTAAATCATAGAACTCAAATTCACTGAAAACATGAGTAAGAGTTTAGTCACATCAAATAGAATAAAATATGTAATAGGAGTGTGAGATGAAAAAGCCTTGGAAGTCTTCTTTCTCTCTCCCCTCTATTCCCTTTCTCTCTTTCTTCTTCATTTCCTTCCCGATCAAGGCAGCTGAAGTGAGGGGCTAGTGGAGTTGTCGCAAGGATATTTATATTAAATATAATAAAAAATTATTTTAGTGCATGGCACCACGGTGCCTAAGTGACCCAGTGTCATAATGTTGCATGCAAAATAGTATAGTGCCGCAACGTCGTTGCATTGAATTAATTTTTAAAATTCCAGAGAGCTCAGCATCAAGGTGCCACACTACTTAGCACCACAATGCTCTAGTTAAGGAATTTCAAAATTTAAACTTTTAAATTCATTTTTAGATTTTCAGGTTGTCACAATAGCGCAGTGTCTCAACGTTGAGCTTTGTGAAATTTTGAAAATTAATTCAGCGTAGTAGAGCTATTTGCACTGCTGCAGTACAGTGTTGTTTTACGTATGATGCTGGGTCACTTGGGGCCGAATCACTAGGCACTAAAATAAGTTTTTATATTATTTAATCTAAATATACTTGCCATCCACTCCACTCTATCCCTCACTTTAGCCGGCTTGCCAAGGAAGGAAAGGAGGATGAAGATAAGGAAAGGAGAAGTGTGAATGAATGCAAGCATTTGGTCGTCAGTTCGTTTCTTTTCTTCAACAAAAATTCTTTAGATTGTTGTAGATGACTTCTAACCTACTCGTTTTCAAATATTTCTATTTCTACCTTTTGATTTTTCCTAAATTAATTTTTATTGCATATCTTCAATTTTTAGTATGTTAATACCGTATAACATTTTGTATGTTATAGTACTGTTTGTTCTATTCATTTTGATTGGTTGGTTTTGTATTTTCTTCGGTTAAAATTGAATTATTGTATTTTGTATGATTTGCATAAGAATAGTAATTATGACCTTTTTATATGATTATATTGGTAATATAAGTATTGTGAATGAATGCAGGCATGTGATTGAGTTATAACTAGTCGTTATTACTTTTATAATATTATGTTTGTGAAAACAAGAAAGATTGATTACTGAGGTTGGCTGGAGACTAATTATAGTTTTATACTATACATAATGATGGGCTGACGTACTTTCTTTTAAATACTATGGCTTGTGCTGATATCATCTACTTATTTGTGTTGTTTATTGATTGAGAGTTATAAAGAGTAACTAATATGCTGATGGACAAGAGTGATGTCTCTAATTATTGAAAGCCACCTGATACTGGAAATATACCACACAAACCAGAATTTCTTTTACTTATTTAATATGACAGCTTGGACATGCATATAAGACACCGATTTACTATTACTGTTTCACTTTTATTGATTTACTATTATTAAACATGTGATCTAATGTTACTGAGCACGTGATTAAAATGCTGATTTGATACTGATATAGAATAAATGAACAACATCATGTGCATACTCTTATACAATTTATTAATAATACTGCATTGTTATAGATTTATGACAGTTTTCATAGATACTTTTGCTTTATTGATTTATACAATTTTTTTACTGTTTGGATTACCCTGCTTCAATGTTGAGCTTAAGAATGATTGGTTATGGTCTTACTGTTTCGACATCCGTATTGTATTGTTTTACGGGCTTTATTGTTATAACATGTGTTTTATTATTTCTGCACAAATTCATGATCATATTGATTGCTACCGTTATAAACTGAATTATTTCATGCATACTGTTGCTTTGCCGTACTTTGAGTCAGTAGTAAAGTTCTAGTGACTTGTTGGGCTTTATAAGCTCAATGTATGTTTTCTAATGATTTCAGGTCAGGGAAGAGGATCATGAGTGTGAGACTAATTAAATACATGATTCTTCAGGTTTCACTATCATTTTGCCTTTTAGTTATTATTTTGAGCTCTGAAGTGGACAAATAATATGTTGTATTTGTTTGACTCCTGACTTTTGTATATGATTTTGGAGAAGTGTATATAATTGTGTATTGATGTTTTAATCTATAGATTCATTTTAGCTGGTAATTTTTAAAAAAAATTAGATAACTCTAGTTTTTATTATTAAAGAATAAAAAATACAATTCTTTCAATATTAGATCTTGGGGTGTGACAAAAGGTTTGTTCTTATTTTTTTTTATTTCTATCATCTTTACTTGACCACATAGTAGAAATGTTATTATTGAGAGTTTTTTAATTCTTCACATCTCTTAGCTCACTTAATTGTGAGCATTATTATATTATCCAACATGTGCTAAAATTATTTTTAAAAATTTTAAATTTTTAATCAATAAATGAGTCTCAATCAACTTGACTTGTTATAAGTTGTTCTTGGTGCTTACAACGATAACAAGAGAAACAAAATGCAGTATATTTGTGCACGCTATACTCCAATAATTTTGGATATTATTGAAATCATTATAAATTAAACATTTGTACAACATTACGTATCATTGTTTGCTGAAAATTATGATTTTTTTTGGTTTATTGGGTCTCTTTACCAAAATACTCTTCTTATTTTATCAATTCGGTAATTTGATAGCTCCAAATTCATGGTGGAAGCCTAGAGTCTGCTGAAAGATTAACAATGTCAATCTTCACCTGTTCTTTTCTCTTCAAATACAAATCCAGTTAAATTATTTCACATTAAATTGAAAATCACAAATTCATATCGAATTCAAATTACTAATTCATTATTTATTCAAAAACTATAATGAATACTTTAAAGAAAAAAAAATCTCTTGATTCTAATCACCCACTCAATAATGAATTCAAAAATTTACAATCAATTCCGATTATCCACTTCATTCTAATCAATTCATAATCTACAATTAATAACTCACAATCAACTTTAATCACTCAAATACACTAAAATTGGTCATATTTCCATATCTAAAAATATCTATTTAATTCCAATAAATTCCCATATTTTTAAAAATCACATAATATATCAAGAGAAAGAAAGGGCATACTTTATGGTTTAATCTGGGGGCTGTTGTGGTATCGTTTTAACTGTAATTTTGACTAGGTATGCTTGTCTGACTATGCTAATGGCAGCTTGGGCATGGAGGCAACCTTGGAGCTGTGTGGTTTGTGAGTAGTAGGGGTTAGTGGTTGTAGGAATATATATATATATATATATATATAGCATTGGGCTGAACTTTGTGGTTCTAGGAAAATATGTTCGAGGAGGAGGCCGACAATGTCTGACTACATGTATATGAGAAGTGAAGAGGAGCAAACTCATGTGAATGAGAGGAGTGCGGTCTACTTGCACGCAGACAAGGAAGTAGATGGCTGATTGTGTGAATGTGGGGCCCAAGGAGTTGAAAGTTTTTGTTCTTTCTCCCAGAATATTAGCTGAAACATTTTGAGGGAATGAAATTTGGACAGTAAATGCTCATAATGATAATGGATTTTTACTTTTTTTAAGCTTACTGATAGAAAACATATGTATAAACTTAGAAAACCCTTGCTGAAATTCAAGAAAATCAACCACTTGCAAACAATTTTTGAGAAGAAGGAAGATAAACAACAACGAAACAAATTTTATTTTATGAAAGACAAAAAATCAAGAGAAATTCAATGAATCTTCAATTCGAGAGGAAGATCTGGCTCTCCCAATCCCTAGTCGGTGGCTAGAGCACAAGTACCTTAGACAGATCTCAAATTTCAGCCAAATTCAAGATGCCCTAACCATAGGAAAACAAATTATTTAATGCATACAATCCAGAAATAAATCTCTAAGCAGCCCCTACTTTCAAATTTCCCTCATAAACTCCTAAATCTTTCCTAATCAGAGCTTTTGGATTCTGCGGTTTGAGCGGCACGAGCGGGAGGAGAAACTTTTCCACCTTTGTTACACTCGAGTAGGTCTCGTTTGGATCAGTTGGATCGGTCTAACAATACTCCCCACCCAAAGACCCATCTTGTCCGCAAGGTGGAAAGACAACACCCTCCTCTATTCCCTCGTCATCACAAACGATAAGAATCTGAAGGGTTCTATCTTTGCATCTGTTCCCCGGTGTATACCTCTCATCACATTTAAAACAGAGCCCCTTCGTCCTCTTCTCCTGTAATTTTGTTTCTGTAAGCTTCTTGAAGTTTTATCTGGGTTTTTCACCTATAGCCTTCTCCTTTGGGGTTTCCCGAAGAGTACCCGACATGATGCAGGCAAACTAGAAAGAAAGAGTCAATAGAGGAGAACATTAGGACTAGAAGAACAAAACTCAATTCAAACTAAAATGCTGACATCCAAACAAACACTAAAACAAACAAAAATCAAACAAACGAAACAAAATTAAAATTAAAAAAACACTATTCTCAGAACAACCGGCAAGCGGTTTCCTCACATGCAACGAAAAATTAGGCAAAGTATAATAAGTGCTTAAGGGATTTTAAACTAAGGGTCCTCCACAGCTACAAGGTTCAACGTCCAATGAAACTTCTCCGACAAATGTCACCAAATCAACCAACAAACACTTCCAATAACTCAAGAAGAAGGATACAAGTGGAATGGAACTTGCGGAGAGAGAAAAGGTTAGAAGCCCAAGACGAAATAGAGAGGAGGAAAAAATTGAACAAGCTCTCAAACTTTTTCAAGGTAAAAGAAACCTTCAGGTTTTGTAGAGACTTTGCTCAAATATTCAACAACCTTTTGTGATTCAAAATATCTCGAATTTATAAGAAAAAGAAGGGGCAGCCAAGCAGCCATTTCACCTCCAACCGAACCAATCAGGTAAAGGGAAATAGAAGGCCAGAAGTTATTCCAGAACAGCACCCAAAAAGGCCACACAAAAATCGAGTAAAGCAGCCACGGGACAAGTAGCCAGGGGAGAAACCGAAGCGGTAACATTGGGGATCGAAACCAACAATCAGGGGGAACGGAACAGCCACCACAGGGAACCAGAACCAGCAGCCAAGCAGGGAAAACCGAAGAGACACAAAGAATAGAAAGAGGCAAGATTTCACTCCACATAATGAGGTAGAAAGTAGAATAACTTTTCATATTAATGATCTAAACATTAGCTCAATCATTTATGAGTTAGAACCAAGTAGCTCCCAAAGAACACAACCCAAACTCGAGTAGCCAAGACCCAACTCGAGAAGCAACTACCAGCCCAAAGACCAAAGAAACCAAGTAGTCAGCACACCCAAGGTTTGTCATGCCCAAACACTTCCTACTCATGATCATTGGATGTTTTCCATCATAGGATAATATAAAAAAACAAAAAAAGTTATAATATTCAAATTACAATAAAAACAAAAATAAACTGAAATTTGCATGCATCAATTCCCCCCTGGTGGGAGAATCTCATCTTCTGATGAGAAGGCTTTAACAACTTTCTGAAAAAGATTCGGATGATGATTTTTCAGCTCAATAACATCCATCCATGTACAGTCTGTCAATGGACTATTTTTCCATTTAACCAAAAAGCTCTTGTGCTCGCCATGTATAGTCTTAATGATTCTGACATCAATAACATCTTTAATTTGATCATCACTATTTAGAACTGATGTGAAAAGTGGTAAAATTTTAACTTCCACAGAATCATCAGAATTTCCTTCATACAAAAAAAGGTCAGAAACATTAAACACATGAGAAGTGCCAACAGTAATAGGAAGATCCAGGAGATAGGCATTAGTGCCCAACTTTTGCAGAATACGAAAAAGCCTAAATTTCTTTCTACTTAATTTACCAAAAGTACCAATAAGAAATCGTTGGCGACGAAAGTAAGTCATAACTGAATCACCCTCCTTAAAAATAAACTTCTATCTAACATTAGCCATTCAAAGTTTTTCAAGGACTTGCTGTTGGACAGATTTGATATGATCAAATGTTTCTGTGACTTCAGCAATAATTTTATTAGGTAAAGACAAATAATTTCTATCTAAAATGTGAGGTATATGCTGATCATAAATAAACTCAAAGGAAGTTTTACCGGTGGAGCGATTAACAAAATTATTATATGCAAACTCAGCTTGGGGCAACATCAAATCTCATTGGGATGGTTTCTTACTAGCAAGGCATCTTAGTAAATTTTCTAAGCTTCGATTGACAGCTTCTATTTTTCCATTGGTTTGTGGATGATAAGTACTACTAAACTAAAGAGTAGTTCCTAACTTAGCCTAGAGTGGTATCCAAAAGTGACTCAAAAATCTAGTATCCCTATCAGAAGTAAATGTTCGAGGAATGCCATGGAGATGCACAATTTCTTTAAAAAATAAATCAGCAATATGAGGCATCAGAAGTTTTCTTGCATGGAATAAAGTGTGATATTTTGCTAAATCGATTCACAACAACAAAGACAATCATATTTTCTTGCAGTAACAGGCATCCCTAAAACAAAATCCATAGAGATATCCTCCTAAGGTTTATTTGGAATAGGAAGGGGGAGTATACAGACCAATGTTTTGAGAAGTTCCCTTGAAAGCTTGACAGATTTTATATTATTTCACCAGCTTAGCAATTTGCTTTCTCATATGAGGTCAGAAATATTTTTCTTCCACTAAGGCAACAATTTTTCCTTGACCAAAATGCCCACTCAAACCCCCACTATGAAGTTCTTGCACAAGTTGCTCTCTTGAAGAATTTTTTGTAATGCAAAGTCTAGAACCCTTAAATAAAAAATCTTGTTGAATAACAAATTGAGCATATTAATCAGTTCCAGAAGTGAGACAAGATTCTCAAATATCCTTAAAATCTGGATCATTCGCATAAGTGTCTTTTAAGAAATCGAAATAATTTATGGTTGGGTAAACAATTACCAACAGATGAGGCCTACTTAAAGCATCAACCACTTTGTTTAGCACTTCAGTTTTATGCTTAATATGAAAAGAATATTCTTGCAAAAAAAGAGGTCCATTTGACAATGTCTTTTGTTCAGATTTTTTTAGAGACAAAAAATTGCAAAGCTTCGTGGTCGATGTTTAAGATAAATTCTTTTTGAATTAAATAACATTTACAGAATTTCAAAGCTTGAACAATCTCATAAAATTCCAAGTCATAAGTAGAATAGTTAGATCGATAATCATTCAACTTTCCACTAAAGTAAGCAATGGGTTTTTCTTCCTGACTAAGTACAACACTAATACTAATATGTGAGGCATCACAATCAACTTCAAAAACCTTTTCAAAATTTGGCAGGCTAAGGATGGAGCTTGACTTATTTTTGTCTTAATTATTTGAAAAGTTTGTTCAGCTTGAGGTGTCTACTTAAAGACTCATTTTTTCAAACAATAAGTGATAGGTCCAATTAGAGAACTGAAGTTTTTAATGAACCTTCGATAGAAAGAAGTTAAGCCATGAAGTCATGAAAGAATATTTTTTTAGATTGATGTTACAATTTTTGCTCTCTTAGAGTTTGCAAAATTTACTTCATATGATTAAGATGCTCAGAAAGGTGAATGCTATAAATCAGAATATCATCAAAGTACACCACAACAAACTTTCCAATGAAAGGTCTTAAAACATGATTCATTATTCTCATAAAAGTACTAGGAGCATTAGAAAGCCCAAAAGGCATACCAAGCTATTCGTATAATCATTGGTTTTAAAAGCAGTTTTTCATTCATCTCCCGGTCTTATCATAATTTGGTGATACTCACTTCTCAAGTCAATTTTAGAAAAGATTTAGCACAACTTAACATATCCAATATGTCATCTAGCCTAGGAATTGGAAATCTATACTTGATATTGATTTTATTTATAGCCCGACTATCCGCACACATCCTCCTAAGGTTCCATCTTTTTTTGGTGTAAGTAAGCAGACACAAAACAGGGACTTAGGCTTTCTTTAATTAGACCATTCTCTAATAGTTCAGACACTTGCTTAAAAAGTTCATCATGTTCAATTGGACTCATTCTGTAATGGGGAAGATTAGGCAATGTGACCCCAGGTATTAAATCAATGTCATGTTGAATGTCTCTCATCGGTGGCAAACCTTTTGACAACTCTTCAGGTGTTATATCAGAAAACTCATCAATTAAAGGTTGAATTTCTTTAGGAATTTAAGAGGTTGAATCAGTTTCTTTCCCTAGCACCAGGTAAGCTACCTCAGATTGTTTCAACTCATTTGTGTTAAGAAACAGTTCAGGAGTGTTTGTTTTTGCAACTTTGGTATTTTTGGTAGGCGGGTCAGGAATGTGTTTTTGAGGATAAAGAGTGAATTCTTTATTATTTTGAATTAAAGTGTAGGTATTATTTTTCCCGTTATGGATGGTTTTGTGATCGAATTGCCAAGGACGAACCAGTAAGATATGGTAGACTTCAAGAGGTACAATATCGCAAACAACTTGATCTTTGTAAGAACTTCCAATTGTTAAATTAATAGTGCATTGTTTTATCATAGGAACCTCGCTCCTTTCCTTAAACCAAGAGATTTTGTATGGTTTGACAAGTGATTTTGATTTTAATTTAAGCTTATCAACCATTAGTTGTGAAACAAAATTACCTGAGCTCCCACTATCGATCATTAGAGTGCAAATTTTTCTCTCAACTATGCAAGTGATTTTAAAAATATTTCTTCTAAGCCACATCTCCCCATTTTCCATTTTAGCAGTTAAAACTTACCGGATAATTAAAAGTTGTTCACCTTCATCGTCCTCTACATCAACTTTTTCTAATTCGATTTCGTTCTCAAGTTCTGATTCATTTTCTTCTTCTTCTTCTTCTATTTTTTCATCATTTTCAATGTAATTATTTCTTGGTGGGTTATTTTTTTTCTACAAGCTGCAGAGAGATTGCCATAAAGCCCGCATTTATAATATGGTCCAATTAGTTTTGGTTGTTCAATAGGTTTAGGACCCATTATTCATTTACCTTTATCCATATTTTGAGTTTAAAATGATTTAATTTGTACACCCGATATTTTTACAGAAGTTTGTGAAGATTGAGTTTTAACCCTGCTAGTTTGTCATCGTTTATAAGTTTCAGTTATTTTTTGTGACCCATTTGATGTTGTTTTTTAATTTTCAGTGTCGTTCGATAAAACTCGTCGATTTTAATTACGTGTTACAAATTCAGTTGATCTTGGATTATCCATTTTAGACCGTTGATATACCTAGTGATAGTTCTTTCCTCGGATTCATCTAAGTCATTTCTAGATTGGAGTTTGTAAAAAATTTCAGTGTATTCTTCAATAATTTAATTCCCTTGGCGCAGGTTATTAAATTATTGAAATATGGTTTGTGCGTGGTTTGAAGACATAAATTTCCCTCTTATTTTCTCTTTCATTCTTTCCCAGTTTTGAATTTTTTCTTTCCCTCACCTTAGTTTATTGTTTTGAAGATTCTTCCATCATGTGAGTGCATGACCAGTGAGTTTTAAGTTTGCAAATTTAACCTTCCTGTTATCCAGTATTTCCTTCCATTAAAAAAATTGATCCATTTTTTCTACCCATTCAATGAATTGATCGAGTTGTAATTTTCCTTCAAAGTTATGAACATCAATTTTAATCCCATAATCTCAATTTCTTTGTCGCCTATTTTGGTTCCTAGGGACTTTCCCTTCACTTTCAGAAGTTTGAACATTATGATTGTTGACATTTAAGTTTGCAAGAGTATTAGCCATGTTGTTTATTTGATTTTGTAAATCCGCTAACTGTTGCATCATTTGTTGCCAATCCCCTTGATTATTAGTCATTTTTGTTTTCTTAAGAAAGAGACTCACACCAACCTAAGGTTTGCTAACTTTCTCTGATATCAAACTTGATGCAGGCAAACTAGAAAGAAAGAGTCAATAGAGGAGAACACTAGGACTAGAAGAACAAAACTCAATTCAAACTAGAATGCTGACATCCAAACAAACACCAAAATAAACCAAAGCCAAACAAATGAAACAAAATTAAAATTAAAAAAACACTATCTTCAGAACAACCGGCAAGCCGTTTCCTCACATGCAACGAAAAAATAGGCAAAGTAAAATAAGTGTTTAAGGGCTTGCAAATAAAGGGTCCATCACAGCTACAAGGTCCAACGTCCAACAAAACTCTTCGGCAAATGTCACCAAATCAACCAACAAATACTTCCAATAGCTCAAGAAGAAGGATACAAGTGGAGTGGAACTTGCGGAGAGAAGAAGAGGTTAGAAGCCTAAGACGAAATAGAGAGGAGAAAGAGAGAAATGGAACAAGCTCTCAAGCTTTTCTAATGTAGAAGAAACCTTCAGGTTTTATAGAGACTTTGTTCAAATATTCAACAACCTTTTGTGCTTCGAAACATCTCCAATTTATAAGAAGAAAGGGGGCAATCAAACAGCCATTCCACTTTCAACCAAACCAATCAGGTAAGGGGAAATAGAAGGCCAGAAGATTCTTGAACATCACCCGAAAAGGCCACACAAAAACCGGATGAAGCAGCCACGGGACAAGCAGCTAGGGGAGGAACTGAAGGGGCAACACAGGGGATGAGAACTAGAAACCAGGGGGAATGAAACAACCACCACAGGGAACCGAAACCGTAGACAAGCAAGGAAAACCGAAGAGACAAAGAATAGAAAGAGGCAAGATTCCACTCCACATAATGAGCTAGCAAGTGTAATAACTTTTCATATTAATGAGTTAAACATTAGCTCAAGCATTTATGAGCTAGAACCAAGTAGCTCCCAAAGAACACAACCCAAACCCGAGCAGCCAAGACCCAACCCGAGAAGCAACCAGCAGCCCAAAGACAAAGAAACCAAGTAGCCAGCATACCCAAGGTTTGCCATGCCCAAGCACTTCCTACTCATGATCATTGGATATTTTCCATCATAGGATATCATAAAAAAAATTAAAAAAATTATAATATTCAAATTACAATAAAAATGAAAATACACTGAAATTTGCATGCATCATGGTGTCAGCTCCTTGGGTGCCAAGAAGGTGGTTGTCATCCTGTACGAACTTCCTGAGCTGCTGCGTCCAGTCTCATTCTCCAGGTGCCTCTGATCCTCCACTAACTGAGCTAGCTCCATAGTCTATCCCAATCACGAGGCCTCATCACTCTAATTGCCTCTCGAAGCTCTGGTTTGAGCCCTTTCATAAAGTTCACTTTCAGTATAGTCTCCAGAAGCCGATCCAGTCGGCTGATTAGGTGCTCAAACTGCTCACGGTATTCCACCACCGTCCCCTCTTGCGTTAGGGCAAAGCTTTGCTTATAAAAGTTCCCTTCTTTGCTGGTTCGAAAATGTTCCAACAAGCAATCCTTAAACTCCCTCCAGATTCATATGGGTCTCTTTGTTTCCCTTCATTGATACCATGCTAAAGCTTTCCCTTCCAAGTACATCCCGGTTGTCGTCAGTCTCTCCTCCGTTAGCCTATTCACGATAAAGTATATTTCTACCTTGTAGATCCATCCATGGACATCATCTCATTCAAAAATAGGCATTTTTAGCTTCTTCATCCTAGGATCTCCTCCATTCTTTTTGTTTCCTCTATAATTTTTCATTCCCCAAGGGGGTGGTTCCTCCCAAGTGTCTCAATCATCCCTTCTACGCTCATAATCAAACATTTCATCAAATTCTCACATTCTCCTTTCAAATTCAACACCTCTTGGATCATGATAAATCCCTTTCCTTTCCATTTCAGCCCCCCTTTTGATCATAATTACTCATTTCCGTTTCAAATTCCTCCACTTTCCTCTCAAATTCAACACCCTTTTTGTTCATACTTAGCTCCTCACGCTTCTCCCCATACCCTCTACACGGCTCCTCCCTAGGAACATGCTCTAGGGGAGGTATTATCTCTTTTCCCTTTCGAGTCTATACTTCTTGATATTCGTTTTGCCTTATTGGATTAGAGTTTTCCCTCTTCCTAGGTTGCCAGAGGCGTCCTTTGCCTCTAACGATGTCGTTTTGGATTGGCTCTCGAGCAACTTCTTCAACATCTCCCCCATACTAGAAAAATTCCTGTTCATCTTCTTATGGATGGCTGAAATTTGACTTTTGACATATGAAAGTTGCGTGTGGAGATCTTAAATTTCAGTTTTCAATTGTCCGATCTCACCTTCCAACGTTGCTACCTCCAATAGTAAAGAACAACAAGTTTGATGCGAATTTTGGCCTCCAATTAGCAAAAACAACAATATTGGATATAGAACGAAGCAAAATTCAGCGACGAAGACTTCTATTTTAGCTTAGAAAATTGCTTAGATATCAATTTGATAGAAAATATTTTTATAAACTTAGAAAACCCTTGCTGAATTATGAGAAAATCAACCACTTGCAAACAACTTTTGAGAAGGAAGACAAACAACAATGAAACAAATTTTATTTGATTAAAGACGAACAAAAGCAAGTAAGATACAATGGATCTTTAATTCGAGAGGAAGATTTGACTCCCCCAATCCCTAGCCGGCGGCTAGAGCCCAAGTAACTAAGAGAGATCTTAAATTTCAGCCAAATTCAAGATGTCCTAATTCTAGAAAAACAAACTATTTAATGCATACAATCCAAAAGTTAATCTCTAAACATCCCTTACTTTCAAATTTCCCTGCTCCTAAATCCTTCATAATCAAAGCTTTTGGACTCTGCAGTTTGAGTGACACGAGCGGGAGGCGGAACTTCTCTGTCTCTGTTACACGCGAGGGTCCAGTGAACCGGTCTAATACTTACATGATACACTATTGGCCTTTATCGTTGAAGGATTGTGCAAGTGCATTTATTGAGGGGGGCAAACTTACAAAAAGTGTTATCTTGATATTGAAAAAAAAAAGGTAATGGTGGGCAACTGCCGAACCTAAAGTTGGGATAGGTTTGCCCCTAATGGAGAGATCATACATTAGAAATAATTAGTAATGAGTTTACTAGAATACTTCAATATCAAAATTTGGAATAATTATTTTTGGATCTATGGAATTAGAGTTTTCAGACCCTAACATTGAGGTGGTTAACCTTGAGGAGGGTATCACACTCTCATCTGCTTATAAGTGAATTATTTCTGTTCCTCCAGCTAAGCTAGACCTTCTTTTCACTAATATAGATGAGGATGTCATTGTCACAAATTCTAAACAGCTATCTGAGTCTGACGTAATTTTATCATATACTGAAGTTCAAATAGTTAGGAGATTTCATATCCTATTTTCCAGAAGAGGCAGAAACGGGAATAAAATTTACTATCATTATCTAATATTCACTAGTTTATAACCAATGCGTCGCAATTGAGAGCTTATGATGACATATTCACCTATTAGATTGATATTTCCTATCTTAGCATCATATTGTATTGCATTGTGCTGATTTTTCATTTTAAACTAGCAATTCCGTATGATTGTGTCATATGTATTCATTTCCTTATCTAATTATAATATTTTCTGATTTTAATATTCTGCTTTAAAAAAAAAAACTTTGGAAAGAAAAAAAAACACATTCTTTGAAATTTTCGTAATAAATCTCTTAACTTTGCTACTTGTAGGAACAACATTCTTCATGAAATATCTTTTGCAAAAACCAAATTGATAATGAAACGCTTTTATTTTTCCTTATTTGAATCCTATTCCACATATGTCAAAGCTTTTGATATCATTCAGAGAAGATCCACTTGAGATGTTTCTTTTATATTCAATATTTTGATTGTTTTGGTCAACTGCAGCGTATTTGCAATATAGATCAGTCCTCTATGTACCATCCTCTAAATCTGAGGGCTTTATTGTCATGTATTTTGGTAGCGTAGGACAAACGATGCTGATTCTTCTCCTTATTTGCAGGTCAAATCCATTAGCCGAGTTCACAATTCGTAAGTATATGGTTTTTTTTTTTTCTAATATTGTACCAAAAAGAAAAGATTTTTGTTCTTCGACAGGGCTATCACATCTCATTGATTAAGTTCTCTTCAGCCATTCAAAATAAATCTTAATGTTGTTCTAACAGGAGATGACCCGATTAGGAGAGTAAATGTATTAGATTTGATTTATGTTAAGAAAAATAGAGGTAGACCTAAAAAGACTTGGTTAAAAAATTTTAGAAATGATATTTCTTTATTAGATTTAAATGAGATTTTGACTACGTAACAGGGTAAAGGTTTTTTGTTGTTGTTGTTCTAATGGGAGAGGTGAAATTATTAACTTCATTTTTTAACAAACTTAACAAAATCAAGCAAGATTGCTCTATGGCCATTCAAACCGGAGGCCTATAGTAGATTTCTTTGTTCTCTTATGTGGAACATGAGCAGGGATTGTTGCTCACTGTATCAAGTTATGACATTGTTATGTTCCTGCTAATTGGAACTTAAACCCGTTTGTACTCTTGTACGGTCAATTTCTTATTTTAAACCTATTCCTAAAGATGCTTGCAATCTTTTTTTTTCCGCAAGATAAGTATAACATTTGAAGTAATATTCTTTTCCAAAAAATTGATGTTTATCTTTGAAAAACATTAAACTTGTTGAGTCCACGGAATGCCACATTTCCTGCGTTGAAGTAATATTCTTTTTTTTTTCGGAAAATTATAGTATTATAAATAGATTTATGATTAATGATAATATTTAAATTTCTTTCAAGAGTAATAAAACTTTAGGTCATTGGCATTCTAAGTTTCTGGAAGTGTGATCGTCATGCATCTGTGGAAACAGTAGGCACCTAGCCACACCCCTGAAAAGGGGTTATCCTTGTTGAGCATTAAATTGCAAAATCCTTCGTTTAACCAATATGCTCCTTCTTTTGGAGGACAAGTTACCATAGTTGGAATTCCCTACTTTAAACTATAAGCTGAAGAAGAGGGCTTCCCTTCTCTTCTGTTCATAAAACCAACAGCCTACATCAACTCTTGAAGAGGGCTTCCCTTCTCTTCTGTTCATAAAACAAACAGCCTACATCAACTCTTGATTCTTTGGGCATGCTGAGGGCATCAACCATGCAAAAATTAATTCTTTCTTATCCACTGTTTTAATTGTATTGGTTGAGCTATAAATGCAGCTCTAACTCGGAGTGGTGGTCTGAAAGAATTCCATTGGGAAGAGGATCTATATTCCTAAGATGAGGGAAAATGGTGTTGGCTTGCCACTGTGAAAGGAGTTGTTATGTAGGCCTAAAGCATGACCGACACTTGGTCAGCCTAAAAGACATGGTGATGTCTTTTGGCTAAAGGGCCCAGATGCCTTCATACTTGTAAATCAACATCTGTTGCTACCTTGATGCCCATGTTTTGTTCCCACCACCACCACCATTGCCACAGTTTTCTCCATCAAGTCTTTTGGAAAGAGCTTTTATTTTGGCTGAAATAAGGATTATCACATTTCTTGATTCTTCTCCAATCAAATCATTACTATTATGAATGATTATTTCAGATAATTAATATATAGTAATATTTGCTTTAATCAAATATTGTTTTATTAAATCATGATCCAAGCTCTAATTTTGTTTTCATATAATTACTTTTTATTAATTTAGTGACTTTATCACCCTAAATGAAAATAAAGATTTTTGTTTTTATCGGCGTATAAGTAAAATCGAAGTTAGATAGGCCTTAAAGAAAACGAAGAGTGAAAAGCTGTTGGACCTGATGATATTCCAATAAAGATGTGGAAATGCTTAAGAGATGAAGGAATTTCTTGTCTTACTAAACTTTTTAATACTGTTTTGAATACTAAAAAGATGTCAAATCAGTGGAGAATGAGTGTGTTAATTCCTATTTTTAAGAATAAAGATGATGCACAGGAGTGTGCGAATTATAGAGAAATTAAGTTAATGTGTCATACTTCAAAACTATGAGAGCGAGTTATGAAGCGTGATACTAATGTTTCTCAAAATCAATTTGGATTCATTCCGAGTAGGTCTACTATAGAAGTCATACATTTATTGAGAGGTTTGATGGAGAAATATAGAGAGATAAGGAGGATCTACATATGATATTTATTGATTTAGAGAAAGCATATCATAAAGTACCAAGAGAAGTGTTATGGAGAGTTCTTGAAAAGAAAGGAGTTAATAATGCTTATATTCAAATCATTAAAGATATGTATGCAGGAGCTATTAAATGTGGTTTGACCAATTATTTTTGTATTTCGGTTGGATTACATCAAGGATCAGCCTTAAGTACATATCTTTTTGCTTTAGTCATGGTTGTTCTCACTAGACATTTGCAAGAGGATGTACCTTGGTGTATGCTTTTTGCTGATGATATTCTTCTTGTTGATAAGAGTAGAGAGATAGAGTTGAAGGTAAACTTGAATTATGGAGGTCAACTTTAGAATCTAATGGTTTTCGCTTGAGTAGCTCTAAAATTGAATATATGGAGTGTAATTTTAGTAGCAATAGACCTAGTGAGGGGATTGTGACTTTGGGCGATCAAGTCATTAATAAGAATACATGTTTTAGATATCTTGGATCTATTGTTCAGAGTGATAGTGAAATTGATGGGGATATTATCAGCAGAATTCAAGTTGGATGGTTGAAGTGGAGGAATGCATCGGGCTTATTGTGCGATAGAAAATCCCCCTCAAACTTAAGAAAAAATTCTATAAAATGGTGGTGAGACCTGCAATGCTTTATGGTGCCGAATGTTGGCCATTAAAAGAGAAGCATAATACTAAGTTAAGTGTTGCAGAGATGAGGATGCTTAGGTGGATGAGTGGCTTGACCCTTGGAGATAGGATACGAAATGAGCATATAAGTGAAAAGGTTGGAGTAGCTCCAGCGGAAGATAAGATTAGAGAGAGTCGCCTTAGATGGTTTGGTCACATTAAACGGATGCCTTCCGATTAGGAAAGTTGAGGTATTATATTTGACTTTATGTTAAGAAATGTAGAGGTAGACCTAAAAAGACTTGGTTAGAAAATATTAGAAATGATCTTTCTTTATTAGATTTAAATGAGACTTTGACTTTTAACCGGACACAATGGCGAAAAAGGTTTCATGTAGCCGACCCCACGTAGTTGGACAAAGGCTTAATGTTGTTGTTGTTGTTGTTGTTGTTGTATAATTACTTTTAATTATTTGTGATGAAAGAAAATATTTGATTTTAAGAAAATATGACTATATTTGATTATACCCCAATTACTAGGTGGGATTTTTTGTACATTTTTTCTAATCATGCAAAACCTTATAATATATAGATGGATATTATATCATGAAGGGATATAAAGATACAATTGAAACAAGGAACATGATTGGATGAATCTCTCTTTCTTTCTCTCTTCTCTCTCTTCTATTGTAAGAGGATTACCGGACCCCTCTCTTTTTCTAACCCCTTTCTCTCTTATTTTATCTCTATAACCTCACAGCTAGAAAGAACCTCAAAAACTTATTATGCTGTGTTCGATCCTCACCAGTTTTTTGGAATCGCTCCAAAGCTTTTCTTGGCAGTTGGCACTATTCATGGAGTTTATGCAGAAGACAGTCAATACTGCTATCAAGTAAAAGCTACCATCTCATTACTTGAAGAACCTTAACGTATCCTCTAAGAGTGCCTCTAACTTGAGAATATATTGAACAAAAAAAATTTTGAGAAAAACTTAATATGACTATGTGTCTTCATCATTACTAGGTTTTTTTTTTTCAATATTAGTTAATGCTAAATTGTTTTGAATTGGCATTCCTTGAGTATTTATGTGGGTCTCACCCATATGCGGTCTGGTCTAACAAAAATAATTTACTTGATAAAATGTAATGATGATGGCATATGATTTGTGGAAAGTGCATTATTGTTACCCGACATTTTTGCAGATGATTGTTCTTTTTGGTTTATTTCTAAGCCATAAAGAATGATGTTTAGAAAGAAAATTCTTCAAATAGGATAGTAAAATATTAAAAACATGTTATGTACTTTTTCAAGTTCGAACTGCTAATTTTTCTTGATTCAATAAACTGATATTTTATTTAAACCTCATTTAACAGATGGGCTTTGGCCAGATTATAATGACGGGCACTACCCATCATGCTGTAGAAACTCTGATTTTAGTATTAAGAAGGTGATGCTCTGTTTGTTTGTTTTCATCCAAAGTTCATATTTCTTAGGTTGAAGTGTCATGTAACTGTGCCTAACTACTTTATATGCCCATTACTATGTTTTTTATTTGTCTGTCAGATCTCATCTCTTATGCCAGAGCTTCAGAAACATTGGCCATCCTTAAGTTGCGGTTCTCCATCTCTTTGCCATGGTGGCAAAGGGTTGTTTTGGGCCCATGAGGTATTTATGACTTGTAAGTTCGTAAATTTTTCTATTACCTATCTTGAGCCTGACAAACTTTGTATTTTTTGGTGGCCACCTGGTGTTTGTATGCTGGATGAGCAGTGGGGTAAACTTTCTTAACTTTTTTTAAATGTTTATGGTATTTTTAAGTGACAGCATACGCCAAATATTCCTCTATCTGAATAGAAACTGGCTTAAAAGTCAATTTCCAGATGAAAATAACCATTGGGGATTTCCACTAAGAAAAAAACTGTGGAAGTGTAAGTTTAAAATCCAATAGGATTGCTTTTGCAAAAGTTATTTTAACAGATTGGCAGTCGCAAGCATAAGTGGCAGTCCATGAATTGATGTTTGTTAGGTGGAATTGTTTTTAGCCTTGCATTGTGCCTTTATGGTACGTTAGTAAGCATACTCAAGAATAGGCGAGTGTTTTATAGAAGAAAAATAGGGAGCATAAGGTAATGCACAGAAGACTAACCATGGCCTGTTTACCAAGAGTTGTGTCCGCTTGACAGAATTACAAGCAATGTTCAAACATGCTTTCACATTGAATGTTTTTTTACAATATTTATTCTTCTATTTCTTTCTTTTGCAGAAAAGCACGGGACATGCTCATATCCTGTTATATTAGATGAATACAGCTACTTCTCCGTGGCCCTTGATCTTTATTTCAAGTATAACATTACGGTTAGTAATGTTTGAATTAATTGTATATTAATGACGCATTATGATTATATGACCAAATGAATGTGCTTGGAATTTAGCTTGGTTGGGTTTTATTAGTAGAATTTTCGTGTTAATGTAAGAGATAAATGCTGCAGAATCAAACCCTTTATCGCCTTTGCTTCCCATTGACTTCTAGAGATAGTAGAGAGAGATGAAGTGTTGTAGAAATATAAAAAGAAAGAGGTTGACATGCAGAGAGGGAGAGAGAGAGAGATGTTAGGAAGCAACCATGCTTTTAATAATCAGTAATCAAGTTTTTCGAATAATTTGCTCAGCCCTTGTTTGCTTAGAAAATTTGGAGAGCTCTAATGGCAGCAACTACTGATCCAAACAGCACAAAACAATCATGTCCTTAGTGTTACATAACCATGATACAGTAGACAAAAGAAAATAATGTCCTAACACATAACATTAAGCAAATAAACATGCAGAAATAAAATAATTATAGTTCTGATGACAATTGCGATAATAATGATGAACATGCATCATTCGAACTTATTCTATGATGCTTCAAGTCCTAATAATTGTTAAAATTTGTGTGACTCCATATGATTGAACTCGCGGCCAACGTAAAAATAATTATTTTTTTTAAATTATGCTTATTTTAATGTTACAGTTTTATGCAATGAAAAAAACTTTCAATTCAAGGTAAATAAATCCAAGAAAGATGTTTGGTTATCTGTTGAATGCCCGTGAAACTCATGGAGCTTATGGGCTTAGAGGTTGACATAATAAAATATGTTTGAGATCAGAGGAGCAATGAATCTAAATAATCTGCATCTTGAATGTCAGATTGAAAGACCATCGACAAGCTCAATAATATCTTATTGGACATATAATCAAGAAGAAGCTCATCAGATCTAACTCTAATTTGAATCCAAAGATGATTATTTTAGATATAAAGAGGGACTATGATATTAATTATCATAAGAGAAGGCTTAGTAAGCAAGCTATCACTGATATAAAAGTCCCCCAAAGTATCCTTCTGAAATTACCATCATATCTAGTTATGCTAAATAGGAAGAATTCATGGACAATTGTTCATTTTCAATTTTACATTTCATGACACTTATCACATAAAACGGCGGCCTTCCGATGACCCGGTTAGGAAAATAGATTTATTAGATTTGGCTTACCTTAAGAAAGGTTGAGGTAGACCTAAAAAGACGTGGTTAGAAAATATTAGAAATGACATTTCTTTTTTAGATTTAAATGAGAATTTGACTCTTAACATGACACAATATAGAAAAAGGATTCATGTAGCCGACTCCACTTAGTGGGATAAAGGCTTGATATTTTTGTTGTTGTATGATGCTTAAAGTATGTGGGATAAAGGCTTGTTGTTGTTGTTGTTGTTGTTGTTGTTGTTGTATGATGCTTAAAGTATGTTTAATTTCTTTAGGTGTTTGTATTCAATGCTTCAAAGGTGCATGCCCTCCATATTAACTGTGAATGGAACATTTTTTAATACATGTGGATTCATTTTGCTTATGCCACAAGATGCTAACACTCTAATTTAAACGCTGGCATTTGCAGTTATTGATTCTTAAGATGAGGATTTGTTTATGTATTTCAAGACTAGACTAAGGGAGTCAATAGGCACAATAAAAAAACTTAAGCGTGTGTCCTTGATAGATATAACAATATTGCTAGTGCATTATCCACAATATTTTAAGGGGCACACCACAGAGCTTACACATATCATTTTGTAATGAATATCCAGAAAAAATTCAAAATCAATAGTTTTCATGAGGAAAATCACTTGCTTTATAAAGCTTACATAAGAGTTGAGTTTTATAGATACTTTGACAAAATATGAGTACAAAACCTAACTATAGTTGGGGACTAGAAGATGAAATTGGCTTTGAGAGATGGGCTCATGTTTTCTTCATTGTGCATGGATACAACTTGATGATTACCGTTTCAAATAGCTTCAACAATGTTATCAATAGTACATGCTCTTATCTTGTAACTATTTTGTTGAAGTTTTTGATGTGCCATTGTTGCAAATTCTAAAACTAAAATAAAAAATTTTTTAGAGGAACTCCTTGAATAAAGCTAAAAAATTGATCATCTATCCCATTTGTCAATTTGAAGTACATGTCTTAAATGATTATTTATTTATGATGTTGATTTTTGAGAGAAGACATATTTGTACAGAAAATTCAATGTGATGGGTATCTTATGCAAAACATGCCCTGACTGCAACTTAGAATTAGGGTTTCAATTAATACAACATATACACAAGTTTATATGCTAGAAGCATGGTTGGGTGCATATGAAAAATATATACCTCATGTAAAATCTAGTTAACCATTGGAAACCCCTAAACTCTTTCAGGGTCCTAGGTAGCGGTCATTTCAACATAGCCTCAATCTTGGCCTGATTAGCTACCATCCCCTCAATACCATATGCCCTAAGTACTCCACACTGGATTGTGCAAATCAACACTTCTTCTGGTTGGCCTGTAGCTAATGCTCCTATAACACCTCCAACACCACCTTCAAGTGCTCCAAATGCTCCTCGTTCGACCAGCTGTAGTCCTACCTTCAAGTGCTCCAAATGCTCCTCGTTCGACCAGCTATACTCCAGGATGTCATCAAATAAAACCAATATAAATCTTCCGAGGTATGGTCGGAACATCCTGTTCATGAGGGACTGGAATGTAGCAGGGATGTCGATGAGGCCAAATAAACGACATCACCAAGAACTCGTAGTGTCCCTCATGTGTCCTGAATGCAATCTTCGGGACATCCTCCTCTCTCATCCTGATCTGATGATATCTAGACTTCAAATTCATCTTCGTGAATACCACTGCTTCATATAGCTCATCCAACAACTTAACTATCATCGGAAGAGCTTGTAGAAATAAAAAGAAACCCTTTGTTGAATTTTAAATGTTTATCCTGTTTATGGAATCTTGATCTGATGATATCTAGACTTCAGATTGATCTTCGTGAATACCACTACTTCATATAGCTCATCCAACAACTTAACTATCATCAGAAGTGCTTGTAGAAATAAAAAGAAACCCTTTGTTAAATTTTAAATGTTTATCCTGTTTATGGAATCTAAATGCTAAAACTGATTAAATTATTTAGCACTATTTTCTTACTTATTTACTAAATGAGAGCTGAGCTTAGTTAGTTTCTCATTCAACAAGTATTCTGTTCAGGGAAAAATAAATTTGCATGAATATTCATTTTGATTATCTTGTCATTTCGTTTTTCTTTTGCTTGCAGAAAATTCTGAGCAATGAAGGTATTTTGGCTAGCAATGCTGAAACATATTCTGTTGAAGACATCATTTCTGCAATCAAGAAAGCTGTTGGGGCACTGCCTCTGTTGGAATGCAGACGAGGTTCCTTGGAGGAACTTCAACTTTGCTTTGACAAAAAATTTAAGGTTATAATTCAACCTTAAACTTTGGAATATCATATTCAGTGGTGCATAATATTTTGATAAGCATTTAATTAAAGATTATATGAATACGATTGACTTTAGTGATATTTTTTTCTTATGATATTCTTCTTGTTGATAAGATTAGATAGAGAGTTGAAGGTAAACATGATTTATGGAGGTCAAATTTAGAGTATAAAGGTTTTCATTTGAGTAGATCTAAAATCGAATATATGGAGTGTAATTTTAGTAGTGCTAGATCAAGTGGGGGATTGTTGCATTGGGTGATCAAGTCATTAATAAGAGTACTTATTTTAGATATCTCGGGTCTATTGTTCAAAGTGATGGTGGAAAAGATGAGGATATTGTTTGTAGAATTCAAGTTTGATGGTTGAAGTGGAGGAATGCATCAGACCTATTGTGTGATAGAAAAGTACGCCTCAAACTTAAGGGAAAATTCTATAAGATGTTGGTGAGACCTACAATGCTTTATGGGGCAGATTTTTTTTTTTTTTTTTGAAAAAAGCCGAAGCTAAATTAACTATTAAAAACAAAGAGCAACTACAATTTAGATTCCTCCTTCAAAATGCTAAAAAAAGGAGGAGGAACCTTATTCACAGAGCAGTCATCCCAAGTAAAGTTACTTACTAAAGCATAGTTAGCACATAAGTTTGCTAACTTATTGCACTCTCTACTAATGCAATTAAAAATAACAAAATTAAATTTTGCAAGTAATTCCATACCATCATCCTTGAATTATGGGGTAGAATGTTGGCCAGTAAAAGAAAAGCATAAAATTATGTCTTGCAGAGATGAGGATGCTCAGGTGGATGAGCAGCTTTACTCTTAGAAACATAATGCGAAATGAGTATATATGTGAAAAGGTAAGAGTAGCTCCAATGGCATGTAAGATTAAAGTGAGTCGCCTTAGATGGTTTGATTACATAAAACATCAACTTTCAGATGACCTGATTAGGAGAGTAAATGTATTAGGTTTGACCTATGTTAAGAAATATAGAGGTAGTCCTAGAAAAAGTTTGATTAGAAAATATTAGAAATGACTTTTTTATTAGTTTTAAATGAGAATTTGACTCTTATTAGAACACAAGGGAGAAAAAAGATTCTATAATTGTCCCCATGTAGTGGGATAAAGACTTGTTGTTGTATCACATTTTTGCCACCAGTTTGTGAAATTTTACATAAAAAAGCAGTTACAAAATACTAATACCAGTAAGGCAAGGAAACAAAATGCATTGGATCACAATAACATGGAAACTAAGGAAATTATATCCATCTAGATCTTAAGATTTTATTTGTGCATGAGGAAGCTAATGTTATGTGAGAAAATTTAGCTAGTGATATTAAAAATGTTGTAAAAGATATGCTTGAAGTATCAAAGGGAAAAGATCCTAATAGTAAAAATAGTTGTGTTGGAATCAAAATGTGCAAGAAAATATAAAAAAATAAGAAGAGTTGTTATAAAAATTGATTTAGATGTTAAACTTTTGATAATTGAGAAAGATATAAAGAGACCCGTAAGGAGTCTAAAAAAGTAATATGCGATGCAAAGATTTTAGCGTTTAATTATTTATATAATAGATTAGATACTAAGGATGGTAAAAGATATATGTATAAGTTAGGAAAACAAAGAGAAAAGAATAGTAAGGATTTAGTTCAAATGAAGTGTATTAAGGATGAAGATCAAAAAGTGCTATTATTAGAAGAGGATATTCAACAAATGTGGATGAGATATTTTTATAAACTCTTCAATGAAGATTATGAGAATGCAATGTTTAAAATTGCGTATTCGGGTATTGAGGCGTTTTTCATTCGTGAGGTGAGGCGTAAGCCTCAAGGCGTTTTGAGGCGTAAGCCTCAAAATCAAAAGATTGCGTAAACATAAAATGATAATTTTTTTATATACTAATGAGTGAATAATATAAAACATAAAAAAGCATAAAATATGAAGTGAAATAAAAATATCCCAATAATAAGACAACATGAAATATAGTTCAACTCAAAATTCTATCTTTCCCAAATCCCAGTATTCTTTTCATTAACATATAATTCCAATTTCCAAAAACAAATAGCAATGACATATCACATAAGAACTCATAAGTCATCAACACTGTCATCACTAAGGGGTTCTTCATTTGAATCATCATTTTGATGAACTGCTCTCTCCCCTTCCTCCTCTCCTATAGAGTCCAATGTCAGACATTTACTTCAGGATTTATGTAAGTTTTAATATATATAGCGTGAGGCGTAAGCCTCATGCCAGTGAGGCGAGGCGGGCCTCAACCAAGTTGAGGCGCAAGCCTCATAAAAAAAACTCGAGGCGTAAGCATCGAGGCGTTTTTTACTGGAATTGCGCAAAGGCAGGCCTCAAGGCGAGCCTCATATTGCGCAATTTTAAACCATGTGAGAATGTGTTTGACTATAGTGACGTTAGCATCCTAAATGAAAATAAAGAATTTTTTTTTATTTTTATCGGCATATTAGTAAACCCAAAGTTAGAGAGGCTATAAAGAAAATGAAGTGTGGAAAAGTTGTTGGGCCTGATGATATTCCAATAGAGGTGTAGAAATGCTTAGGAGATCAAGGTATTCGTTGGGTTACTAAATTTGTTAATATTATTTTGAAAACTAAAAAGATACCAGATGAGTGGAGATGAGTGTGTTGATTTCTATTTTTAAGAATAAAGATGATTCATAAAATTGTGTGAATTAATACTTTAAAACTATGGGAGAGAGTTATAGAGCATAGGTTGCAATGTGATATCACAATGTTTCTCAAAATCTATTTGGATTCATGTTGGGTGGGTCTACTATGGAAACTATACATTTATTGAGAGGTTTGATGGAGAAGTATAGAGAGAATAAGGAGGATCTACATATGATTTTTATTGATCTAGAGAAAGCATATGATAAAGTTTCAAGAAAAGTGCTATGGAGAGTTCTAGAAAAGGAATGGGTTAATAATGCTTATATTCAAGTCATTAAGGATATGTATGTAGGAGTTGTTACTTGTGTTTAAGACACAAGGTGGATTGATCAAGTATTTTCCTATTTCAATTGGATTACATCAAGGATCAGCCTTAAGCTCATATATTTTTTTCTTTAGGCATGGATTTTATCACTTGACATTTGCAAGAGGTTGTACCCTGGTGTATGCTTTTTGCTAATGATATTCTTCTTATTGATCAGACTAGAGAGGTAGTTGAAGGTAAACTTGAATTATGAAGGTCCACCTTAGAGTCTAAAGGCTTTCGTTTGAGCAGATCTAAATCTAAATATATTGAGTGTAATTTTAGTAATAATAGTTCTTGTGGGAGGATTGAGACTTTGGATGATCAAGTCATTAATACGAGTACATGTTTTATATATCTTGGGTCTATTGTTCAGAGTGATGGTGAAATAGATGGCAAGATTATTAGTAGAATTCATGTTGGATGGTTGAAATGGAGGAATGCATTGGGTTTGTTGTGTGATAGAAAAGTCTCCCTCAAGCTTAAGTGAAAATTCTATAAGATGGTGGTTAGACCTGCAATGCTTATGGTGCAGAATGTTGTCCATTAAACGAGAAGCATAATATTAAGATAAGTGTTGCAGAGATGAGGATGCTCAAGTGGATGAGTGGCTTTACTCTTAGAGACATGATACAAAATGAATATATACGTGAAAAAGTTGGCGTAGCTCCAGTGGAAGATAAGATAGAGAGAGTCGCCTTAGATGGTTTGGTCACATAAAACAGCGGCCTTCTGACGACGGTTAGGAAAATAGATGTATTAGATTTGACTTATGTTAAGAGAGGTAGAGGTAGACCTATGAAGACTTGGTTAGAAAATATTAGAAACGACTTTTCTTTATTAGATTTAAATGAGAATTTAACTTTTAATAGGACACAATGGAGAAAAAAGATTCATGTAGCTGACCCCACATAGTGGAATAAAGGCTTTATGTTGTTGTTGTAGATGGCGAGGAGCAAGCCTTTCAATCATATCTAATTATCTCCTCCTAGATTAGAATGAGGAAGACATTAGGTGGATTATTGTCATTGTTTAGAATTTTGTAAATTTGTGGTAATACTTTCCTTATTTTTACTTCTAGAAAACAAATTCTGAAACCTTTTATCCACTCGGTTTTTGAAACTTCGGAATTATCTAATAGAATATTGACACTAATTTGAGCATGAATCACCATCAACTTCTTTTAGAATATGACCATGAGTAACAGGGGGTGCAGTAGCTGGCAAGCTGAAAAGAATAATGATATTTTAAATAGGAGTACCACTCTCAATAGGCCGGCAACTAGGTTTTGTAGACTTGGCTCTTGAAGTTGCAACTGTTGGTACATCATCCTTATCCTCTAATAGAGATGGCAAGATGAATGCTGACAACCATCAAACTGCGAGCAGCTTTGGAAGGCTTGGACTCAAAAGTAGAAGCAATAATATATTCCATTGCTTAATTGCAATCTAGGGGAGCAGGGTAGGGGAAACAATGTCCAATAAGTTGGTAGATTCAATTTGATCATTTGTATTTAGTACACATAAATCTTATGAGTCTATATCATGATCATTATCATTAGCACTTTTATTGGAGCCCCTAGCAAAATATTTCCTTAATTCAGGATGAGTGTTTTAGCTACCAAAACATTCATGTTCCAGGAAGATTTTATTAATTATTGATAAACCTTTTGACTCCACTTCAAGTTAGTTTTACAAGCCCTTGAATTGTACTTTTTCTCGGTAACCACATAATGAATTGCCAATTCAAACTTCTCGTCCAAAGAAGTAGAAACGTCAATTTCAATATTAACTCTGACGATAGTCTATCTAGAGAGTCTAACAGTAGCAACATCCACTTATATTACTTCATCAGCACAGAACCAATAACAGTATTGAGTCGATTGGTTAATGAAGTGAATACATTGATGAGGGAAAATTGTCCATACTGGGTAATAGGGGATCCTCATAAGTATAAAAATATGGGAGAACACTTCTGTGTATGGATAGAAAGATCATTAACATAGTATGGTCTATGATAAAAGGTCTAGAATAAATCATTTCTAATAATTAATAAGCACATTATGAAGGTCAAGAAGTCCAACAAAAAATTACCAATTAAATGAAATAATATGTAAACTATGGTGAATTTACCAATAAAAGTGAAAGAAAAATTAATAAGCACATTGTGAAGGTCAAGAAGTCGAACAAAACCAATTAAATGAAAATAATATGTAAACTATGGTGAATTTACCAATAAAAGTGAAAAAAAATGGTCATGCCTAGGAGCGTGCATCATT
Organism: Dendrobium huoshanense; assembly: GCA_016618105.1. Taxonomy (NCBI): domain Eukaryota; kingdom Viridiplantae; phylum Streptophyta; class Magnoliopsida; order Asparagales; family Orchidaceae; genus Dendrobium; species Dendrobium huoshanense. Next base: position 50,711,212 of record CM028353.1, on the reverse strand, counting down.
TGGCTTAAAAAAAAAACAAATCAAACTAATCTTTTTTGGTTTGTTTGATTGAATTATCAAATACATATCTAAAAAGACTAGGACATTTTTTTTTTATTAAATTTAAATGAAAATTTGACTCTTAATAGAATAACAAGGAAAGTGTAATGTAGCTGATCCCATGCAATAGTGGGATAAATGCTTGTTGTTGGTAATGGTTCAATGATTGAATTATTAGTTTGATTTATAATTTTGGCTTTACTAGATTTTTTATTATTGGTTCGATTTTTGCTATTGGAAAATTAATGAAACCAAAATTGAATTATATTAATTTTTTCAAAGATTAAATGAATTAAGCTCATGAATCATAAATAAATAATTGATAGAAAGATCAATGTGGATTATTTATTCCTAATGTCAAAATTATAAATTTAAATAAAGTTTACATAGTACTCTTCTTGGAAAGATCAATGTGAAGAAACGAAGCACGAGGCTGATCCTTTACGCTAATGTAAGAAAGTTTGGAAAAATTGGATCGAACTGGCGGTTGAATAGGTCGAACCGAGAACCGGTCTAATGGCCGGTCCGGTAAAATTCCAAAACTCTTTTCACAACAAATAGGGTTGAACCACATTGAACTGCTAGTTCGATTAGTTAACTGACAAACTAGTACTTGTTATCTACAAATCTACCATTTTCTTTATTGAATCATTTATATAATCAAATAAATTAATTTATTGAATAAAATATAAAATATTTAACTTTAATTTAAACTTAATATATTTTAATTTGAAAAGAAGCATTCATTTTTAATAATAATTATTTGTCAAATAAGCACCAATCAAGCTTTATCACACGAACCCACCATCTTATGTGGCTTATCTAATCATGTGAACAAAAAAGGTTATATAAACAGTGCTAACACATAGCGCCCAAGTGATATGAGACTAACCAAGATAAAGCTTTCAAGTTTAAAACACAGACACTAAAATTTTTAACACATTTTTCAATTCATTTATTTAGAATGTGAATAATATTTATTTTTTAATTTAGTTATATTTAATTTTTTTATCTATTTAACTCTTTATTTATTTAATTATATGATATAAAAATTAATTTTTATCTATTTTTAATTAGAAATGATCTAACATGAATTTATAGATTTAATTTTATAATATATATTTTGTATATAATTTATAGATCTAAATATATATTATAAATTTGTAATTTTTATACTAAATTTATAACTTATATGTGAATTAAATTTAAAATTGAATATGTTTAAATTTAAAATTTGTAAAATATTTATTTGTGCATGAATTTTAATTATTTTTTAGTCATAAATTTATATTATTGCATAATTATTATATCATGACTATATCATATAGATGTTATTTAAATAATTTTAATATTAATTACATCATCAGATCCTACCTTGATTGAACAATTGAACCTTGAACTTCTTTTTATTCTATTTCCGATCTGATTGTTGACCTGTGAGCTAGGGCCAAAGGAAAAAGACAAAATTAAATAAAAAAATGGGGGCTCAAAATGATTACCTGTAGCCAAATCCACCCCGAATCGCTGCTGTCGTCGCTTCTACAGTCGTCCCCCATAACTCTGCTATTCGGCGCCGTCTCGGATACGCGATAGTTGCTCATCCCCGTGTGAAAATCCCGCTCGATTCAAGTCGTTAAATACCGCACCATCTGAAGGCTTCGACACACGATCGCTGCTCTCGCTCTCCCCCGATTCCATTCGTAAATCTCACACGACTGCTTCTCCGACTCCTCTTCCAACACTCACGATCTCTCTCCCACAAACACGACTGCTCCCGACGCTTCTCTGCTCCCGTCATTCCACTCTCCACGATCGAACGCCTTTGCTTCCCGATCTCCATCACGAAGCTGCTCTCTCCCATTCGATCCCCCCCTCAATCCCGACACCTCCTCCACCGACCTCACCCAGGCGAACTCGCCTCCTCCCGTCGAGCCCGATCCTAACACCGAGAGAGAGAGAGAGAGAGAGAGAGAGAGAGAGGAAGTGAGTGAGAAAACCTACCTCCCTTCTTCCTCCCATAGCCGAACCCAGCTGAAGCTTCATCCGACCGATCCCGTCGCCCCCTCTACCCGATCTCTCTGTTCTACCCTCCTCCCTTGCTAGCCGACTTTGCTCCTACGGCGTCTCTTCCCTTTCGGATCGAAGGCTCCGACCTTTCGATCGGAACTAGCGACGGGAGTCGCTCGCTGTGACGTTAACTTTCTCCCTTTCACGCGGCTTCTTCGGCTCCTTCACGGTAGTTCGACTTCGCTCCCTACGACGTGCCCTTTCTGTCGGATCGGGAGATACGCCATTTTGATCGGAAGCAACAGCACGAGCTCGCTGGCTTTGAAGGTAGCTTTCTCCCTTATGCGTGCTCCATTCGGCCAAATCCCGTGAACCTGCCGAGCCTAACCGAGAGAGAGAGGGAGAGAGTTTAATTAATTTAAATTAATTTTGGTTAAAATTAATTTAAATTAATTTTAAATATGGTTGTTATAATTAATCATATTTTAATTAAATAGTTATAATTAATCTAATTAATTATGATTAATTTAATTAGAATAAATTTAATTAATTATAATTTATAATTATTATTAATTACTATTAATTAATTATAAGTTGTTAAAATTAATATTTATTAGTTATAATTAAAGCTAATTATAACTAATTATTTTAATTAATTTTAATAACCTATAAATAATTATTTTAATTAATTATAATTAACTATAATTAATTAATTAATTAATTAATTATAACTGCCTAATTATAATTAATTAATAAAAGAAAAGAAAGAGCATGCCTCTTTCTCTCTCCCTCGATCCACGAGCCTCTATCGCCGACCCCGCAGGTATAACTTCTAAATCCTAAAACTCCGAGAACCCGTTTCAACGCATTCGTCGAGACACAACGACCACCTATACACGCTTTTCTTAGCGTGGTGGGAGGGAGTGCGTCACGACGCTTGCGACGAAGCGGGTAATCACCAAAATCCCCTTTTTAATGTTCGTATCGCCTTGGAAACCTCGCCTATACACGCTTTTCTTAGCGTGGTGGGATAGGAGCCCGGTGCGATGCGTACGACAAAGCGGGGATACCCATAAGTACCCGCTTGCGGGGAAATAACTGTCTTTCTTGCAAAAATATTTTCAAAAATAAAAAAATACCTGTTTTCAAAAAATACCCATACACGCTTTTCTTAGTGTGGTGGGGGATCAAAATTACACGGCCGCGGTGTCCTCGAAAGAGAGCACCTACCATACACGCTTTTCTTAGCGTGGTGGGAAAGACCCAATTTTCCGTAGTTTTCCCCTAAACGGGGGAGACGCCGGGAGGCTGCCGAAATTTCGGGTGAAAACATACAGTACTCGGACCTATTTAAACTCAAAAGAATGTGAACGGTGGACTTGTGGGACCGGACTTGAACCAAGATTTGGACTTAAATGAACGATGAAATAAAATTGAACTAAAATCAATCTCGAGCTTGCAAGGACTTTAAATGAATTTAGACTCGAACAAGACTACAAGAACTTGAAATTGAACTTGTATGCTTTTGAACATCAAAAGATCTGTGAACTTGAACACTTTGAACTCGGACCAGATTGAACAATAGTGAACAATTTGAATATGCAATCAAACTTGCAAAGACGCAGAGGACTTGTACTTGGACCATTGGACATAATACAATGATTTATAACTTAAGAAAGATAAAGTTGAAATGAGAACATAATTTAAGCTCATACTTGAACACAAATGAGCTTGGTACAAGAGATCTTAGCTTAGACTTGAATTTACACTCTGGACTCGAGCTTGTATATGGAATAAATGATAGCGAACTGAGCTTTAGTTTGAGTATCAAATAAGTGACATGCAACTTTACAAAGTAACAATATTAATCATACAAGCAAGGACATGTGATATATACAATGATGAATTTATGATGGATATCATCATACAAGCAAGCGAATGGAAATAAATCTCCGATACATGCAAGATGATGAAGTTCTAATTTGAGTGCAAGTAGAATGAGTTCCCAATATGACATGCTCCTAATCAACATGGCAAGATCTTCAATCAACATCAAGATGCTATCATGTCAGCAAAGGTCGAAGCTAAATACAAAGGAATGTATATGGAACTTGTGTGTAAAAGGAAGATCTATAATGACTATAGAACCTACAAACATCATGAAGATTCATACACCAAATGCCATTAGGAAGGTTTGGCATGCGATAAACATAACAAGGTGGCACATTTAGATGCATTCGAGTGAATATCAACATACAAGCAAAAGAATAGTTCATCCGTGTAAACAAGTGAAAATCAAATACAAAAACAATGCAAGACTACTTGAATGAGTAAGGCATCACGGTGAATAAAGTTACAAGTATGATTGCTCACATGAAGTGGCCAACAACAATCAGGAATGAGGTGTGATTTAAATATAGATAGATTATAAAAAAAACTCAGTAACGAATTGGTTCTTTAAGATGTATCTAAGAAAGCTGTCCACAAGCAGAATATAGAAAAGTTTCAACAAGTGCAAGTCTCCATGGGCCACTATAGAAGACTTGTAGTCCACGAGCAAGATAGAAAGTGACTATATCAAGTACCAAGTGCTTATAAGTTATAGTGAGAAGTTTAATTTTGTGTACAACAAGCTATATACGAGCTTCTACAACTTAAGGCAGGAGATTAGTTAGTGCACTATGACCCGCCTACAAAAATCAACAAGTAGTGCACGACAGTCTACCTGTACGAAGCAGCGAACAACTCCATTTAGAAGCTGCTACGCCACGCCACCGGATCTGCAACATCCGTACAAGCAGACAGAAGGCGTCTATAAATATTCCAAAAATACCCCCTGCACGTGCACTATAAATTGTATACATATAGGTACACTAAAGGGGGAAATATATTCTCAACCCGCATGGGCCCCGGCGAGCGTGTTATTGGTACACACGTGACGTCTAGGGATGCTGCGCGGGTTGACAAGTGAATTCAGATTCGAAACCGATCCTTCTATACGGGTAAATAGAAGTTGACAGGGTTTAAACCAACAAACAAATATACGGTTGTGGCCACCGTCATATTTGTCTTAATACATTCATATTAGGCTTTCAAGGCCTATAAAATTAAGAATTCACTATCAAAGGCTCAAAGCCTACAAAACCCGATCCTCTGTCGACATCCTGGCAGAGTCGACAAGGTTCAATCTATAAAAAGAAATGACCCCCAAACACCCCGATGATAGCCATGTTGAATGCAGATCTCAACCGGAGGGGTTCCCAAATATTTTCAAATATGCCAAGGCTCCACCCAAAATTCCAGAAAATTCCAAAAAAATTCCCAAATATTCAAAATTCCAAAAAGTCCACAAAATCCAAAAATCCAAAACCCGAAACTCCACAAAAATCTCAAAATCCCAAAATTCCAAAAATATTTAAAAATGAAATCAAACCATCAATCGCTTAAAGCAAAGCCCATCCACCCTCCGCAACAGTCTGCTGGGGTGGACAAATTCAAATAAACTCTAGCTCACAAAGAGTCAAATGCCTAGTCGAAAATATCACTAGGATCCATTCTCAAACAATCTCTTGTCAGTAAAGACGTGGTACGTGTCTTCTAACCGGCACTTTCGCCGCCAAATGGCACTGCAGGTAAACGGTTATGACCCGGGGCCCTCTGAACCGAGTGGTTTTGCCGCCAAATGGCACCACAGATAGCGGTTATGGCCAGAGCCAATACGCTCCTTAATGGCGTTAAATCCTTGAGATATGAATCAATAGGATATGATCGATAGGGCACAAAGCCCTCTGTAAGCTAAGGTGGATTAAAATTTGTCCCCTTAGACAAACATTCAACCCCAGTCTACAAGGTCCCCTTGGACGAAGCAACCCATGGTTGCCGATAAGGATCCTTCTGTCAGGTTGGGTCGACTACCTCCTCTGACTAAGTAGACCAGGGACCACGATGGCCCGGGACGACGGAACCATGGGATCTTGATCGGGTCTATCATCCATTCCCCCACCATCCACTTTAAGTGCAAGATGGTGAAATTTCCTTTTTTAAATAACAAATCTCCAAACTTTCCAAATTTCCAAGATTTCAAACATTCAAATTCCAAATCTACAAATCCTAATCTTATTGCTGCTACTATATGCCAGATAACACGTATTTATCACGTATCTGATCGACGACTAGCCTTAATCGAAAGTTCTCTCGCGTGATCGGGAGAGGTAATTAACTATAGGGGCTTGCGCCTATAGGAAACCAGAACTCAGATCATAAAGTCCTCGCAAAATGAGGGCGAAATCTCTGGGTAGTGTCTTATCTACAAACCCATTTGCCTTCCAAAATTTACCCCGGAACTTAAATCCGTTAAAACTCCCTCGCTCAAATAAAAAGAAAAGAGCGCGGCGGGGAGGCCGGGGCCGAATTTTCGGAGCCCACACTGATTTTCGTAATCTTGAATGCCAGTAACCATCAAACTCGTAAATAAAGAAAAGGAGAAGCATCAGGTAATGATGAAGAATATGATTTCCACATAGAGGGGAGCTAGATGTAGACAATAAGACATCTAAGATGCCGGGTATGTCAGGAGAGCTAGGTCATCGAAGGGCAACCTTTGCTATGTTGCAATGATCCTAGGTTGAACTTAAAGTGTACCATTAGGGTGACAGATTTTGGGCTCGATGAGACTAAGAAATGCAAGAGGAAGGCACAGTGGTGTGCAACAGCTCGTCGAAGTACACACAATAAGCTATGTTGTGCATGCATTCAACTAAACCAGTAGGAGGACAGTATTCACTATATACTAAGTGAACAACCGTGTAGTCCAATAATGTTCTAATAATTTCTCATTTAAAAAAAAAAAGGACAGGTGAACTTTTGTACCAAGAATCTTTATCAACTTCTTCCTCATAAAATCCTATATTCTTACATTCTTTTTATCCCAACCAATTCAAGTAATTCCATGCGCTAATCTCTGCCTAAATATCTGATTCAAGCGTGTCTATACATCAATAGATGCAGAAAAACATTTTAAAAAATTTGATGCCCATCTTTAGAGCTGAATTGTGTTTAAGAGATCCTCCATTACTCGCAATAGCACCTGTTTGGTTCTTGCAATTGTGCCATTTTTCTTGTTTGTTTTGGACTGAATTATCTCTTATCCATGTATTTTAACTGTTTCATATTTTCTCAAGCCTCGAGACTGCTATCTTGGCTCTGGCATCGGAACCAGCAGCACATTTAGCTCAAGCAAATCATGCCCCAGACGCATTAGCTTACCAACTTACACTCCCTTGGGTTTGTTCTTTAACTCACTTGTTGAATAGTTTAATAAGGGCAAGTAGTATGGTTATAAATTCCTCAGTTCAGCCATTAATTAACTTTGTTCATCTCACTCTTGAAAAATTTCAGGTAATGGTCTGAATGGAGATGCCAGTTCTGCGATAAGCTGGTTGATTGGGAATGAGCCCTTTGTTCCTTTCAATGTGATGTAAGATTTGGATCTTGAACTCCTTTTATCATTATTATTGAATGTGAAAAGGGGGCTCTGTAAAATACAATTTTTTATCATAGAACAGCTCCCCTTTCTCAGCTAAACTATCATGGTGTCGACAGTAAAGATTAACAAAGCCACTTCAGCTTGTAACAATGAATGTATAAGAGGACTTAGATTTTGTTTGGGACAGCTTTTTTATTGCTTCTTGAAGTAGCTTTCTAGTACAAAAAATTTTAATTTTTATATTAAAAAGCCACTTTAAAAAATAGTAAAAAATCTGTCTCAAACAAAGCCTTAATGTTCTTAATGCATAACTTTCACATTTAAGCATTTCTTTTGTGGCCAATCCTGCAGTAGTTACATTTTCTAGTTGTAAGCTCTGATAATCACAAGCGACCTTCTGGGAGTAAATTTCAATGAGGATTGGTTTGTTTGTCTGTTTGTAGCTAAAAATTGTATGAAAATATTTTATTTTTTTATTGTTTTGAATGGAAATAAATATATATTTGAGAATTTTTGGATAATTTGTAGAGCTTGAAATCAATAATTATATTAAATGACAGATTTAATATTTTTTTATTATTGTTGAAAATATAATTTAAAATTTCTAGCAACAATGAATATTAAATATATTGAATGTTATTTGTTTTAATTGTTTGGTTGCATAGAGAATAAAATGCAACAAAACAATGTTATTTTCATTTTTATCCTCACAGCAAGGAACAATTATTACGTCCTCTGACCGGACGTAGAGCTACCTTCGGCCGCCAATAACATGTCGCCACGTGTTCTTACTCTTTACCACGCGGCCCGACGACTTGACCCGTAGCGGAACCCGAAAGTTCGCGATTTTCTCGGTATTGATCAGTATTTGGTAGGTATTGCTTTGCAAAAACGAAAAATACCGCTCTGTGGAGACCAAAATCATGCAAATACCTAGTTGTATCGAGTTTTTCTACAACTTGGTATTTGCTCAGGATTTGCTCGGTATTGCTAGAAAAAACTCGGTACTCGGTACTCGGTACTCGGTACAACTCAGTATTTGTTCAGGATTTGTTCGGTATTGCTAGAAAAAACTCGGTACTCGGTACTCGGTACTCGGTACTCGGTACAACTCAGTATTTGTTCAGGATTTGCTCGGTATTGCTAGAAAAAACTCGGTACTCGGTATTGCTAGAAAAACTCGGTACTCGGTATTGTAAGAAAAAACTCGGTACTCGGTACTCGGTACAACTCAGTATTTGGTTAGCGTCTCGTAAAGGATTTAAAAAAATGCGCGTGCGAGAACCCAAAAAACAGCGGGTCGGGTCGACGACTTTTCTTGATGCTACGTGGCGCTAAAACATTGGTGGCCGAACGTAGAGGAGCGTACGTTCACCGGACTAAATAATTGTTCCACAGCAAGAGGTAATATTAGAGAGGCCAAATTTTTGAAACGAGCTCGTCATAAGTTTAATTTAGGAGAAGAAGCAGGTTTGTCAAATAATTTCAGGAGCAGATACGCCGACAAGAGTGGCGCATTCTTTGATGCGACCAATGAATTGACGCATTCTTTGAATGCGACTAATTACATTGAGTGCGCCAAAGCACTCGGCGTATTTTGGCAATCCAGTGCTTTTGCAGGCGCTATTTGGCCGCAATTTTTATGCTTAAGTTTCTAGCAATCAGCAATATTCCATATTTTGTCGTTTTATGTAGGACAATTAATATTGTCTGCACTTGAATGAGGACATAAGAGTTTGTTGAATAAATTTGGAAAATAAAATTTTAATTTGTTTAGTAAATATAAGTTTTACATGGAATGATATTTATAGAGCAACTACTTGTATAAAGCAAATTTAAATAATTTGTTTCTTAATTTGTATTATTATATAAAATAAGATGTAATTTCCAGCTTGGACCTTTATAAATTGTATTATTAAATAAAATAAGATGTAATTTTATAGAAAAAAATAACCTCCATTATTTCTTGAGAAAGAAGAAATATTTGTGAAATATTAAGAATTACAATTTTACAAATTTACAAATAATTTAGATATAATATATATTAATTAGTATTGCTATTAAGAGATTTACAAAAAATAAACTAAAAATAAGAAAAATTTATTTATAAAGTGTTTATTAAAAATTCAATTTCCGATTAATAATATTAGGATTAGATTTTTTTTAAAAATATGTTAAATAATGTAATATAGATATGAAGAAATATTAGATATAATTAATTGAGTAGATGAAATTACATAAGGTTTTTTTTTAAGATAAATGGAAGTGTAATCATACCCTTTAAAAAAAATTTATGGAAATTGTATAATCTTAAATTTAATCATAAGTTTGAAATATTAGTTTGTATTTAGATTTTGATCATAAGTAATTGATGGAAATTGTATAATCTTAAATTTTGAAATATTTTTTTATTAGTTTGTATTTAATTTTTTTTAAATAAATAATATTGGAATAATGAGTGAAATTTAATCATAATAGAATATATAAAGATAAATAAGATATATTGAGGAAGAGGGGAATTCAGAGAGAGTGTGAAATAACAAGGCCTCAACAACCCTTTTATAACCTGAAGATTACTCCCTATTCATTTTGCATCCGCCAAGCACCAACAATCAACGACTGCCATAATTTCCGCGTCTATCATTCCTGCAATTAGCAGATCTTGTTCTCGTGAAAGACAAAAAATACGCAAAAAACAAGCTGTGAGCCAGCCATTTCTCTAGGAATGTGCTTGATTGAAAAGCGCATTTTTGAATGCTCGCAACTGTATGGCGTATTCTTTGAAAGCGCCAAAAGATGCGGCGAATCCGCTTGTTTTTAAATTAATTCCAATTTCTTCTTCTTCACCTAAATGTTCTTTGCACGATGCTCATTTCAAAATTTGGCCTATTAGAGATAGAGGTTGTAAATGAATTGATAAGTTTTTTTTTTTTTTTTTTGAAGAAATGCATATAGCATATTTTATTTAAAAAAAGGGAAATATAATCTAAGTGATAGCTAATCTATCACAATCTTCCTTTAACAATTTGATAAAAAGAGAAGGAAAATCATTATGAAAAAAGTTTCAAAAGAAGCTACTTTCTAAAATATAGGTTGCACAAAAATTTGCAATCTTATTCTTCTCTCTAGAAATATAATGAAAAATAATCCACTTGAAAAGATAAATCTAAAGAGGAATAATTTATATTATTAATCAAAGATTTATGCAATAGCTTAATGAGTTGTTGTCTCCTTCAACGAAAATACCTTCGGATTTAGTCATCCAATCTTGAAGAACATCCTTTAAGGAGAGGATTGCTAAAAAGTCCAATTGAGCAACATCCCAATGATAAAGTTGTTTGCCAAAAGCCACAAGAAATTTTCCTTTATCATCTCTAACAACACCTCCAATTCCAGTCAGGTTCGAGCTCAATAAAGAAGCATCAACATTTAATTTGATCCATTTTGTAGGTGGAGGATGCCAAAATTTACAATTCAGTTTTCCAAACTAATTAGCATCCCAGTTCTCCAAAATAGGATTTAAGAATGGCTTGATTGCATTTGAAAGGTTCTCAGCTAAAAACAATTACAAGATAATGATGATTTACCATGCTTTAAGGCATTTCTATCCTTCCAACAATAGAAAACCGAACAGCAATAGATCCTAGCCAATATTACATTCTTGGAAGAAATAGTTTTAAATTATTCCACATCTGAAATTGAATGAAATGTCGGGATATGAATTCCCCAACCTTTTAAAACATTGAAGACCTAAATAAGCTTCTTACAGGAAATAGCAAATATGATTAATATCTTCTTCAAGACAACAACCTCTAAGCCATTGATTTAATACTTGAAATCTTTTATAACTTAGCCAAGAATTAGTAGGAAGAGCATCTTTCTTGAGTCTCCACCAAACAAGAAAATTTCTGGAATGTAATTTAATTTTCCTCAACCATTTGATGTCATCCACATCAAACATCTTGAATTTTTCTTCATATGCTAAAGATGAGATGGTTTTACTATAATATTGATGGAAAAGTTCTAATTCATCTTTCTCTTGAATCAAATCCAGCTGGACTTGCTTGATACACTTGTTAAGTCTTCACCAAATACATATTTACAAATATTATACTTTTAGAAAGAAGTCTACCGAACAATCTTCCAATATGTATGCATTGACAAAGGTTGGCCAATTATAAATTGGTTTGTCTCCAATCCATGTATCATTAAGGATACTGATTTTAGTGTCATTAACAATCTTCCATCTAACAATTGGCTTCAAGTTATTTGCTCCATCGAATAGGATTTTCCACGAATCAGAATTACACTTTTGAGATGAAGTCCAAATGTTGTCACCATATTTAGCTCTAAAAATTCTGTTAACTAAAGAATTTGGCTTTTGAATGAAGTTCCAAGAAAGCTTAGCTCTTATAGGTCCTTCCCAACTCAAGGCTGAATTAAAACCGAGACCTCCATTCCTGGTAGAAAGACAAAGTTTTGTCTAGCTAATGTAATGCATACCTTGCTTACCATTCTCTTTATGCCAAAAAAATTCCTGCTCAGCTTGTCAAGCTCAAACAGAATACCCTTGGGAACTATAGAATGAATAATAAAGTATGTTGGAAGAGTAAGAAGAGATGAATTAATTAAAGTTACTCTTTCAGCAATGGATAAAAATCTACTTTCCCATGAATTCAGCTTATCAAGAGAGTGCTTAATATTGAAGTCCAAGATAACTTAATTCTCAAACAACTCTGAATCCACTTTGATCAACAATAATTTTCTTCTTCCTTCTCATCATATTTTTGGAGCAAAGAATCATTGATTTGCTACGGTTAACATGTTGTCCAGTCCAAGAACAATACTTTCAAGAATACATTGAATAAGCTTTAACGAATGTGATTTAGCTTCAGTAAAAATCAAAACATCATATGCATAAAGTTAGATGATAAATTCTTTCTGCATTTGGAGAAATTTTAATTCCAACTTCCAAATCAATTTGTTGAAAAGCTTTGGAAAGAAGTTCATAACAAAGAATGAAGAGGAAGGGAGACAAGGGACAACCTTGTCTAAAACCACATTCAGCAAGAATCCAGTCAATAAGAATCCCATTAATCATTATCGTGAATCTTGGAAACATCACACATTGCATAACCCAATTTATGAACTTGGATGGAAAATTCATCAAAGTAATAACTTGTTTCAAGGTTTGTCAATTCACATTATCATAAGCTTGTTCTGTATCCACTTTTAAAGCGAAAACCCCTTTTGGAATTGGAGAAACAAGGCTTATGAAAACTTCTTGTGCCAAAAGGCAATGATTTGTAATAGATCTATTAGGAACATAGGCTTCTTGTTCCTAAAAAATAAGATTTGGTAACACAATCTTTAGTCTTTTTAGAATCATTTTAGCTAAAATATTATAAGTGGTTTGGCAAAGACTAATGGGTCTAAATTTGCAAGCTTTACAAGCATTATCTACCTTGGGTATAAGAATAACAAGAGTGTCCTTCTACATAGACGACATGACTTTAGATTGAAAAAAATAAGTTGATAGCATTCAAAACTTCAACTTTGATAATATCCCAATAGAATTTAAAAAAATCAGAGGAAATACCATCTAGGCCTGGAGATTTATTCAAACCCATTTGAGAGACAACATTCTTTAGCTCATCCATAGAAAATTCCGCTTCTAAAGGTTGATGCTGATTTGAATCCAACATATACTCAACTTTGAATTTAGGCCAATCAACAAGAGAACAATGCCTTTGCCTCCACTTCATGTTAAAAAACTGAGAGAAATATCAGAAATACAAGCTGGATCATCAAAAATAGATCCATCCGAGAGCTTTGCTTGTATAATTTTGTTAGTATTTCTTCTAGCTGAAGCAAAAGGATAGAAAAAATAAGAATTTGAATCACCATGCTCCAACCAATTTACTTATCTCTTTGCCTCCACCAAGTAACTAATCTAGCTTGATTTGAATTCAGCTCTTTGACCTTGATTCTTAATTCAAGAAGCTCTTCATTAGAAAGACCACATTGAGATTCTTGTAATTGTAAGAAAAAGATAGAATGATTAAGAAGAGAGCTCTCTAAATTTGTTTTTACTAAAAAAATAGAAATTTAAGTGTTCTGCTAAGCTTCTTTTGTAAAATTTCTAGAGAAGAGCCAAAATCCTTCCTCCCCCAAAACTTGGAAACAATAGACCAAGAACATGGAAAAGAAGTCCATAAGTTTTAAAATATAATAAATTTATGGGTTTTCATAATCACGTTGGACAAGTTCAATAATAATGGACAATGATCACAACAAACTCTTGCCAAAGGCTTAGAAATGTCAAAGTGGATTAAATGAAGAGCTGAGGAATTTAACAAAATTCTATCCAGCCTCTCCCAAATTCTACACAATCCATCCTTGTTATTACACCAAGTAAAATGAGGACCTATGAAGGGAATATCATTAAGGTCATTAAGAGACATAAAATCCTTCATTTCCTGAGGTCCAAGAGATAAAGTAAATTTTTTACCACCTTTTTTCTCTTGATTTGAAAGAATACAATTAAAATCACCACCTATGATACAAGGTTCCTTGAGAGAAAGGAAACCTTCAATATCCTTCCAGAGAAGTCTTCTAACATAAGCATCTTTATTAGTATAAACAATTTCTATCTTATAGCAAGACGAATTTGACAATATAAGATTTCCCAAAATACATTGAGAAGAAGATAAGAAGATAGAAAAGGTAGCAACCCTTTTATTCCAAATGGCTAAAATTCCACCTAATTTTTCAATGGTTGATGCGAATGAAAAAACAACCAATCATCACCTATAAATTTATTTATATCTTCTCTGTTAATAGTTTCAATCTTGGTTTCTAGTAAACCAACAAAAAATATCATGTTGATTAATCAATTTCTTCAAATGGAAGCCCAACATATCCAAAAGATAATAGAATGCATTCTTTAATAATAGTGGATCCATCCCCAATAAAGGACCGTTTTTTGGAAACAATAGGTCCTAATTGCCTCAGCTCTTTACTACGTTTAATTTTTTATTTGAAGAATTAGCTTCAAATAATAGGAATAATTAGAATTAAAAACCTGATTAATCTTTGATTCAGATTTTTGACAAGGAGAATTAGAATTCACACATTCCTCTTCAGATTTGATAATCTGACAGTTATCAACTTCAACAGCCACAACCAAATTGATTGCTACATCTTCAACTTCTACATTAACACGTTGATTATTTTTAGTAGCAGAAATAACTTTAACAGATGCATCAGCTTCAATATCATTAGAAACAACCAAATGGGAATCATTAATAGCATCAACATTCACATCATTAGCTTCATCAATAGACATTATAGGAACTTCAATACTAAGGGTATCAGGTTTAGCAACTAAACCAATTACTTTTAAAATAGTTGCCAAACTATTCATAGTTTTTGAAATATTAGGAGCTGTTGAATTAATATTATTTCCTAAATGAAGATTAACTTATGCTAGATTTCGACCTACTTCTGGTTTGTCCTCTTGAAGAACTGAAAATCTAGATCCTCCAGTATTGATTTTTTTTATCATTCTTTGCATGGGCATTTGATTTAAATTGCTTTAGTTTATTGAATTTATTCTTCACAATAATCCAGCTTTCATAAGAGTCTTCCTTAACTGGTACATCAAAGTTAATCAATAGATCTTTAGAAGAAAGAATATGGTTTGGAAGATCCACAGATATATGAGGAGGAATCATAAATGTATCTTTAGTTGTATTATATCCCTTTGATACTTTGTTAATCATTTTGCAAGATGTCTGTTTGTGGCCTAACTTGCACAATTAAAGCAAATGTTGGAGATTCTCTCATATTCAACAGGTTGAAAAAATTTGCCTTTTAAACCTTCAATCCAAATGTCCGTATGGAGTTTCTCTTCAAGATTGAGTCTAACATAGACTCTAGCAAATTCTCTTCTATTCAAACTAAAACTTTAAGAATCCAGAAGCAAAGGATGCCCACTTTTTTAGGTAATTCTTGCAATTTTTTAGTCGTACTAGAAATTCGTAAGGTATTTATGGCATGATTTTATTAGTATTTTTTTTATTATTTAATCAATTAATTTAATAAGTTTGAATATTTTATAATTTTTCAATTAATAAATGAACTAAGTTGAACAGCTTGGTATTTTATTTGTTTATAATCTTGAATTATATCATTTAAAGTTTGTGGACTAGTTCATTAAAACACTCAATTCAGGCTTGATGATATGCTCATTTAAGATTTCATTACAAATTTATAATATGTGATTATGTGAAAGTATTATTATTTACTATATTAGATTATTTTTATTTATGAATACAAACTACTTATTTATGCTAATTAAAATATTTGTTTATTTAGTTCATTCAACTAAATTCTTATTTTTAAGCTCAAATGCTCATTTGTAGGCTCGATAAGGCTTGTTCAATTGACTAACAATCTACTTGATAGTGTTGCTTGTTAATATGCCTAATAAGGCTCATTTGGTTAGCTAGCAATCCAAACCCAAGAGGAGCTCAAACAATCATAATTTTAAATGAATTAAGCATGAACACAACTACAATTATTCATATAAAACTTGAGTTTGAGGTCAAATAAGTAGGGATTCCCACATCATGGATGAATGTGGACAAAGAAGCTAGTCCATGAGATTAGAATTATGATAATAAACTTAGAATATATGTAATCTTATAAGCAAATTAATGATATTAATAAATATTATATGAATTCAAGAAACAAAATGGGTTGGGGAGAATGCTAAGGAGATTGATAGTTTAAGATTTAAATTACAGTATTCAAGTAAGAGTCGTACTAGAAATAGTGTAGGTGTGATTATAGATAATAGTTTCAAGAATAATATTATAGAAATTAATATAATTAAAGATAGAATTAAAACTTTAAAGATTGTTGTTGATGCTAAGTTTAATAATATTATAAGTGTTTATGCTTCTCAAATAGATTTGGATATTTAAAATTTTGGAAAGACTTAGAAGAATTAATATACAGAAAACAACTTGAAGAAAAAATTTTATGGGTAGAGATTTAAATGGACATGTTGGTAGAGTGTCAGAAGATTTTAAAAATATTCATGGTAACTATGGGTTTAGAGACTAATGAAGATGGCATGACCAAATTAGATATTGCTCTAGCTTATAATTTTGTAATTGCTAGTATCTTATTTAAGAAAAAGAGATTAACATCTCATTACTTAAAATAATGAATATAGTAACCTCAAAATGATTATTTTTTATAAGAAAAATAGATTATATTTTAGATGGAAAATATTGTAAAATTATTCTAAGTAAAAGATTATGTATATTGTTAGCACTTACTAGTTTTTGACTTTAGGATGAAGGGGTGGAATATATAGATAAAGTAAAATATTGTCCTAAGACTAGATGAGAGTATTTAAAGAACGATATCAAAAATATTTTTGAAAGTAAGATTCAAAATTTTAAGATTTTGATTTTATAGGAGAAAGCTAATGTTATGTGGGAAAAAGTAACTAATAATTTTACAAATGTTCCAAAGTTTATGCTTGAATTTTCAAAAGAAAAAACTCTTAAAAATAAAAATAATTGGTGATGAAATCAAAATGTGCAAAAAATGATAAAAATTAATTTAGATGTAAAAGCTAAAAAATTGGTAAGATATAGAGGGGCATATAAGGAGTTTAGAAATTAATATGTGATGCAAAAGCGTTAACTTGTAATGATCGATATAATAGATTAAATACTAAGAATGGTGAAAGATATATATATAGCCAAGCAAAGAGATAAGAGAAGTAAGGATTTAGTTCAAGTGAAGTGTATTAAGTATGAAGATCAAAAAGTGTTTTTATTAAGAAGAATATATTCAACAAATGTGGATGAGATTGACTTTAGTGACCTTAGCACTCTAAATAGAAATAAATATTTTAATTTTTTATCATCTTATTAGTAAAAGCAAGTTAGAGAGGCTTCAAACAAAATGAAGTATATAAAAAATTTTGAACCTGACAAAATCCTAATAGAGGTGTTGAAATGCTTAGGAGAAGAAGGAATTTCTTGTCTTGCTAAACTTTTCAATAATATTTTGAAGACTAAAAATATGTCAGATGAGTGGAGTGTGTTGGTTCCTATTTTTATGAATAAAGGTGCTGCACAAAAGTTTGTGAATTACATAGGAAATAAGTTTATGTGTTATACATTAAAACTATGGGAGAGTGTTATTAAGCATAGGTTATGATGTGATACTAATATTTCTCAAAATCAATATGAATTATATATACACATGAATACTTATGTAGTTACCCATTGGTAGGTGTCTTGCAAGTTATATTCATGTCGAATGATAGGATCGGACGACGCACACCACTCTCGGAATAGCTAATTCGAGGGACTCGCTCAAGAGCAAAAATGAGCTTAATATTAGAGAACGACAAACTAGGATAGGTTGCATCCTACATGTAATCATATCCCCCTGGGGAAGGTGACCTCTAAAGTTCTTATCACAAATAGAAAAATCTTTTTCCATCTAAGACAAAGCCAAGAATTTCATGCTCGCTACATCAAGGACTCACTGACATACATTCCTCATCTTAAGGATTTTCCTCTCACATATGCCTTAAGACCACACTCAGATTCTACTACGCTTTTACTTCCACAGGGTGACCTAGATCGCTTCACCATCTCCCATTAACAACAATTGGATTACGCACACCCTCTTTCATCTCGACAAGGCTACTACTAATTATCAATCAAGCCTTATCTGACTTACCTCGTTCAGCCTCCACCTAATTTAGCATCAATGAGTTATTACAAACAAAATGATGCAGAAGTTATGAACTAGGCATCAACCCTGCATCCTTTCGAACCTTATGGGGGGGGGGGGGGGTATAGGAATGAAAAGGATAATCTTATCATTACTAAACTATGTGAACTCCAAAATATAACGGGAGGGAAATGAAAGCTAAAAACCTACAACCATGTCTTCAAAGTATTGTATTTCTTCTTTTATATAGCTCGAGCTCCATAGTGTAGAGCTCCTACTTTCACCATTCCTATATCTCTGGCTTGGATAATAAAGATTTTGTCTAAATCTATATCTCTCCCAAATTCATCTCCTATATTCTTTCCTTATACTCAAACTTCATCATACTCTCCTTATCACCTCTCAAGCTACATGTAGTGTAAAGTATGGCCTAGTTTCATCCACCAAATAAAATAGGATTTTAACATCCTCTTAGGTTTGATGAGTATGGATCGAAGTCTAAGGTAAGAAAATTATTACATAGAAACCATCCTGAAGAGTCAAAGAATACCATAAATCTTTAGTATATAACTCACCGTGAATTATAAGCCATGGAAGAGCGACTCTTGAAATCTATTTAAGACATTCTCATCGCCGCAAACCATTCATCGCAAACAGTTAGAGCACCCGAAGGACCATCAATTCATGTTGCTTGCTAAGAGCCACCAAAGGAAGTTGATGCTTCAGGTCCAGTTGCTAATCCCACTCACCCTTATAAAAGAGATGAGAACACAAGTCCGATAACTAGATGGACCAAAGAAACTAAACTAGAGATTACCAATGCCTTCTCTAGACCAATCTTCAAAGAAAGAGTGACTCCTAAGTTCAAGTTACCTCACCTTGAAGCTTATCGAGGTAAAACTAATCCTACTGATAATGTGGTAACTTTTGAGTCCATAAAATTGCTCCTAAATATTGATGACACCCTTCAGTGTCATCTTTTATTCCCCACTCAGAATGATTTAGTGCTATGTTGGTTCACTTGCCTGCCTAGTGAAGTTATCACCTCATTCTCTGAGTTCAAGAAAATATTCATCGCATAGTTTACCGCCCAGAGACCTCCCAAAATTTAACAAGTCCTACAAAAGATGAGATGATATCCAAATGAGTCACTAAAAGCTTCATTATTGCAATTCCAGAAAGAAATGCTCGATTTTAAAGGCCTTGAGCTAGCAGTCACTACAGAAGCCTTGACTAAGGGGTTGTGAGAAGGTTCCTTTTGGTGCACACTGAGCTTGTAGCAACAAAAAATGCTAGAAAAAATTACTACGACTCGCCAACAACCATGTTAGCATTGAGGAATACAATTGGGTGATTGAACCCATCGTAACTGCTTCATATCAGGATCTTTTTATAAGGAGAAATCTTCCTCCCATGAGGGTCATGGAAAGAATCTAACATCAGGGAAAGATGAACTAATGGCCAATCATTTAGGACAAAAGAAGTCTGAATCCTTATGACGCACCTCCATGTCCAAAATTCCTAAGATATAGAATGCCACCCATTTTAAGAACTAAATAAATATTCAAAGAGGTTGTTCACCGACCTCAATACTCCGCTGAGAGTATATATGGCCATACTTATCAAGGCAATCAAAATAAAAGAATTTTTAGGTGTCCGTTGCTTATAAAAATTAACAACACCCATGATACATCTTGATGCTGTGTTATCAAAAAAGATCATGGGCACGATACTGAAGAGTGCCAACATCTGTACAACTTAGTTGAATAACTCATTAAAATAGGAAAGCTCAAGGAATTCATGCTCACTAACCCAAAGCAATAATTAGAAAAGGTTTCACTCAAAGAAATTGCTGGCAAGCTCAGATCAGCTCGATCTATTCATATCATAGGGTAGTTCCTGCAATCATGAAAGACAGTTATAAAAATAGCCCTACGCCTTCGAAGAAGCAATAAATTGATGAATTTAACACTGCCTTATTGATTATAATCTTTTGATGGTACGTCAATTACATTCAATAGCAAAGATAGGCCAATAAGTGGCAACCCCCTCAATGAAGTCATTAGTGTCACTGCTTTAATTTCCAACAATTAGATCGATAGTATCTTGATAGATACGAAGAGTTTAGTGATTATAATCTTCAAAGATATCTTCAAAAAGATCGGCATGCTCGCTTCTCAACTTATCCCTACCATGAGACCCTTTCTATGAATTCTCAAGGGAACGTATGAAAATTGAAGGCATAATTACCCTACTAGTCACTTAAGGTGAGGGAGATTGCCAATATACCACTATGATAGACTTCATCATAGTTGACACCCTGACCACTTGCAATGCCATATTCGATAGACCATTGCTAAATATTTTCCAAGATATGGTATTTGTATACCACATTGCTGTCATGTTCCCGATTGAAGGAAATAAAATCAATATAAGAAGTGACCTAACTTAGTCATGCACTTGCTGTCTATGGTAGTAGGACTGCCTGATGCCTTAGAAAAAAATTTGCAACTAGACATAGAATGAGGCCCGAGGCCTTAAGGATTGACATCTCTTTGAGTTGAAAATATTGAGGCAAGCTAGTCCAAGCTCTCCATGTCAACCTCGAAGTGTTTTCATGGACAACCTCATAAATGACAGGCATCAATGATGAATTCACATGTCACCGACTAAACATCCATAAGGGTGCTCGCCCCATTAAACAGAAGATAAAAAAAAAAAACTATTGCCTTACTTGTCGAACCCATCCAACATGAATTAAAAAAGTTACTTGTCGCTCACTTCATCAAAAAAGTTAAGTATCAAGATTGGATCTCAAATATGGTAATGGTTAAAAAATGAACATGCAAATGAAGAATATTCATAGATTTCACCAATCTAAACTTGGCATGTCCCAAGGATGGCTATTCACTTCCAAGGATTAATGCCTTTATAAACTCGACGATAGGATATCCTGTCATGAGCTTCTTAGATGACTTCTTAGGCTATCACAAGATCAAGATACATCCCAAAGATTGTGAGAAGATTGTATTCATCATCATATAAGGTCTATACTACTACAAAGTCATGTCTTTTGGCCTGAAGAATGCTGGGGCTACCTATTAGAGAATGATAAAAAAAAGTATTCAAAGAATAAAGGTAAAAACATTGAGATTCATATAGACGACCTCGTCGTTAATAGTAAGTTATCTGATTAGCAATTCAAAGACCTGTGAGAGACCTTTCTCACTCTTAAAAGTATAATATTAGACAAAACCCTTTTGAAGTTTGCCTTCAAAGAGAGTACATGAAAACTTCTAGGGTAACCTCATGCCTGATGGAATGAAAGTTAATCCCAATAAAGTGTAGGTTGTACTTGATATAAATATTGAAATATGGGATCCTGAGATTATGACTTTGGTGATAACAATTATTATTGATTATACTTTCATTTCTCCTACATTTTGTATTACATATATGTTTTGTGTGTATTAATATTTTCTGCTATTTTGGTGATCGTGCACATACATATACAAGAGTGAGAAAATAAGCTTCAAAATTGTAAACTAATCATATACGATTCAAATCATAATGTAAACAATTTAAAATGGATAATTTTGTAATTAATATATTCAAACTAAATATACTTTATGATCCAAATTATTTTATACGATTGGTTTAACATAGAAACCCTAGTCGCCAACAAAAATCAAGTATTTTAATTATTTATTTTTGAATTGATCGTACTGTATGATGCAGTTCAAATAATATGATATTTAAAAAAATTGACTTAATTTAATCCTCGTAGTTAGTCAATCAAATTTGGTCGATCATACTATATGATGTGTATCATACTCTATGATAGGGAGAGATAAAAAATATTCGTTATGGTAATGGTCTTGGACAAAACCTTGATTTTTGAACTAATCATATGGTACGATGTCAATCATACTAGATGATTGGCAAATATGATTTTCAATCATCCCGACAATCATCTTGTATGATCATATGATAGTTGAACTAATCAAATTATATGATCTTCAGATTATACTATTTGATCAGTATACAAATTTTGAATTGTTAATCCCGGGACTATTCCATTATTCTAGATGTTATCTAATTTTTAAATTAATCATATTGTATGATCATAGACGAACTGTATGAATAGTTTCAGGTTAATTAAAATTTTAGAGTTTTTGAAGACCTTATATTTAAAAGCTTTTCTTAATTATCTATGAGAGACACTTTTGGCTGTTAAAGGAATTTTGTGAGAGAGCTCTAAGAAATGTTGATGATAATAAGGATCGACTTTAAGCCCCTATATATTCACTTTACTCATGGATGTTCTTATTAGATATTTGCTAGAGGATGTACCCTGGTGTATGATTTTTTTGATGATATTTTTCTTGTTGATAAGACTAGAGAGAGTTGAAGAAAAACTAGAATTATGGAGTTAACCTTAGTGTCTAAAGATTTCACTTGAGTACCATGAAGTATAATTTTAGTATTAATAGATCTAATAGTGTTGTGACATTAGGTGATCAAGTAATTAAAAAGAATGCACATTTTAGATATCTCAGGTCTACTGGTCAAAGTGATGGTGAAATAGATGATAATATTATTAGTGGAATTCAAGTTCGATAGTTGAAGTGGAGGAATGCATTGAGCCTATTGTGTGATAGAAAATTACCTTTCAAACTAAATTAAAATTTATAAGATGGCTAGGGCTGCAAGCGAACCAAACGTTCGACGAGAAAACGAGTAACTTGTTGCTCAATTCAATTAAAGCTTGTTTGTGATTGTTCAATTAACTAAATAAACAAACTTTGAATAATATTTTAAATACTCGATCCTTAAATAAACTAGCTTGAACACTAATATGTTCGGCTCATTTATGTTCATGAACAACACCTTTTAAAGCTCTTGAATAAGCTCGACATTAAGCTCGATTTGTGTTCGATTCAGAATAAAATTGATCATTATACATAATATAAATATTTTATACTTTATTATAACTATATAATTATTAATAAATAATAAATTTAAAATAATAAAATATTTTAATATATGCTAACTGAACCATTGAAGTTTTTCTATGAACGCAGAATATAATCTTCTAGTTGTTGTACCAAATAGAGAGAGATGCAACATTTAAGCTTCATTTGAAATATATTCATATAGATTAATCTTATTTTCATTTTACATAGACAACTACTTTTATTATAAATTTAATTTAATTTTATATATTCAATAGAATGAATTTGTTCATGAAAAATATACATTTCATATTTATCCATATTTGGTAGATTGTTTGTTTAAAATGTTCATGAACAAATATAAGATGAATCATAAATCGCCTATTAATTAACCAGCTCATTTGGTAGCTAAAAAAAAACTAGTTATATGTTGTTGAACTTGCTCATTGGATAACTCAAGAATACTAGTTAGATATGCTCATGAACGTGCTTATTTGATAGTTTAAAAATTTTGCTAAATATGTTCATGAACATGCTCGTGTAATTGCTTGTTAGGAGGCTCAATAAAGCTCATTTGTTAAGTTAATGAACATCTAGAAGTAGAGATCGTTTATAGCTCGTTAAGACTTGTTTCTTTAAAGCTTGATAAGCACTAAACGAACTGAACATGAACATTCATTAATTTAAATGAATCAAGCATGAACAAAAATAATAAAGCTCAAATCAAACACGAACCAAACTTGAATAAGCTGATAATAAATGAACTCAAACATAAACACTTATATACTCGACTAAACTCAATTTGTTTACAACCATTTAGATGGCGGTGAGAATTGTAATTCTTTGAGACATAAAATATTAGTCATTAAAGAGAAG
Source organism: Dendrobium huoshanense (assembly GCA_016618105.1). Lineage (NCBI taxonomy): Eukaryota > Viridiplantae > Streptophyta > Magnoliopsida > Asparagales > Orchidaceae > Dendrobium > Dendrobium huoshanense. The sequence goes on along the minus strand of CM028353.1, from coordinate 50,687,080 downwards.
CATAAACTTAAGTTAAATGTTATTGAGATAAAGATGCTTAGGTGGACGAGTTGCTTTACACATAAAGACATAATATGAAATGTGTATATACATAAAAAGTTTGGGGTACCTTCACTGTCATAAAAGATTAGGAGAGTTTTTATTATTATTATTATTATTATTTTTATTTAAGATTAGGAGAGTTGTTTTAAATGATTTGGTAAAAAAACATTGTTCTTTTGGTAACTGGATTGGGAGAATATATGTGTTTAATAAGATCTATATTAAAAAAAAATAGAGATAAATTTAAAACAATAATTAAAATATTAATTTTTATTAAATTTGAATAAAATTTGATTTTTTATATAACACAATAATAATGAAAAAAATAAAATAAAATGCAGCAATTGTTGTTGCGCAAAAATTTACAGAATCCTGCTTACGCCGAACCCCAAGCCTCAATTTCCATCGACGCAAAACAAACTCCCCCGATTTGGCAATCTTCTCACTCCGGGAGAGGAGAAGTGTACGAGATGATCGGCAAGTTTTGAGGCGACGCTACTTCCACCATGAGCTCCCTCCCTACCCCAATCCCTATCCCTAAACCTGATACGTCCCGGACATGCATCAAAAGCGCTAGCTTCTCGAATTCGCAATGCCGCCTCTGTTTATTATCCAGACAACGGAAACCGGTTAGCCTGTCAATTGGGATCGGCTGCAGGTTGAGCTCATCCGTCTTCGATGCTAGATCCTCTCTCGAACAGCCTGACTTGGTTGAGGAGACGTTTATGGCGTGGGAGAGCCGGAATCCGGCCATCTCGTCGATGTACCGTTGCCCGAAGATCCCGCGGCCTAATCAGGTAGTGCTGGAAGCGCAGGCTAAGGTCTGCACAGGTCCAGAACAGACGAGGCCACTTACCGAAGAGCAGGCCGTGAAGGTCCTTGATACAATTCTTAAATCAGGTCAATCTCTAATCGTTCTTTCTTGTTTTTTCACTGTTTGGTTTATTGTAGTTTAAAGCGGGCTTAGTTGATGTATGCCTGTATCGACCTGGGACTATGATACGAACTCTAACAGCCCCTAGCCTCACCATGAGAAGCCAGGGAGCAGCTCCAAGCCACATCATCTAGGACACGAGAAATTATTCGGTGCGGAATCCGGACGTTGCTATGTGTTCCGGACGCCAATAAAATTGTTATCCGTGGATAGCCTACGTAGCAAATGCCGACGTGGATTACTTTTTTTCGACGTGACTTTAACAAATAAATCCCGATAAAGGTTAAAATTGAAAATGATGGTTGAATTCCACATTTCGAGTGACTTCTTTTCATTTTTCAACATCCGACGTTTCATCTATGAAGCGAAACTCTTCCTTCCTGCATTCTCTTCTTGAAATCCAGCGTTTATCTCTGAAGTTCCTGCATTATCTCTGATGGCGTCACCTTCTCCACCTGCAAAAGGAAAGGTAAGTTGCTTGCGTATTATATGCTCATGCTCTACGTATTTTATGCTCATGCTATTCGTGCTCATATTATGCTTATTTTATATTTGATAATTGAATAAATGTTTGATGCTAGTTATAAAGTTTATCATATTTTCGCTGTTTTTAGGGTTTATGATAAAACCTATACCATAACATGCTTTTAACTACTAAACTATTTGGATCTTAGAAATAATAAAAAGGTAAATGAATAAATAGTTTATGCGTAGGTTGTGCGTAGATTGTGTCTTCTCCTTAATTGTTCGTTCTGTCTGCATATATATTGCATACTCTCTGTGTATACTGTGCGTACTTTCTCCTGAAGTTCTGAACAACTTGAAGAGTTTAAATATCATATAATTTTTACAATTTCTGGATTTGAACAAAATGTCCCACTTATTTATGAGCTGATCTCAAGATGCAATATTCCAAAGGAATATTTTATTTTAAAGGAGCATGCTATGCCTTTTACTGCTGGTAAAGTGGCCCTACTTACTAATCTGCCAAATAAATGTGAAGTTATATCCTGATTTTCCTTCGCACCTATGATAATTACATCATTGAAAATTAAGGTGGACATGATGAAGATGAACAAGCAAATCCCCCCAGAGATCATATTGAAAATATTTATTATGTATTTATATTTAAATTTATTTTTTCAACTTGTAAACTTTAAAACACCTTTGTTGCTTAGCCGAATAGCAAATAATGTAGATGATTTTTTGTCAATAAGCTAGGTAAGGTCGATTAGAGAATTTTTAGTTGCAGAGTTTAATAAGGTCTCCAATAAGATTTCAAATAAGAAGGTAATATATTACATCAACGGTTTTGTGTCTCTGCTAATTGTTAGTGTTAAATTCATTCTAATTTTTATTTATTTTTTATCATTCTTTTACTAAAATTAGTTTTCTTCTTATGTAGATTTGATTCATGGAGTACACTTCTATTTATGCTTCTATTTACACTAATAAAAGGTCTCGTTTCCTACAATGGGCCGATGATATTGTATATAATACTAAGATAATCACTAATTTATTTATTAATTTAAGGAATAATCAGGTACATCTTGCAACAAAGTTCAATTAATACCTCTATAAAAAATAAGAATTTGCTAACTTATATTTTTTTGCAGATTTTTGATATCTTTAAAGAGTTATCTAGACTGAAATTAATCTGGTTAACATCAAGAAATGTCTGTCATATAGCCCTCCATCCCATCATAAAATATCTATCCGTCAAACCCCCCACCAATCTCTCCATCATACACCACTTCCTCAGCAAGGTCCCCACAAATTTTCCCTACCTCAGCAAGACCCCCATCAATCTTCTCAGCAACCATATTTTATTTTTTCTATTGAAGCACTATATTTTCTAAAAAAAAAAAAAATCAAATCCTATCAAGAAACTGCATAAATTTTTTCTTGAATTTGAATGTAGGCTAAGTAGAAAGTTAAAACTTGCTAAAATAGCAGAAGTTATTGATTTCAGGTTCAATAATGACATTGTTCATATCAAACTATTTCCTGAGAAACGGCCTGTTAGTTACTCTTCATCTTTCAATAAGAAACAAAAATATTTCCAAGTCCCAAAGAAATCAGATCTCCCTAATAGGATCCATGCTCTAGAAAAATAAGAATTTCAAATCACAGACAAACCTGATAGGATTCATGAACTAAGAAAATAATGAGCTAGTAAAAGATATTATAAGATTTAAGAGAAAAATTAAACTGATGAAATAAAAATCAAACTAATCAAATCCGAAAATATACCAATTCCATTTAAAAAATGAGTAAATCCAAACACAAAAAAGTGAATCAATTCCATCCCAAAATGAGGCAATCCAATCCCAAAAAAGTGTATCAAATCTATCTCAAAATGAGCTAATTCTATCCCAAATTGAGCTTGAATTAATAACACCAAAAATGAACCTATCCTAACCCAAATGCAACTAATTACATTCCAAATTGAACCAATCTTAGTCGATGACATTGTAATAATTTCTGAGCCTACAAATCCAATGATATATTATAAAGGCATTACGTGTCTGAGTTCTGAGAAGATAAATTTTATGTATGAATGCTTGAATAAGTTAAATAATAGATAAAAACTACAATTGTTATGAACTAGTAATTTTTTTTTGGTTTTTCGTATGTTGAGCGTATGTTACGTGTATGATATGCGTATGATTTGCATATTATATGTGTATGGTCTACGTGTGGTACATATGATGTGCGTATGTTATGCGCATTCTGTGCGTATTTTATATTTATTTATTTTACAAGAATGATAGTATCAACGTGAGAATATTATTATTTTTAGTTTGACATTGATGAATTATTAAGCGAAAATTATTTAAGCAATGATCAGATAGATGTGTTCGCCTTTTTATTAGATGCGAAATGTAAACTTATTATGCCTAACAAATATCATAAATTTTTATATATCTCACAAGTGTGTTGAGTTAGTATTCAGTTTTAACACTAGTTATAATATTTATTTTTCATTTCTTAAATTTATTTCTTGTAGAATTACTAAGGAAGAAAATTTGTCCAAATTATATATCGACCATATAACCGAACCTGCTATTACTTCATGCAATATTTTGTTATAACCAATCATTTAGCCTGCGCACTAGATCCTTCTGGTTGGGTTGTTAAATAAACATAGGTAGAATTTTTCTGATTCGTTGTCCAACCGCGCTTATAAGACTGTTTTTCTAAAAATTGAAAGTTTGAGATCAACTGTTTAATTTTTCAAAATTTACAGAACTAATTATTGATCTATATATTTTTCAGATTAAAGCGCTATATCATGACACGATATGAGCTTTTGATTCTGATATAAAAAAATGAAAATTTTAATAATTACTTATGTGTCAATTCAGACTAACTCTATATTTGATGAATGTTTGTTTGTAAATACATAAAAATAATAACTCTTGAAGGCAACACTAAATGGACTGATAGTAGAAGTTGGCAAGCAAAAATGTTTAAGTATAGAACGGAATTTGCGCATAAACTTTTTTGTAAATCGTTTGAAGAATAAGATAGTTTAAATTTTTTTAGTTTAGTAAATTTTATTTATAGTTTAAATTTAATATTTTATTGATGAAGAATGTCTTTTTATTATAATTTTTTATTTTTAAAATTAATGTAATAGTTTTCATGTTATTTTTTGGCTTAAAATTCTTGGTGACTTAGTAGCGTTATTCCTTATTACTGAATCTTAATTAATAGTCACCCAGAATTCTAAATAAAAAAATAACATGTAAACTATATCATTAACGCTTAAAATAAAAAACTTTAATAAAAAGACATATTTTTCATCAATAAAATATAAAATTTAAATTATAAAAAAAATTTACAGAATAAAAAAATTTATATTATCTTATTCTTCAAATGATTTACAAAAAAGCTCATGCGCGAATTTCGCTCTATATTTTGAGATTTCTATTTGACAATTTTTACTATTAGTTTATTTGGTGTTGCCTGCAAAGTTATTCTTTTCATGAATTTACAAATAAATATTTTTCACAATTTATAGAGTTAGTCTGAATTGATACACCAATAATTATAGAAATATTTCATTTTTCGATAGCAGAATCAAGAGCTCCTATTGTGTTATGATATAAAACTCTAATATGAAAAATACATAGAGCAATAATTAATTTTGTAAATTTTAAAAAATTAAATAGTTGATCTCAAACTTTGATTTTTCGAATAACAGTATTATGCACACGGTTAGACAACGAATCATAAAATTTTTACTTATGTTCATTTAGTAACCCAACCAGAAGGGTCCAGTGTACAGAATCAATGATTACTTGTAGACAAATATTACATAAAGCAATGACAAATTTGATTATATGATTGATATACAATTTGGATAAATTTTTTCTTCTTTTATAATTCTGCAAAAAGTATATATAAGAAATAAAAAATAAATATTATAACTGATGTTAAAACTGAATACTAACATAATATATTGTCGAGATGTATAAAAATTTATGGTACTTATCAGGCATAAGTTTACACTTCTTATCTAATAAAAGGGCGAATACATCTACATGATCATTGTCTAAATAACTGTCGCTTAATAATTCATTAATGTCAGATCTAAAAATAACAATATTCCCACATTGGTGGACTATCGTTCAATGCAAAATAAATTAATAAAAATGCACATAAAATAAGCACAGAATGCACATAAAATACGTACATCATACACATACCACACGCAGACCATATGCATACAATACATATAACATACGCAAATCATACGCATAATATATGCACAATATACGAAAAAAAAAAGTTAATAACAGTTGCAATTTTTACCTATTATTGAACTTCTTAAAGTATTCATACATAAAATTTATTTTCTTAGAACTCAGACACGCAATGCTTGTCTAATACACTATTGGATTTGCAGGCTTAAGAGTTATTACAATGTCATCGACTGAGATTTATTTAGTTTGGAATGTAATTAATTGCATTTTGGCTGAGTTTGATTCATTTTGATGTTATTAATGTCAAACTCATTTTGAGATATGATTGGTTCATTTTGGGATAAGTTTGTTACACTTTTTGGGATTAGTTTGACTCATTTTGGGATGAGATTGATTTATTTTTTTGGGTGTGAATTGACTCATATTAGGTTGAGATTGATCCATTTTCGGATTAGATTTGTTTCTATTTCTTCAATTTAATATTTCTCTTAAATTTTATAATATCCTTTACTAGCTCATTTTCTTTTCATGGTTCATGTATCTTATTATGTCCGTTTGTGGTTTGGAATTCTTATTTTTATGGGGCATGAATCCGATCAGGGAGATGAGAATGTTTTATTTCTTATTGGAAGATGAGTAGTTAAGAGGTCGTTTCTTAAGAAAGAATTTGCTGTGAGCAATATAATTATTGAACTTGACATCAATAACTTCGACTCTTTCAACAAATTGTTCTAACTTTATGCTCAGCCTACCTTCAAATTCAAGAAAGAGTTTTATATAGGTTTCTTGGCAAGATTTGATTTTTTTTTTCGTGAAGAAAATCTAGTGCTTCAGCAAAAAAAATAAAGTGTGGTTACTGAGGAGATTGGTGAGGGTCTTACTGAGGAGGTGGTGTATAATGAGAAGATTTGTGGGGGGTTTGACAGGTGGATATTTTATGATGGGATGAAGGGTTGTGTGACGGATATTTCTTGATGTTAACCAAATTAATTTCAGTCTGGGTAACTCTGGAGGATAGAAAAAATCTGCAAATAAATTATATGTTAGCAAATTCTTATTCTTTATAGAGGTATTGTTTGAAATTTGCCTCAAGATGTACCTTACCACTTCTTAAATTAACAAATAAATTAATGATTGTCTCAGTATTATATATAATATCATCGATCAATCGCAGGAAATAAGATCTTTTGTCAGGTAAATAAGAGCAGTAATAGAAGTATGCTATAGGAATTAAAATTACATAAGATCAAAAAATAATATTAGCAAATGAATTATAAAAGTTAAATTAAAATTAGAATTAATTTAACACTCATAATTAGCAGATATATAGAATCGTTGATGTAACCCACTGACTTTTTATTTGAAATCTTATTAAACTCTCCAACTAACAATTCTCTAATCGATCCCGTCCAGTTTATTGACAATAAATCATTTACATTATTTGCTATTTGGCTAAGCAACCGAGGTGTTTAAAGTTCACAAGTTGAGAAAATAAATTTAAATATAAATATATAATAAACTTTTTCAACATGGTCTCTTGGGGGTTTGTTTGTCAATCTTTATCTTGTTTGTCTTAATTTTCAATGATGTAATTGCTGTAGGTGCTAATGAAAGCCATGATATAACTTCAACTTTATTTGACAAACTAGTAAGAATGATCACTTCATCAGCAGTGAAAGGAATAACATGCCGCTTTAAATAAAACATTGTTTTGGAATATTCTACTTTGAGATCAGCTTATAAATAAGTGAAACATTTTGCTCGAATCCAAGAAATTATAAAAATTGTATGATATTTAAAATTTTCAAGCTGTTCACAACTTTAGGAAAATTATGACGAATAAAATTATCACAGATTATTCGAAATGTCAAAACATAGCATCGATAGGTAATAGGACGAACATATATCTGAAACATTAAGGTTAACAAAAATATAAAATAAGTTAAAAGATATTAAAAATAGACACAAACATACGCACAGTATACACAAAAAGTATGCACTATTCACGAACAATTAAGGAGAAGCCGCACAACCTACGCATAACCTACTCACAACCTACACATAAAACATTTATCCATTTATCTCTTTATTGTTTCTAAGATCCAAAAAGTTCAGTTTTTAAAAATAAGTTTGAGTTTAGGTTTCAACATAAACCCTAAAAATAGCGAAAACATGATAAACCCTATAACTAACATCAAACATTTATTTAATTATCGAATATGAAATAAACATAACATGATCATAAAATATATAAAACATGAGCAAAATACACAGAGCATAAGCATAAATGTGCAAAGCATAAGCATAAATATGCAAAGCATAAGCATAAAATACACAAACAATTTACCTTTCTTTTTACAGGTGGAGAAGGTGACACCATCAGAGATAATGTAGGAACTTCAAAGACGAACACTGGATTACAAGAAGAGAGAATGTTGGAAGGAGGAGTTTCACTTCGGAGATGGAACACCAGATGTTGAAAAACGAAAAGAAGCTGCTCGAAATGTGGAATTCTACCCCCATTTTTTAATTTTAACCTTTATCAGGATTTACGTGTTAAAGCCACGTCGGAATTCCACCAAGTAATCCATGTCGGCACTTGCCACATAGGCTATCCACGAGTCATAATTTATTGACGTCCGAATATAGAGCAACATCCAGATTCTGCACCGAATAATTTCTCCCAGGACAGTGAGAAAAGAAAATGCGAGCTAATTTGCGAGACTTCCTCGTGGAGCTGAAGTGAGAATGCGTGCTCTAAGAATTAGTTCATCATAATAATCAATTTTTTTAATACTGGGCACTTTTTTTTTTGTGACTAAGGTGTTTTAGATAGTTTTGGGTTATGAGACACTTATAATCATCAGAAGGGAGGATGAAGCGAGTGATTATTGACTTATTGTAAGAATTTAGGTATTAGCCGCTAAAAGGCCTCTTGCCTGACTTATTAATGAAATATCACAAACCATTATTTGCATTATCTACTGAGTTCTCTTCTCTATGTTTTCTTCTTCCTCTTCTCTTCTCCCTAGTACCTCTGTTTCTTCTTCTTCCCTCTACAATCGTCCTCCTTTTCTACTTCTAATGCTTTGGTGATTGTTTCTGCTATAACACCCATCAATTTGGCATTCTTGTTGATCGCAAACTCGAACCTGCATTCACCTTTGAATGTCGATGACATCTGCTTCTTGGTGAATGATAACAAATGCAGCTCCATAAGAAAAGAATCTCTCCTAATTTAAGGGCATTCTATAAGAAGTCCAACTTTGATTAACGTTGTTGGAAGTAGTGCAAGAGTAATCCAATAAACAAACTTCATAGATCCTCTTTCTGATCTGACATTGTTGATTTCATGGGTTAAACACCACTTGACACTATTCACATGGTCTAAGGAAATTTGCCCTTTTTCAAACGATCAGTTATTGGGGCGACGATGGTACTAAAATTCCTAACAAACCTCTGATAGGATGTGACCAATCCGTGAAAACTTTCTAACATCCCTGGTATTCTTAGGTTCAGACCACTTATTAATTACATGCATCTTTTCGAGATTTGCTGATACCCTTGGAATGATATAATAAATCCTAGAAAGATAACACTATCCGTGAGGAACATACATTTCTTAGGATTTGTGTATGACTGTTTTTCCTCAAGACCTCATAAACTTGTTTTAGGTGATCTAAATGTTGTCCAACCGAATTACTATAGATAAAAATGTCATCGAAATAAACAACCACAAATTTTTCTAAGAATGGGCGGAGCACTTGAGTCATAACCCTCATGAAAGTGCTAGGTGCATTGCTAAGGCCAAATGACATGATCATTTCTTCATATAAACCATATTTAGTCTTAAATTCCATCTTCCATTCATCACCAGGGAGGATCCTGATTTGGTGATATTCACTCTTGAGGTCAATTTTTGAAAAAAGGATTGCTCCAATAATCATGTCTAGCATATCATTCAAACGGGGAATGGGAAAATGATATTTTATCTTTATTTTGTTGATTGTGCGACTATCAATACAAATTCTCCATGAGCCATCTTTCTTGGAAGTCAAAAGTGCAGAAACTGCATATGGGCTCAGACTCTCTTAAATGAATCATTATTGGAGTAAATCATCGACTTGCTCTTTTAACTTAGCATGATCTTTCAGATTCATATGATAGTGAGGTAGGTTGGGTAAGGAACCTCCAGGTACTAAGTCAATGACATGTTGGATGTCCCTCAAAGGGGAAAGTTGATTGGGTAGATCTTCAGGGAACACATCAGTAGAAGTTTCAAGGAGAGATTTGACCTCTTCCGGAATTTGTTCCTTTGTTTCATTTATCGCTTCTTGGGCTTCCAAGGTGTATATGGGTGACCCATGACCAAGTTCAACATCTAAATCTTTTGCAGACAGGAGGTTTAGGCCCTGGCTAGGTTTGATAGGAGTAGGCTTAACTTTCACTTTAGACGGCTTAGGCTGGGAAGGCAAAAGTTTAATCTTTTTTACCGTCATGTTCAATCATATAGGTATTAAATCTCCCATTAATTTGAACATCGTTGTCAAATAATCATGGGCGACCAATGATAATTTGCCCTACATCCATTGTCACAATGTCATACCAAATCTTTTTCTTGTATCCCACAAAATCAATAGGGATAAGGCTCCTGTCTTTTACTTCTAAAACAGTCGAATTGATCCACGCAACCTTATAGGGATTCGGGTGGGGAACCATTTTCATATTAAGTTTGATAATCATGGTGGAAGAGGCAACATTAATACAACTTTCACTATCGATAATAACCTTGCAGTTCTTATCACCAATCTTGGCGAAGGTGTGAAAAATTGAAGTTCTACTCTAGTCGTCACTCGGCTTAGGTTGAGATAAGGCACACCTTACAATGAAGTTCAACATGATCCATTTTTTGCTGGCCGTGAATAATGGCGGTATCTTCTTCACAAAATAAATCGTCCTCATAATTAATATGATGAATTAATTCAGTATCAGGCTCATCCTCGTCCTCGACAATTTCTTTAATTATAGTGTGACTTTATAAGGGCTGGAGCATTGTGAGACAATGTGTCCATATCCATGACACCTAAAACACTTGGTTCCTGTGTTAGTTTTGGGCATCTCACACTCAGGAGTTTTACGTTATAGTTAGGGCGGGGTTGGAATTGGCCAGTAGTGGCCGACTAGTCATAGGGCTGGGATGTTTGTTTTGAGATTGACTGGGGGAAGTTTTGAAAGGGGGTGGTCGGGTGTCTAGGTTACGGAAGTGTGGCTGAGTCCTAGACTCTTCAAGATCAAGTACAAGACTACAGGCAGCTTCAAGAATATTGACTCCTCTTGCCAAAAGTTCATTACGAAGGTCCTCCCTAAGGCCAGCTCTAAACATGGATAGGATTTGGGCTGGGGTGGTGGTCTCTTCACCACTACAACAAATCATGTAATCATCGAAAGTAGATTTGTAGTCTTTCATGGGTTTGTTACATTGAGTAAGTCTATTCCCCTATCTAAGAGTCTCTGGTAATAGGACAGAGGGAGGTATTTTTGCTTGAGTTCTTGCTTCATAGCTTTCCAGTCAATAATGGGGCATTCACCTCGAGCTTCACGCATATTTTCGAAGTTCATACTGTAAAACCTGCAAAATGTCATTTTAGGCTTCGCACGCTTTTCGATACATCTTGACAAGTTTTAAGTAAAAATTTCAAAGTCGTCGGAATTTAACGCAATAAATTTTATAAAATAGAGCGCAAAATTCTGAGTGAATCGATATATAGAACATATATCGGATTTTAAGTATTTTAGGAGTTAAAATTTCCGGAAAACTTTTTATGACAACTTTGCCCTTGATGTCATTTGAATAGAGAAGAGTTTAAATAAGGACTTTTAGGTAATTAGACTTTTAATAAGAGGATCCCACTCTAAATAGGGGACTGAATGTGGCCCGAACCGAACGAGAGGAGGGGTGTCAGGTAGGAGGCGACTCCGGCGGTCCTATAGGCGGTTTCCGGCGGCCGTTTGTGGTGGAACTTGTAGGGAAAATTAAGGGAAGGCTAAGGTAAGTTGTTTACTTGAGTTTCCTCACCTTTTCTTTGAGTTTTCACTAAGGGAAGGAAATTAGGGTTTTGAGAAAACTTAAGTTTTCTTTGAGATAAGTTTAGGGAAGGATAGGGGGATGTTTTTAAACCCAAATATGAGTTATTTTCAAGAAAAATGTGAATTTTAAAAATTAGGGTTTCACTCAAGATTGTTTTTCTTTGGAGATGTCTTCACAAAAGTAGTTCCTAATGGCATAAGAAAATCTCTAATTGAAAAATAATGTAAGGTTGTGGAAAATTTTAAGTTTTAGAATTTAGGGATTTTCCCTAATCATGGAATTTTTGATCCTTATGATTCTAAATGGTTTTGGGAAGGATTTTAGAGACAAATTTAGGACTTTTGCATGAAATACAAGTTTTTTTTTTTTAAATTTTGATTTAATATAATCCGAAAATTAATTATATTTTAATTATTATTTGAGTGTAGGAAGAGATGTTTAATGCATAAAAGTTGAGATTATGGCTAAATTCTAATTGAGAGAGAATGAGAATGAGTTATGTCATGAAGTGATTAAGGGGTTTAATTTGAGTGAGGAGTTATTTAGAAAAATCAAAGTATGGAGAATATAATATTTACATGTACTTAATTTAGGTTTTTAGAGGTTTAAGGGGAAACAAATTAATGTTTACACTTTATGTTTGCCTCTTGTAGATTTTGATTTTTTTAGAGGAAAGGGTCGTAAGGACTTTTGACGGATCGCATTGTGGTGAGGTAGGTGAAATGAACTTCATTTAAATTTAGAAAGTTCTTTATATGCAAATATATAGAAATGACATTCCTTTTTATGCTCTTTATGATATCATTATGATTAGCATGTTCTTTATATAAGCTCATGATCACTCGATGTAAAAGTAAAGTCTTTTTTATGCAATATTAGAACTCAATGACGAATTTCATGCTTCTTTCTTTACATGTACTACACATGTCTTCTCTTTACATGCAATTATACATATGAGTATAACAAACATGTATTTCTATATAAAAACATACACTTGAATAATTTACATAAGCCTTTCTTATGAGTATGTAAGAATTATGTGCATGTGCATGTTGACGCGGAAGTATCAAATGGTAAAGGAGCTCTTTTGAGCAATGTAATGGGGCTCTTTTGAGCCAAATGGTAAAGGAGGTTCTTTTGAATCAAATGGTAAAGAATTGACCAAATATTTTTGTACCTGATCAATACAAATGATACTTCCAAGACGGGTGTTATATATATTAAGATATTAAAAATATTGCATCTTTATGTTATATGCATATGAGGCTGTTATTTGAGGCATGAGTGTTTTAAGAAGAAGAATTGAAAGATTATGAAATGAATGAAACCTTAAAGGTTGAAGTAAAGACATGTATCACTTTAGACAAATGTTGTAATATGTTGATTGTTCTTTTACTGAGATATAAAAGCATGTTGTAGTTTTTTCCTTAGTACCTAAATTTATTTGAATGCCATTTATCATTTACACCTATTGAGTTGTGACTCACTCATGTTGTGAGACACTTTTTAGGAGGATTTGGTAAAGGATAATTGCGGATAGACCTCCCATCACGTACCATTGTAGGGAGACGACGGGCGTCAGGTTCTGTCTTTTGTTTTTGATGTTTTGAGATAGATGGATTTAGAGATGATATGTAAAGATATGATTTTGAACACCTTTTATATTTTGTAAGCTTTATGTTAGAATTGTTTTGTTGATGGATGAATAGAAAGAAAATTTCCTCTTGGTTTTATTTTAGTGACTCTTTCTTATGATATGAAGTTGTTGTGTATATGAAAATGCGAAAGTTATTATTTTACTACTGTCCGATCTTCGTTCCCGCCTCGCACTTGCGAGCTAACTGGGCCGGGTCGTGACACATACAGTATTGGCTAGCTCTCCCTGTAAGTTTCATCTCAGCTAACCTAATCTTTCTAGCTTCGAAAAGATTGTACTATTTGAAGTAGCTATCCATTTCTTTAAGTCAGTCCAGAAAGACTTGTGGGTCTAGAGTGCCATCAAAGGAAGGTGCGTCAATTCGAATGTTTTTTATTAGTTGAGCATCATTATCTCGTCAATTCGGATCATGACCCACTAGTTCGCTATTGGGCCTATGGTTGTTATGACGATATGGGTCACGAGGAGGTCCATCATCAGCTCATGCCTCATCAACATAGGGGGAAGGAGGCCGAGAGGGGTTTACATTGTGGGGTTTCCTAGTCTCTCAATGTTGTCTAAACGTTTTCCAGCTTGTCGGTGAAAATCAGCTAACTCATCTTGGGTATATCTTAGTTGTCGGGTCACAGTTCCTAACTAACCTACGATAAAGTCTAAGGTATTTTGAATTTGTTCGGAGTCCATTGACTCTGAAGTTTGGTAACTAATGCAGACGCAATGGTAATGTAATGACGTTGAATGGAAAGGGTGGATGCAACTAAAATGTCTACTAAATGTGTATGGGGAATCTTAGAATGCAACGACGACACAACCGTGCTTTGATACCAAGATGATGCGAAACATAAAGCAGTTGCATGAATTGCGTGGGAATTATTAAAAGTTAGTAAGATTGCTAGTTAAAGCTTAATGTTTTATAAGATTATATTCTAAGATGTCTTAGTTAAAGATCTTATAATAGCATGTAGTTACAATAAAGAGTATGGAGGAATTAAAATAAGAACAAAAAAATATTAAATGCCTAATTTGCCAATCACAAGAATCCACCGGTTAATGGCCGACATTTGTGAATAATCTGGAAACATCAAACTACAATCTAAGCTCATTCATTTTGGAGGGAGAGTGGAATGTGAATCAGCTCTAGATTTTCTTTGGGAAGTAATTGGTGGATCTTATTACTCAAATTCCTATTGATGCTGAAAGGATAACAAATCATATGGAGCTGAAATCAAAGAATTCAGGTAAATCTATAGCTGCCCTGTCATTTGAACCGGTAATGGATCACAATGGAGAGATTGCTCACTGGACATAAATGAAAAAATTAAAACTAAGACTGAGAATTGAGCTCTTTTGGTGGAGACTTTACAATGAAGCAATCCCATCTAATGATTTTCTATTGAAGAGGAGATTAAGCAACTTTTCTGGTTGCCCGAGAGGTTGTGTTGAAGAAGAGAATAGCTGCCATATTGCTGGGAGATGTTTTAAATTTCAGAACGTGATTTATCTTCTTAACAGCTGGGGATTTCAAGTCCCTGTGTTTAAAGATCTTACAGCTTGCTTGGACGGGTTAGAGGGATATGCAGGTATGAACTCTATAATTGCAAATATCTATTGTACAACTATATTCCTCGTTTGGAAAAGCAGATGTAAGATGGTACATGGAGGTATAGAAGATTCGGACTATGCAATTGCAGCTAACTCTGTGTCTATGGCTATGGTGAGCAACTTTATCAATCTCTCCCCGGATAACTGGGATGTCAACCAACGAAAGCTGTTTACTTCTTAGCATTCTCCTCCACCCGGGTGGATAAAGATCAATGTTGATGCTTCACTTAAAAGTAATAACATGGCAGGGATTGGAGGCGTGGTGAGGGATGACAGAGGAAGATTTTTGATTGCAATTGGAGCCCAATATTTGCATTGGGACATTGCTTAAGTGGAGTTGATGGCTGTTTATTATTTAAAGAACATTGTGCGGGATTGGATGTTTGTAGCTCAAGGTGTGATTATAGAAGGGGACAACTTCAACTTCAATATTATAAAAATTCTTCAATTAGCTTTGAAGAATTGGAAGAATAATGGAAGAATTGAAGAGAATTTGGCTTTTTTACAAGATTTCAACCAAGTCTTGTTTTCTTTCTCCAATAGAGTTTGTAACAAATTAGCGGATGTTTATGCTAATTTGGCTTTAAAAAGGTCTTTTATTTGGAATGATCTTAGTGATGTAGAGATTCCTCCTTTCTTGTTTTGCTTAAAAGAGGAATGTGATTCTTTAGGATTTATTTGAGTAGTTTGTAATAAAGGTTTTTATTTGATTTTTAATGCATAGTAGCATTTTTCTTCAAAAAAAAAAAAAAAAAACAATTAGAACGGTCGCCTTGAGTTTCCCTCACTCATACTCATGGGTATTTCCGCAGGATAATAATTTATACAATACTAATGACTCCACCACAAGACAGCAAACACTTACAGTATTGCTCAATGAAGAGTTATTCGGAGAGGAGATTGAGGGTGGGTATTGGAGGATGTGCCATTGAACGGGAAGTTGATGCTCGTCGGTGGCGGTTGTCAAGGAAAAGTAGATCCGATCGATGTAGTCTTTGACGGTGTGGTCGATCTCAAAATTGATGTTGAAGAAGGTCGATCTCAAAATTGAGGATCGAAGATGAATCCATGATCATGCTTGGGGTCGGCCATCCATGGAGAGTGAAAGTTACTCCAATTTCAGGAGGGGGCTAGGGTGGCCGACGGCTTGTATGGAGAAAGAGGAGAGGAGGGGTTCAAGAGAAGCTATGAGAATTTGAGAATTAACTCCAACAATTATTGTAATTAATTGATGGAGTTAATGAGAAGAGAGAGAGAGAGAGAGAGAGAGAGAGAGAGAGAGAGAGAGAGAGAGAGAGAGAGAGAGAGAGAGAGAGAGAGAGAGATGAGTTGAATTCCTAAAAGAGAGGAAGGGAGGGTCGGCCGGTCCTTAGAAGGGGGGATTTGATTGTGGTTTAATTAGGAAGGGGTATAAGTGGAGAGAGAGAGAGAGAGAGAGAGAGAGAGAGAGAGAGAGAGAGAGAGAGAGAGAGAGAGAGAGAGAGAGAGAGAGAGAGAGCCCAATGATATTGGGGGGGGGGGGCTTGATTGGGGGAATTGAATGACTTCCATAATGGGAGCTTTAAATTAGGCAAGGATTAAAGAGCCTTTCAAAATTTAAAATTCAAATTAAATTTATGGAGGGAGCTTTCTTAATTAATTCAAAATGGGAGGAAAAATTTTAATTTCAAATGGATTTTAAATTTGAGATTCAAAAAAAACTTTTTTCGCTTTTCCCAAAATACTTTGAACTAAATTAAGAAGGTAATAATGGGCTAATTTGAAATTGGAACCAATGGGAAATTTTTTTTTTTTTTTGGGGGGGGGGGTGTTGGTCGGCTGGGGTTTGGGCTAGGGTGGCCGGTGGCTATGGGAGGGGAAGGAGGTTGGGGTTTGGCGGGTGGAGGCCTGGCGTTTTGGGCTTAGGGCCGGTGAGTTGGGTGGAGAAAGGTGGTGGCCGGCGGTCTGAGGTGGGAGGTGGTGGCCGACGGTGAGGAGGGGAAGGAGAGGGTGGCTGGCAGGAGTTGCTTTTGCCCTCACCTAGAGACATTTCCACTCTCTAGAGCTCTCAACACTCGTGAGAACAAGAATGCAAAAATTTCTCAATAATCATCATCCTTTTACAATAGCGAAGGCCTCCATATATAGTCCTCAAAATAAAAGAGACTCAAAAGACTAAAATGACCTTAGGGTTACAAAACAATCTAATCCTGCATAGGGGTGCAATTAGAAAGACTAAAACATAAGCATAAGAAATGCATAAAATCTATCATAAATAAAGACTCCTAATCGTAGCTGTCGATCTTTGATTCCTCCTATGATAGATGCGCTAGAATCTCCTGTTGATGTCCTCATCAGTTGGCTTTTACTTATAATAATATTATGCTCATGTAACTCTAAACACGATTAATGGAGAAGTAGGATTAGGAAAGACAACCCCAAGTAGTTGGGATAATAATGATTATGATGATGATTACATATGATGTTGAATTTCAAAATTCCAAACTAATATTGATCTTCATTATGTGGAGTGCTTTATATCAAAACTTAATTTTGTGTTAATCACTCAGCTATTAATAACCTCTTGATACTTGGATCCTTGCGCTGACTATGTGAATTGCATAATGCTGTTACTTATGTAAAAAATAGAGAAGGCTCTATTTTTTTAATTTTTTTTTATTTAACCAACTTTTATTATTATTATATTAACTTGCTTTATTCTTGTGTCAGTACAATGCTAATTTTTTTAATTTATTTCTATTCATTTCCTTCGGATCTTAAATTTTAGATGAAATATCCCACACGATTCTACTTATATTGACTTCCAATTTTTTCTTTTTCAAATTGCCGTGTTGTTTATCTTTTTGTTTTTCTGGGGAATTTGCTTGATTTACTGCACTTTTGATTTCTTTGGTATGTTTTAAAATTCAGGATGTGCCATGTGAAATACCCTGTATAATCACAGTACGTTACATCTTGGTTAAAAATTAGTACCAAACAACTTGGCTAAAAAAATGGATCTTGATCCACGATATTTTTAGCCAATTTTCTTTTTCCTAAAATACCTTATTCTCACACTAAATTGTAAATACCTGAACTTTCACATTGTATTTCTCTTATGTTTCTCCTCAAGTCCAGGAACACTTGAATTTGAGGTTGGCTTGCAAGTCTTTACTTTATTGTTGGATATTTTTTATTGATTTTTTTTATTATGCTATTTAAGCTAGAGGAGAGCTAAAAGATGATGAAGTTTCCAAAGCACAACTTGGTGCATTCTTTGCTGCTATGACAATACGAGCACATACATTTCCAGAAACTACCCAGTGGAGTGAAGGAGAAAGGCATGCTATGAATCTATTTTGGCCGCATCTTGTTCAAGCTCTTCCTCCAGATGTCATCTTTATAGCTGATCCTGAAGGCACAATTATGGGTATAGGGAACTTCCCACGGTACACTGGACAAGGTATGACAGAAATGAGATTGGTTGGTGCCCTCAGGGAAGTACTGGCAGGTGGTCATCTAGGTTATGAAGAGGTGAAGGGTGTTCTAAGAGATGTTCTACCATTAGGTGGTAACGAGTTACAGGAGGTCAATGAGTCACTACTAGCCGCATTTTTAATTGGACAACGCATGAATCGTGAAACAGCTCGGGAGCTGAAAGCATATTGTCTTGCATTTGATGATGTACTAGGTGATCTTGCTGTTTTTTTTTCTTACATAGTGAAAGAAAAACTATTGTATTCACTGATTTACTCTGTATATTTTTACTTTGCATCAGGGCCACCTCCTATTGCTGATGTTAGATCTTTGACACACTATGGTGAGCCCTATGATGGAAACTCCCGTTTCTTTAAGAGCACCTTATTTGTTGCTGCAGTAAGAGCTTGCTATGGAGAATCTTGCATACTTCATGGAGTGGAATGGATGCCTCCAAAGGTCTGTTGAATTTGACCTTAAGTAGCCATGCATTTCAATTAATACAGTTAAAAGTTTGATGCAGGACTACGTATGAAATGTTTTAATTCATTTAGATTTTGCACAATTCTTGATTAGAATAATTAGGAACAAAACTTTTAGCAATTAAAACAACAAGTCAAAACAAATAAGGGGTCACACCCGCTTAGGCTAAAATGCGTAGCAAGAGTTTTGGATCCAACAAAATAAATTTAGAAAAAATATTACAATGCCAAATAGTAGCGTTCAAAGAAATCCCTCGTTTAACAATGAGAATTAGGAAACATAAAGGTACACTCAAATCCTATGTTTACTAAGCTTTAGCATGAGCAAAGAAGAGGGACCCGTCGTGACTGCAATCAAGCCGAGAGAAGTTAGACTAAAAGATGAAAAGATGCAAGGAGGAAGAAGAACCTTTGTCAAGGAGTAGTGGAGATCCTCCACTCGACGCCTTCGAAGTGTTCGTCGATAGCTTCCACCAAGGTATCTAAAATTCGCTCCAAGTAGTCTTCAACGGTGTGGTCAATCGTCGGGTTCACGTCGAAGAAGGTTGATCGAAGGATGTCGGTGAAACCGTCTTCCTCCCAAGTTATGCCATACTCAGTCTCCGGATCCGCCATTCATGGAAGATTGAAAGTTGAATCTCCTTAGCCTTTGATAAACCTCTCGAGTGGTAGCGAAGAGAAAGAAGTTTCTCTTGCAAGCGGAGAGGAAAACAAACTTTCAAAGTTTCTTCCCAACAGAAATCTGAAATAATTTCAGATTTTTGATTCCAAAATCTGAGAGAGATTTCAGATTTTTGGAATAGGCGTTGGGAAATTGGGAGGAAGAAACTAAGGTAATAATTTACCCTGGAGTATTAAAGAGGGAGAGTGGGAGAGGTGGTTTGGGGGAGAGATAAAGGGGAGGCTGGCGGGTTAATGATGGGGGGATTGATTTCCTAATTAATTAATTAGATTAGGAAACAATTTGGAGGAATTATGGGGATGGAAATTTCGGCTAAATAGGGGAGATGGGATGTGGAAATATTTCCTAAAGCTAGCCTTGAGTTTAGGAAATAATTAAGGAGCATTAATAGGCTAGGAGAGAGGGGACGCCGGTGGCATGCATGGGCAAGGGGGATTTAATGAGAGAAATTAGTGACTTCCTAATTTAAGTTTTGACTTTAGGAAAGATTTAATTTAAATCCTCATGAATTGAAAATTCATGATTTGATTTAATTTAGGCACTTTCCTAAAATAGGACAATTAATTTAGGAAAGATTTTGAATTCAAATTTGAGGGGATTTGAATTTCAAAATTATTCCCTCTTAGCCCCAACCTAATTTAGGAAACCAAGGGGAGAGGAGGTGGGGAGGTGGCTGGCGGCTAGTGGCCTAAGGCCGGCGGCAATGAGAGGGGGTCGGATGAGGGCTTAGGCCGTGAGGTTGAAAGGGGGATGTGGTGCTTGGGTGAGGTGGGAAAAACCGTCGGCTTGGGGAGGAAGAGGATGAGGAAAAAGATATAGAATAAAGCCACGAACCCGACCGTCTCCAAGGTTGGTGGGTGGTGCGCAAATCTCCCTATCCTATAGATCTCTCTCCATTAGAACTCACAAGATATCACAAAGCTCATGCAAGAGAAAATTTTTTAATCAATCATTCATTAATCAAAATAATAAGCAAGGGGCTATATATAGCCAAGTACAAAGGACTCAAAAGAAAAGACTAACTTGCCCATTGGGCTTACATACGACAACTCCCATTAAAGGGGTACAAAGAGAAATAACAAGATGACACCTAAGCAAATAAGAAAATATGTGAATAATAAAATAACATAAATGACTCAGAAATATAAAGACTCGATCGTGGCTGTAGATCGGCGACCACGCCTGTCCCCATCAAAGTTCTAGGCGTCCTTTTGATTATATAGCTGCTGAATATCCAAGGCACTAGGTACCACACTTGGCTCGTCTTAATCAAGTGGACATTAAAAAAAATTTCATGTACCTTACTAATGTTATTTTAATTATTCTGTATACTACTAAAGAATTAAATTGATAATAATCGGAAGAACTTGTTGATCACATAATGATTTAAGTTACTATTGTTTCTCAAAATTGAGAATCCAACTAAGTATATTACCCTAAACATTGTAGTTAAACTTCTTTATTTTGTAGTACGTATAACCGTGGGATTATAATATATTCACTATTATTTATCCCATCTTATCATTATCCACTTTCTTTTTTATTTGGGAGGTGGCTTTGAAAAAATTTTCTGTTCACTACAGTGGATAGGACGATCAAGTCATCAAAAAGTCCATATGTATAGAGAGAAAGTCGATTAGATGCCTAATGTCAAGATTGGGAGAGAATAAATGTAAGCTATTGGATGGTGATAAGAACATTTGGATATGAATCACTTTTGAATTTTGAACTTGTTTTGGATTATTTTGTTTTTTGAATTTACATTTGAATTTCCTTCTTCTGTGAAGTTATTTTAGGAAGGATATGGTTGTTCATAAAAGTTAGGGTTAATGTTGTTCCTTATTTGATGGAGTTAGTTTAAGAAAATGGCAAGTTTAAATTAATTTTGTTATAAATAGCCTATTTTTTACTATAGAAAGTAATTCCAAGTCCCAAGATTTCTTCCCTATTCATCCTTGTGCAGGCACTGTAGCTACAATGACCACTGACTTATTGTAGCAATTCTTGATAACTTTACATCCGCAGGTACTAAAAAAAGTACAAGTATTATAGCAAATTATTTTTACTGCAGCCAAAATAAGACAACAATTACATATAATTTTCCTAAATCAAGAAAACTGAACCAATTCTCTTGCTGTGGAGTCTCATTATCACATTAAATGGATTGTGTTGGATCAATCATGTGCTAGAGAGGTTCCTATTATTTCCATAAGTCTTTCACACATTCAATTTTAGATCATAATTGTCATAGAGTGCTGGTTCCAATTCATAGGAAAAGAAAATTGTCTTTGGAAGGATAATTTAGTGATTCCATGAGTCTTAGGACTATGATATAATACCCAAAATTATGTCAAAAAGTAAGCATACAATTTGCCTCAAAATTTTACTATTTTCTATTCACTTGATCCTGATAGAAGTATTTTAGGACGATGTTAGGCCGGCACCTGAGCCGGCTGGACCGGTCCAACCTGGACTGGTCCAGGTCTTCACCCGACGGAAGCCGCGCGCACAGGGAGGGGGCGGAAAACCCAGGGAGCGTACGTGGATGCGTTTGGGAGGAAAAATTTGAATTAGAAGGGGGTAATTAGGTCTTTTGTAATCCTCCTTTCATGTTTAATTAGAGAGATGAGGGGGAAATTAGGGGGAGGTTGATTTTGAATGTGATTTGGGAGATCTAGGTTTTTCTTTTGGGCTCTAGGCTACGGCTAGAGATTTGGAGAGTTGTTCCTTCCTCTCGAATCGAAGGAAACTTGTATCTTTCTTGTCTTTTGCATCGTCTAGTGAAATTCAATCGTTTGCTATTGTTTTTCCTATTTTCCCTACGCTTTCTCTCAGATTTTTCCACTGTCTTTGTGTTTGGTGGCTGTTTTCTCATAGAAAACAGCGGATTAGTTGCGATTTGGCTTAGATCCGATAGGAATCACTTGAAATACTCAAGTGGTACCTATCAAATTGGTATCAGAGCAAGATCCGGGCGGTGGAGGGCTGTTTTCTCCATTGTTTCGCTGCAGTTTTTGCTGATTTTTGGAGGATCCGGAGGCATCTCGTCGTTTCCCATGGCATCTAAGCGAGTAGAAGTCTTGGAGACCGAGATGGGTCAACTTAAGGCGGATCTGGAGGAGAAGATGGCCACATTTAGCGAGAATGTGGAAGGGAAATTCATGGCTTTGGAGGAGATGATGAAGAAGTTGTTGGAAGGGCAAGCAAGGGCTGTGCCAGTGGAGGAAAGAGGAGAAGGTAGTGGGAGCAGGGGTAAGGAGAAGGTGAATCCAGAAGAGGAAGAGGAGGTGGAACTACTTAACAGCAACGGGAGGATGCCACCTCGGGAGTCCTTCAGGCAAGAAGAACATGATAGACGGAGAGACTTCCGGGAAGGAAGAGAGGATGATTGGCGACGTCGGAGGCCCGACCCAGTAGACCGGCCGTGGGGGATCTATAACCACCATGGCGGGGCACGAGGGGAAGATGGCTACCGGCGGCCAAGGAGGGAGGATGAGCACCGATATGGAGAAAGAGGAACTTGGGAAGACCCCATAGCTTGGGACAGAGGGGGCCATGGGGGGAATAGGGCATACG
Organism: Dendrobium huoshanense; assembly: GCA_016618105.1. Lineage (NCBI taxonomy): Eukaryota > Viridiplantae > Streptophyta > Magnoliopsida > Asparagales > Orchidaceae > Dendrobium > Dendrobium huoshanense. The sequence goes on along the minus strand of CM028353.1, from coordinate 50,663,849 downwards.
GGGTGGACACGAGGGCGAGGAAGCTGAAAATGCCAGTTTTCGAGGAGGGAAATGTGGATGAGTGGATCCACAAGGTGGAGAGGTATTTTGCAGTGAACGGCCTGATGGAGGAGAGATTGATGGCTGCTAGTATGTGCTTGGAAGGGGCAGCGTTTGCCTGGTTCAAGTACATGGATAAGTGGGAACCGGTGAGGTCCTGGAGGGACTTCAAGGAGGCTATCAGGGAGAGATTCAGGGGGAGCAGCCCATGGGAGATATCAGAACAGTTCTACGCCCTCACTCAGGAGGGAACAGTAGAGGAATACAGGAAGAAATTTGAGAGCCTAGTGGGAGACATTGAGGGCCTCTCAAACAGTACTTTGGGGGGAAATTTTATGAAGGGCCTCAAACCAGAAATTAGAGATGCTGTGAAGGTCATGAGACCAAGAGACCCGAGGGAGGCGATGGAGTTGGCTCAGTTGGTGGAGAATCAAAAGACCAATGCCCGAACTTGGAGAAATAACCACTCAGGAGGTCCCACCAGGACAACTACCACTTACTTGGCTCCAAAAGGGCCAAGCCCTAGCGACCCTAAGGAGAGTGGAAAGGAGAAGAGCGGGGTGACCAGATCTGCTGGAAGCTTCAAGAAATTGACTGAGGAAGAGATGCAAGAGAAGAGGGCTAAGGGCCTTTGTTTCAGATGTGAGGAGAAGTTTGTTCCAGGGCACAGATGCAAGGATCGCGCCCTTCGGGCTCTCACCGTCTATATAGACGAGGCGCCTGAAGAGTGTGATGATTCTGATGAGGAGCAGATTGATCCCCAGTTGGAGGTAGCTGAGGTATCCCTAATTCTGTGTTGGGATTTACTCCTAGCCATACGATGAAGGTGAAGGGGAAGATCCTTGGGAGGGAGGTAGTGGTCCTGATTGACAGTGGGGCAACCCACAATTTCATATCCACCCAGGTGGCGGAGGAGCTAGGGATGGAGCCTACTGAGACAGGCAATTATGGGGTGATGATGGGGACAGGAAAGATTGAGTCCAGTACCGGGATCTGCAAAGGGGTGGAGATGAGACTACAGGAGATCAGGGTGGTAGAGGACTTCCTACCCTTGAGGCTGGATAGCACATATGTCATTCTGGGCATGAAGTGGCTACAAACCTTGGGTGAAACCAAGGTGAACTGGGGAACCATGGTGATGGAGCTGATTGTAGAGGGGAAGAGGGTGAAGCTAAAAGGGGAACCAGGATTGTCCAGAGCTGGAGTGTCACTCAGATCAATGGCGAAAATCATCCATGAGGAAGGAGGAGGATTCCTTGTGGAGCTACAGAGCCTGGAGGAGCAGGAGGAGGGGGAGGAAAAGCTCATTCCCACGTTGGTTCAGCCTCTGCTGCAGGAATTTGAGGATGTGTTCCAACCTCCGGTGGGATTACCACCTGATAGAGAGCAGGAGCACCAGATCATCCTTAAAGAAGGAGTACCTCCTATTAGTGTGAGACCTTACAGATACCCTCAGGTGCAGAAAGATGAGATTGAAAAGCTGGTGGGAGAAATGCTAGGAGGGATCATTCAGCCCAGTGTGAGCCCTTTCTCTAGTCCAGTCCTGCTTGTGAAAAAGAAGGATGGGAGTTGGAGGTTCTGTGTAGACTACAGAGCTCTAAACAAGGAGACAGTGTCGGATAAGTTTCCTATCCCTGTGATTGACGAGTTGATGGATGAGCTATACGGAGCAGCCTTGTTCACCAAGGTCGATCTGAAGTCAGGCTATCACCAGATCAGGATGAGGAAGGAAGATGTGCAGAAGACGGCCTTCAGGACTCATGAGGGCCACTACGAGTTTCTGGTGATGCCCTTTGGCCTCACCAACGCACCTGCCACATTCCAGGCCTTGATGAACCGGATCTTCAAGCCACACCTCCGCAGGTTTGTGTTGGTATTTTTTGATGACATTCTAATCTATAGCAGGACTGAGGAGGAACACCTAGAGCACCTGAGAGTGGTGTTGGGTGTGCTGAGGGAGCATCAGCTGAAGGCCAATTTCAAGAAGTGTGACTTCGCTCAGGCACGGGTGGAGTACCTGGGGCATGTGATATCCCAGGAGGGAGTTGCTGCAGATCAGTTCAAGATAGAGGCAATGCTGGCATGGCCTCAACCCAAGACCTTGAAGGGGCTCAGAGGATTCTTGGGATTGACAGGCTACTACAGGAGATTCGTGAGGGGATACAGCACCATAGCGTGGCCGCTGACAGAGCAGTTGAAGAAGGACAACTTTTTATGGGGAGAAGCAGCTTCAGAGGCTTTTGAGAAGCTGAAGAAGGCCATGACGACAGTGCCAGTGCTTGCTCTGCCAGACTTCAACCAGGTGTTTGTGGTGGAGACAGATGCTTCAGGCTATGGATTGGGAGCAGTGTTGATGCAGAACCACAGGCCCATAGCTTACTTCAGTCAGGTACTGTCGTCCCAGGCTAGGTTGAAGTCTGTCTACGAGAGAGAGCTGATGGCTATTGTACTGGCCATCCAGAAGTGGAGACCTTACCTATTGGGCAGACACTTTATTGTCAGGACTGATCAGAGGAGTCTGAAGTACTTGTTAGAGCAAAGGATGGTCACAGAGGAGCACCAGAGGTGGTTGTCCAAGCTGCTGGGATATGATTTTGAGATCCACTACCGACCGGGACTAGAGAATAAGGCAGCGGATGCCTTATCACGCTGTATGGGGGAGCTCCAGGGGATGGCTGTATCAGTACCAGTATTGATAGATTGGGGAGTCATCAAAGAGGAGAGCATTCAGAATAAGGAGCTAAGGAAAATCAAAGATGTGTTATCAGATGGGAACAGCCACCCAGGCTACTCAGTTGTGGGAGAAAGACTGTACTATCAGGGAAGGAGTGTGATTCCAAGGTCTTCCATCCACATTCCCCACCTGCTACAGGAGTTTCATGGGAGTGCCATAGGAGGGCACTCAGGAGTGCAAAAAACTTATAGCCGGATAGCTGCTGAATTGTACTGGAAGGGGATGAGGAAAGATGTAGAGGAGATGGTGGCGAAGTGCGATATCTGCCAGCGGAGCAAGTACCTGACGATGGCGCCAGGGGGATTACTACAGCCTCTGGCCCTACCAGAGAAGGTTTGGGAGGAGATTACTATGGATTTCATTGATGGGCTCCCAAAATCAGAAGGCTACACAGTTATACTTGTAGTGGTCGACAGACTGAGCAAATATGCTAATTTCTTTCCCTTAAGACACCCGTACACAGCGGTGTCTGTAGCAGCAGCATTTGTGAGGGAGATAGTCCGTCTGCATGGGGTACCAGAGTCTATTGTTTCTGATAGGGACAAGTTGTTCCTGAGCCATTTTTGGAGGGAGCTATTCAGGATGCAGGGAACAATATTGAAGAGGAGCACAGCCTACCATCCACAGACTGATGGGTAAACAGAGGTGGTGAATAGGAGCTTGGAGACATACTTGAGGTGTTTTGTGTCCGAAACACCAAAGCAGTGGGCCAAATGGGTAGCTTGGGCAGAATACTGGTACAATACCTCCTTTCACTCGGCGACCAAGATGACACCTTTTAAGGTGTTATATGGGAGGGACCCCCCACATTTGGTACACTACAGCCATAGTAGTACTCCAGTATCTGCAGTGGATCAGCATTTGAAGGAAAGAGATCAGGTGTTGGAAGAGCTCAAGAGGCATTTACTTAGAGCTCAGCAACTGATGAAGAAGCAGGCGGACAGCAAAAGGAGAGATATACAATTCGCAGTTGGGGACAAGGTCTACTTGAAGCTCCGACCATACCGACAGAGGACTATGGCCCAAAGGAGAAATGAGAAGCTTGCAGCAAGATATTTTGGCCCTTTTGAAGTGGAGGAAAAAATTGGAGAGGTGGCCTATAGATTGAGGCTTCCTCCAACAGCCAGAATACACCCCGTTTTTCATGTCTCACAGTTGAGGAAAGTGGTGGGGGAGCATGCAGTGAGCCCAGAGCTGCCCAGCACACTGAAGGAGGACATGGAAGTGACATTGGAACCTCTAGCGATAGAAGGAGTGCGCATCAATGAGAAGGGGGAAAAGGAGGTGAAGATTAGGTGGAGCGACCTCCCTGACTATGAGGCCACCTGGGAGCCACAGGAGAGGATTACAGAGCAGTTTCCTGCTTTCCACCTTGAGGACAAGGTGGTACTTTGGGAGGGGGGTAATGTTAGGCCGGCACCTGAGCCGGCTGGACCGGTCCAACCTGGACCGGTCCAGGTCTTCACCTGACGGAAGCCGTGCGCACAGGGAGGGGGCGGAAAACCCAGGGAGCGTACGTGGATGCGCTTGGGAGGGAAAATTTGAATTAGAAGGGGGTAATTAGGTCTTTTGTAATCCTCCTTTCATGTTTAATTAGAGAGATGAGGGGGAAATTAGGGGGAGGTTGATTTTGAATGTGATTTGGGAGATCTAGGTTTTTCTTTTGGGCTCTAGGCTACGGCTAGAGATTTGGAGAGTTATTCCTTCCTCTCGAATCGAAGGAAACTTGTATCTTTCTTGTCTTTTGCATCGTCTAGTGAAATTCAATCGTTTGCTATTGTTTTTCCTATTTTCCCTACGCTTTCTCTCAGATTTTTCCACTGTCTTTGTGTTTGGTGGCTGTTTTCTCATAGAAAATAGCGGATTAGTTGCGATTTGGCTTAGATCCGATAGGAATCACTTGAAATACTCAAGTGGTACCTATCAGACGAGTATTAATAAGAGTTATTTCTGTTCAAATTCTCCTCTCCGTTACACTCTATATAGACTATAGGGGGTCAAAATGGGGTTTGACATGATTTGTAAAAGGTATTACAAATAATTGCCATAGCAAAAAAAATAAGATACCTTTCATTGGTAGATGCGAGCTTGTTTCGAATGTGAGAGTAGAAAAAAAGACATACTTTTATTGGGAGAGTCGAGCTTGTGAGAGGGAGGAAGGTTTGGACCGAGGGCTGCGGGGTTGGGCTGGTGCGAGTAGAATACGAAGGAAAAAAGTAGCAAAGTAGAAAAAAAAGACGATACCTTTCACTGGGAGAGGCGAGCTTGTTTATAATGTGAGAGGGAGGAAGGCTGGGAACAAGGGTTGCGGGGTTGTGGTAGATGAAAGAAGGTTGGGATCGAGTGCTAGTACGAATGGAATAGACAATAATTGAAGGAAGGGAATATGAAGCAATGAGTGCGGGAGACGAAGGTTCACACTAGATGGAGGGTTAAGATAAAGCCACATGTATCTCTTCATGCAAATCTAAGAAATAATTGGGAAGAACGTAGCGGAAGAGACACGAAATCTAACGGTGTAGATTAATTTGTGGTAAAACAAACGGTGGTGATTTTCTATGGGAGGAATCCCAAGTGGCTTTTAATATTAGTAAGATATATAAATTATACTATGAACTTCGATTATTTATAATAATCATCAACTTTGTTCTTCTCAATTGATTCATTGTATGTTAAACATTTTTTTTTGTATGTTAAACATTCAGTAAATATATATTCTATGACATGTGATTGCAATAAAATAAAAAGAAATTGTAATTAATATAAAATAATTGTAATTATCCACTTTAATTACTTTTCGTGCTTCAAATTCTTCTAAATCCTCGAGTTTTCATATAGCCTTCCTTAATGCAACACTAGTGTCACATACTAAATTTCATAAATTTGCACTATTATCTTATAACTAACTTTCGTTAATTTCACATAAAATTTTTTATTAACATGTGTAATCTTATCTAAACTCCTTTTGTGACCTCTTATTAGCTTCAACACTTCACATTCTTTCAATAGTTCAAACCCTTCACTATTCCAAATAACATTTAATTGCATTAGTTACTACTAAATAGCTTTACAAATTTAAATGTCGTCAAAATAACATTGAATTGATTTGACATCTTTAAGGACAATTTTAAATTCATTGGGCATCATCTATATTATGTAACATTGAATGATTCTTATTTGTCAAATCAATATTTATAATTCTAACATATAATGCTAAATTCTAATATAATTAAAAGTTAATATTCTTAAATTAATTACCTCAAGAAATCTTTCCTTCCTTCGCCTCAATAAATATTTCCTTTACTGCCAAATCGAGGCTTACAACAATTGAATTCTTCCTATCGATAATCATATTTTACTTCTTCAATTATAGAAATGAAATTATGCAGATTTTTCTTACATAAATTTGAATAGAAAAGAAAAATCAAATTTACGTTCACTTCCTTTTTCATTAGAATAGAAGAACTTCCAAACCCAAATTTCTTCTCTTTCTATCCAAATTTTCTCTGTTTAGGTAAAAATCACGGGATAATTTGCACAAAAAATGAACAAAATTAATAACAAACCTTCCTTCTCCTTCTTTCTTCTCTCAGTCAGCCTTCTCGATTATTTCGTTCGTTTTGGCTTAACTGGACGAAGCAAAACAAAGTTATCTTGCATGAGGAGTCATTGCTTTTCGTTCCCGCACGCGTTTCCTTACTCAAATGCACGATTCAATTCTGCCAGGCACTCCCGCACCTGCATGTGGACTGTTGGGTTTTGAGGAGTATGACCAAACTCTACATGCTTCCTTTTTCTCATATTATGAGTTTGACTTAAGGAAAAGGGCTTCTTGGGCGCTATGCAAAGAGAAGAAAAAATGGAGAGCTCGAGGTAGACATGTATTTTTGTATTTTTTAAAGTTTGAACTTCTTTAGAATATAAAGACATCTTAAGAGAATAAAAAATTGATGTGAGCCCTAATTTGGCTCACAATCTTCGAAGCCATATTTGTATTTATCATATTAAATACACTAATAAGGAACTCTAACCTCATATTTGTTATTTTTTCCCTCTATTTCTTCTCTCCTCCTTGTCTGTATCTTGAAATATTTTTTACTGTCAAAACATTAGTTAACTGTTTCAGGACATTTACATCCTATATCTTATCTTCTTTCTCCTTTTAACTCATCATTTTCATCATTAAAATTTTTTAATGTTAGAACTTGAAACTCTTGCATGTTATTCTAACATAATTTTTTCACATGGCCTATCAAATTGTTTTTTTTAAAAACTAAATCGTCTTTAATATTTGAATTATTATCCTTCAAGGAAAGCAACTTAGACAATCTTGCTTCTTGAGGCACTTTAAGGGAAAGTAACTCGCCTGGGTAACTTTGCTTGTTAATGCAAGATCTTTGTCTAGCCAATGGCTTCATAATGACATCTTAATGCAAGATGTTTGTCTTGGTGATGGCTTAGTATTGACGGCTACCTGTGATGGGAGCGGGCGGCACCATGGCTTTTTGATGCAAGCAAACTAGAGAAGAGACAAGTTGGAGAACACCAGGACAAAGTATTAATCAAACTCGATTCAAATATAGCTTGCAAACAACCAAACAAACGTTCGAAAAAACAAAAGCCAAATCAAAAGAAACAAAATAAAATTATAAAAATGCTATCCTCAGTATAACCGTCTAGCGGTTTCTTCACATGCAATGAGAGTAGGAACATATAATAAAATTGTGCTTAGGCTTGCAAACCGAGGGTCCATCACTGCAAAAGAGTCCAATGTCCTACAAACTCCTCCAGCAAATGTCTCCAAATTTCAGTCAACAAACAACTTCCAAAGCTCAAGAAGAAGGATACATGTGGAGTGGAACTTGCGTAGAGAATAAGAGGTTAGAAGCTAAGACGAATTAGAGAGGAGGAAAGGGGGAGTGGAACAAGCTCTCAAGCTTTTCCAAGGAGAAACCCTCAGGTTTTTGTAGAGTTTTTACTCAGCTTTTCAATAACCTTTTCAATCCCAAAACAATTCTATTTTATAGGAAAAAGAAGGAACATAAACAACCATAGCACCTCCAACCAAATCCAATTAAAATTAGTGAAATGAAAGGCCAAAAGACTCATAACAGCCAGCAGAATTTCTGCACAGAAAATAGGAAAACAAACCACGGAAAACCCCACCAGCAGCCACGAGAAGCCAAGCCAACAAGGAACCCGAAGAGCCAGCACAGGAAACAGAGCACCATTTCACGGGAAAAACAGTCAGGAGGGGAAAACCGTGAGGAAGGGCCACGGGAACATCAACAGTCAACAGAAACCGAAAAGACAAAGGAAAGGGAAGGGACACAAGTCCAGTTCACAATAATGAGCTTGAAATAATAGCATACCTTTTTGATTTAATGAGCTAGGAAGTGCATTTATTCCCCCAATCATTGAGCTAAACTTCAGCTCAGACATTTATGAACTAACACCAAGTAGAATCTAGATTTTTAAGCTCATCACCAAGCAGCCAAGCCCCAACCCGAGAGCAGCAAATAGCTCCAAACCGATAACAGCAAGCAGCCCAAGGACACAATGGACCCAAAAGCAAGCAAACCCAAGGCTTGCCATGCCCAAACGCTTTCCTACCATGATCATTGGATAGCTTAAAAAACATAAAACACAACTAACATTGTTCAAAATACATTAAAATAAAAATAAACTAAAAACATGAATGCATCAATTCCCCCCTGGTGGGAAAATCTCATCTCTTGATGAGAAAGCTTTCACAACTCTTTTATAAAGCTCTGGATGACGCTTTTCAAACTCTTTTACACCCATCCAAGTACAGTCTATCAAAGGACGTTTTTTCCATTTTGCCAAGAACCTCATGTGTTCATCATGCAGAGTTTTAGTAGTTTTGACATCTATAACATCTTTGACCTGTTCATCATAACTCAAAACAGATATGGAGGGTGGTAAAGTTTCAATTTCCACATGATCTTCGGAATTTCCTTCATATAAAGAAAGTTTAGAAACATTAAACATAGGAGAAGTGCCAACAGTAGAAGGAAGATCGAAGAGATAAGCATTTGAGCCTAATTATTTTAGAACACGAAAATGCCCAAATTTCTTCCTACTTAATTTCCCAAAAGTACAGTCTATCAAAGGACGATTTTTCCATTTTGCCAAGAATCTCATGTGTTCATCATGCTGAGTTTTAATAGTTTTGACATCCATAACATCTTTGACATGTTCATCATAACTCAAAACAGATATGGAGAGTGGTAAAGTTTCAATTTCCACATGATCAGAATTTCCTTCATATAAAGAAAGGTTAGAAACATTAAACACAGGAGAAGTGCCAACAGTAGAAGGAAGATCCAAGAGATAAGCATTTGAGCCCTATTTTTTTAGAACACGAAAAGACCCAATTTTTTTCCTACTTAATTTCCCAAAAGTACCAACAGGAAATTATTGGCGATGAAAGTAAGCCATAACCAAATCTCCTTCTTTGAAATAAACTTCTCTACGATGTTTGTCAGCATCAATTTTGTATTTAACATTAGCCATTCAGAGTTTTTCAAGAACTTGTTGTTGGACAATTTTGGTATAGTCAAAGGTTTCAGAAGCTTCAACACTAATTTTATTTGGCAAAGACAAATAGTTTCTATCTAAAATGTGAGGTATAGGTTGACCATAAATGATTTCAAATGAAGTTTTACCAGTGGAGCGATTAACATATTATTGTAAGCAAATTCAGCTTGGGGCAAAATCAAATCCCATTGGAATGGTTTCTCACCTGCCAGACATCTCAATAAGTTTCCCAAACTTCGATTGACAACTTCAGTTTACCTGTTAGTTTGTGGATGATATGCACTGTTAAATTGAAGAGTAGTTCCTAATTTTGTCCAAAGTGTTCTCCAAAATGACTCAAAAATCTAGTATATCTATCAGAAGTAAAAGTGCGAGGAACATCATGAAGATGAACAATTTCTTTAAAGAATAAATCAACAATATATGAGGCATCAGAAGTTTTCTTGCAAGGAACAAAATGTACCATTTTGCTAAAACGATCTACCACGACAAAAATAGAATCAAACTTTCTAAAAGTAACAAGCAATCCCAAAACAAAATTCATAGAGATATCCTCCCAAGATTTATTTGGAATTGGAAGAGGAGTATACAAACCAGTATTTTGAAAAGTTCCTTTAAAAGCCTGACAAATTTTGCATTGTTTCATCAACTTAGCAATTTGTTTTCTCATATGAGATCAGAAATATTTTTCCTCAACTAAAACAACAGTTTTTCCCTGCCCAAAATATCCACTCAATCCCCCACTATGAAGTTCATACACAAGTTGTTCTCTTAAAGAATTTTTCGTTATGCAAAATCTTGATCCCTTAAACAAAAATCCTTGATGAATAACAAACTGAGCAGCAGGATCAGTTCCAGAAGCAAGACAAGAATCCCAAATGTTTTTAAAATCAGGGTCATTAGCATAAGTATCTTTCAAAACATCAAAAGAAGTAATAATTGGATAAACAATTACCAACACGTGAGATGTCCGATTTAAAACATCAGCAACTTTGTTTAAAACATCAGTTTTATTTTTGATATGAAAAATATACTCTTGCAAAAAGGAAACCCACTTAGCATGCCTCTTATTCAAATTTTTTTGAGAGCCCAGAAAACGAAGTGCTTCATGCTCAGTATTTAAGACATTCCCGTTAAATCAAATAACATATCCAGAATTTTAAAGCTTGAACAATAGCATAAAACTCCAAATCGTAAGTAGAATATTTGGATCTAGCATCATTCAGTTTTTCGCTAAAGTAAGCAATAAAGTTTTCTTCTTGACTAAGAACAACATCAATACTAACATGAGAAGCATCGCAATCAACTTCAAAGATGTTTTCAAAATTTGACAAACTAAGAATGAGAGCTTTGACTCATTTTTTTCTTAATGAATTCAAAAGTTTGTTCAACTTGAGGTGTCCATCTAAATATTCCATTCTTTAAACAATCAGTAATATGAGCAATCAGAGAATTGAAGTTCTTAATAAACATTCGATAAAAAGAAGCCGAACCATGAAATCCTCTCACATCACTTATGTTTTTAGGAGTGGGCCAACTTTGAATTGCCTCAATTTTTATTGGATCAATTTTTGTCCCCTCAGTAGAAACAATAAAACCAAAAAATATTAAGCTCGAAGTCATAAAGGAACATTTTTTGAGATTAATGTATAGCTTTTGTTCCCTTAGAGTTTGCAACACTTGCTTAACATGATTAAGATGCTCAGAAGATTGAACACTATAAATCAAAATGTCATCAAAATATACAACAACAAACTTGCCAATAAAATGTCTCAAAACATGGTTCATAGTTCTCATAAAAGTGCTCGGAGCATTTGAAAGCTCAAAAGGCATCACAAGCCATTCATACAAACCTTCTTTTGTTTTAAAAGCAGTTTTCTTTTCATCCTCAGGTCTTATATCTTATTTGATGATACCCACTTCTCAAATCAATTTTAGAAAAGATTTTTGCATCGCTTAGCATATATAACATGCCATTTAGTCTAGGAATAGGAAATCGATATTTAATGGTGATTTTATTTATTGCCCTATTATACACACACATTCTTCACGTTCCATATTTTTTTGGAGTTAATAAAGCAGACACAACAAAATGACTTAAACTTTCTTTAATTAAACCCTTTTCTAACAAATCAGTCACTTGCTTAAAAAGTTCAGCATGCTCAGTTGGACTCATCCTATAATGAGGTAAATTAGGCAAAGTTGCTCCAGGAATTAAATCAATACGATGTTGAATATCTCTCATCGGTGGCAAACCTACAGGCAATTCTTCAGGTGATAAATCAGAAAATTCATCGATTAAAGGTTGAATTTCATTAGGAATTTGAAGAGCAGAATCAGTTTCTTTTCTCAAAACCAAGTAAGCTACTTCAGAGTGTTTCAAATCATTTGCATTCAAAAGCAATTCAGGAGTGCTTATTTTGGCAACTTTGTTATTTTTAGCAGGTGAATCACGCACATATTTTTGAGGATAAAGAGTGAATTCCTTGTTGTTTTGAATCAAAGAGTAAGTGTTCTTTTCCCCGTTGTGAATAGTTTTGTTATCAAATTTTCAAGGTCTATCCAACAGAATGTGACAGATTTCAAGAGGCACAACATTACAAGTAACTTGATCTTTAAAAGACCCTCCAATTGTTAAGTTGACAACACATTGCTTTGTGATAGGAATCTCACCTCCCTCTTTAAACCAAGAAATTTAATAAGGCTTAGCAAGCGGTTTGGATTTTAATTTCAGTTTATCAACCATCAGTTGTGATACAAAATTTTTTGAACTTCCACTATCTATCATAAGAGTGCAGATTTTCCCTTCAACTATACAAGTTGTTTTGAAAATATTTCTTCTAAGTCACTTATCCCCATTGTCAATTTTTGTTGTTAAGACTTGTCGGATTACCAAAATTTCTTTTTCTTCATCTCCCTCAACATCTATTTTTTCTAATTCTATATCATTTTTATTTTCATAATGATTTTCTTCCTCTTCCTCTACTTCTTCATCGTTTTCAATGTAGTTATTTCTAGGTGGATTATTTTTTCTACAAGCTACAAAAAGATGGCCATAGAGCCCACATTTATAGCATGATCCAATTACTCTAGGTTGTTCAGATGGTTTAGATCCCATAATTCCCTTTCCTTTATCAGCATTTTGATTTTCAAAAGATTTAGCTTTAGTACTCAATGTTCCCACGGAAGTTTGAGATTGAATCTTAACCTCACTAGTTGGTCACTGCTTATAAGTTTTCGTTATCTTGTTATGACCTCTGTCTCTTTGATGTTGTTTTTCAAGTTTTAATGCCATTCGATATGCCTCGTCAACTTTTATTACATGATGCAAGTTCAATTGATCCTGAATTTTCCACTTAAGATCGTTAATGTATTTTGAAACAGTTTTCTCTTCAGACTCATCTAAATCATTTCTTGATTGAAGTTTGTAAAATAGTTCAGTGTATTCTTTCACAGTTTGAGTTCCTTGTTGCAAATTATTGAATTCTTGAAATAGAGTTCGTGTGTGATCAGTCGGTAAAAATTTTCCCCTCATTTTTTCTTTCATCCTTTCCCAGTTTTTTATCTTTTCTTTCCCACGCCTAAGTCTATTATTTTGTAAATTTTTCCACTACGTAAGAGCATGACCATTTAATTTTAAACTTGCAAATTTCACCTTTCTGTTTTCAAGAATTTCTTTCCAATCGGAAAATTGATCCATTTTCTTAAGCCATTCGAGAAATAGGTCATGTTGCAATTTACCCTCAAAGTTGTGAATGTCAATTTTAATCCCAAAATTCCAATTTCGTTGACGCCTATTTTGATTCATAGGGACTTCTTCTTCGCTTTCAGATGTTTGAACATGTTGTTGATTAACATTAATATTAGCAAGGATATTAGACATTTCATTCATCTGATTTTGCAAATCCGCTAATTGTTGCATTACATTTTGCCATTCCCCCGGATTATTAGCCATATTAAAACTTAAAAAAAAAGGGACACACAAACCAAGGATATCCTAACTCGCTCTTATACCAAACATGAAGCAAGCAAACTAGAGAGAAGAGACAAGTTGGAGAACACTAGGACAAAGCATAAACCAAACTCGATTCAAATATAGCTTGCAACAACCGAACAAACGTTCAAAGAAATAAAAGCCAAATCAAACCAAACAAAATAAAATCATAAAAACGCTATTCTCAGTATAATTGTCTAGCTGTTTCCTCACATGCAATGAGAGTAGGAACATATAATAAATTGTGCTTAGGCTTGCAAATCGAGGGTCCACCACTGCAAAAGAGTCCAATGTCCTACCAAACTCCTCCAGCAAATGTCTCCAAATTTCAGCCAACAAACAACATCCAAAGCTCAAGAAGAAGGATACATGTGGAGTGGAACTTGCGTAGAGAAGAAGAGGTTAGAAGCCAAGACAAATTAGAGAGGAGGAAAGGGGGAGTGAAACAAGCTTTCAAGCTTTTCCAAGGAGAAACCCTCAGATTTTTGTAGAGTTTTTACTTAGCTTTTCAACAACCTTTTCCATCCCAAAACAACTTTATTTTATAAGCAAAAGAAAGAAGATAAACAGCCATAGCACCTCCAACCAAATACAATTAGAATTTGGGAAATGAAAGGCCAAAAGACTCAAAACAGCCAGCAGAATTTCTGCACAAAAAATAGAGAAACAAACCACGGAAAACCCCACCAGCAGCCACGGGAAGCCCAGCCAGCAAGGGACCCGAAGAGCTAGCATAGGAAACAGAGCACCATTTCACGGGAAAAATAGCTAGGAGGGGAAAACCGAGAGGGAGGGCCATGGGAACAGCAACAGTTAACAGAAACCGAAATGACAAAGGGAAGGGAATAGACACAAGTCCACTCCACAATAATGAGCTTGAAATAATAGCATACCTTTTTGATTTAATGAGCTAGGAAGTGCATTTATTCCCCCAATCATTGAGCTAAACTTTAGCTTAAACATTTATAAGCTAACACCAAGTGGAATCCAGATTTTTAAGCTCATCAACAAGCAGCAAAGGCCCAACCAGAGAGCAGCAAATAGCTCCAAACCGATAACAGCAAGCAGTCCAAGGACACAATGGACCCAAAAACAAGCAAACCCAAGGCTTTCCATGCCAAAGCACTTTCCTACCATGATCATTGGATGCCCAACCATCATTGGATAGCTTAAAAAACATAAAACACAACTAATATTGTTCAAAATATATTAAAATAAAAATAAACTAAAAACATGAATGCATCACTTTTCTCCTCACTCATATCGATTATATTTTATTCCAACTGTGGAGTTATATTGCTAAGTATATTGTTCCTGTGAAGCACTATGCTTTATAGAAATGTGTCATTTGATTTTTTCCTTTTGCTTCAATCAATTTAATATAGTCTCTGAATAGTTTCTTATTAAGGTCTACAGGGCGGTGTAACAGAAGGACAACTGCTTAAATTCATTGGTGCAAATACCCATTTGTCCCCAATGCAGGCGAAGACATTGTTAGAGGTGCATCATGCTGTCTTATTTTAAATTGTCATCAGCTCCTTTCTGTATTTCAGTTAATCTTTTTATTTTCTCTATTTTTGACTCTTCAAAGGACGTACTTTATCTAGGATGAAGATGTTGGTTTTGCTTATGTGAGCCAAAGGGAAGCACATCCACAATTGTAAGGATTGCTAATGAACCGATTTTGTGTTATCCATGTATATTTTGTTAAGCTTCATACCATTTTATGCATTATAGGGCTGATATATTCATACAATGCGATGCAAAATAAATAAATTATTAACAAGCGTGCTTGTTTTTTGGCAAAGTCATGAAATAATTAGAAATTATAGAGCTGGCACCATAAAAACGGCCAACACAGAAACAGAGTATAAAAGTATCAGGAGAGGCCATAGTTGAACTATGTTGTGCCAAAGGAAGGTTAATAAGAAATGCTTCTTTTTCTTTTAAACTTATATCTTTGAAAATGTTGGAAAGGACTGCGTTTCCATGTCAAGCAAACCATATTATGAAGTTAATCGCTTGGTATGGCTGGCAATCTTTAATTCTGTTTCTAACATGCTATATTATGTTTTTTTTTTTCCTTATTTCTTTAACTTGTCATTCTTGCACCACGACTCTGAGTCATTTCAAATATACATAGAGTTTCATAATCTTGGCAGGTTTACCTGGAGGTATCCTCCTCGCTTTATGCTTCTTAATAAGAAACAGATACAGCATGCTGTCTCTTAAGGATTGATCTCTTTGGAAAATATGAAGTTTTGTTCTATATTCATGGAAAGATTACATTTCATGCGTGAATGAGATTATGATCTTTGAAAATTAGTTAGTTTTGGACATTTGTGCTTCGGTTCAATTACTTTGGAACCTTTCTTAGTTATAATTTTTTTGGGATCTGTTGTTGAGTCAATGATTTTTGAATTATTAGTTCTAGTAATATGCTTTCCTAAATTTATAACCAAACAGTCAACTGCAGTGCTTTTTTGATTCACCAAACAAACTATTGACTCATTTTTCCTATGCAAGGAATGCGACTTATTAGTAGAATTCAAGTTAGATGGTTGAAGTGGAGGAATGCATTGGGCTTATTGTGTGATAGAAAAGTCTCTCTCAGAAATTTTTATAAGATGATGGTTAGACCTGCATTGCTTTATGCTGCAGAATGTTGGCCATTAAAAGAGAAGCATAATATTAAGTGTTGCAGAGATGAGGATGCTCAAGTGGATGTGTTGCTTTATTCTTAGAGATATGATATGAAATGAGCATATACGTAAAAGGGTTGGAGTAGCTCCAATGGAAGATAAGATTAGAGAGAGTTGCCTTAGATGGTTTGGTCACATAAAGTGGCGGCCTTCTGATGACTCAGTTAGGAAAGTAGATGCATTAGATTTGACTTATATTAAGAAAGGTAGAGATAGATCTAAAAAGACTTGGTTAGAAAATATTAGAAATGACCATTCTTTATTAGATTTAAATGAGAATTTAAATTTTAATTGGGCACAATGGAGAAAATGGATTCATTTAGCCGACCCTACATAATGGGATAAAGGCTTGATGTTGTTGTTATTGTTAAGGAATGCGACTTCAGAGAATTTTGTTCAAACAGATAAAAATATATTTAGCATCATTAAAGTAGATTTGAAATTATTTATTTTCAACATAGCCTAGCCTTGTGTACATTTAATCTTCTTTCTTCCATTGTATGTTGCTTTAATTATAAAATCAAGTTGTATGTTTCTTTAATTATAAAATCAAGTGATTTCTGACTGATGATTGCTCTTACTAAATTAATTACTCTCCAGACATTCGCTCATTGGGCTCAGAGAGCACATAAAGAAACGTCCACCCCTGGCAACTTCTGAGAAAGTCCAGCAATTCGTGAGGGTAACTTTATATATTTAGGATGCTAATTCATTTTATCCAAGAGCTGTCACACATTTATGCCTAAGTTACATTTAATGATTTAACGTGATCTTAATAATCTGTTGCACGAGGAAATTTCACCCGTTTTCTTCAGTGTTGACTTTGCCTTGCATTTAGCACAAGGGCAGCTTAAGTTGAACACTTCTTTCAATTTGGTTCCCTGGCCTATTCGTTCTTAGTGATGCAGGATCATACTAAATTGTCAATCATTCTTAACTTTTTGATATATGATAAGAACAGCTTAGTTATGATTTCATTTTTTATGTTTTTATATTACTTGTTAGAATATGTTAGTCTTTCCCGCATTAATTATGCGTAGTTATGTTTTGTTGATTCCATCTTCTTTATTTATTGGATCACGCTGATTACTGAAATAGAAAACCCTAAATATTTCTGCTCTCCTCTCTCTCTCTCTCTCTCTCTCTCTCTCTCTCTCTCTCTCTCTCTCTCTCTCTCTCTCTCTCTCTCTCTCTCTCTCTCTCTCTCACACACACACACACACACACACACATTCCTGATTATCTCCTTATATATACATCTCAATCCCCTTAATTTCATGTTAGATAAAAGATTTGTCTCTGCAATACTCCATTTATTGGGAATCAATCCATTTGGAAGGTGACACAAAATTCATGAAGTTAATTTGTCTTCTTGATCTTGATTTTCTCTCCCTCTCAGTTTTTTGTTGCCTCTCTCCATCCTTTTTGTGTAATTGATTATACGCTACATTAATGCATTAAGCCACCACACAACATACAAAATGTCATGCAAGCACGTTAAGTAGTGCACAAATGCATACGTTAATATACATGATACATACAAATACATATGCAAGTATGTCAACATGCAAATGAATACATGAATGTGTATAAGAGCATGTAGATATGTCGTATATACCCACTACATTACATACATATAACCACCATACAAACTTATCTTGCAAAATGCACAGAAAAATACATGTGATTAAATACCTGCATGGGCCCAGATGAGCGTAATGTATGTAACCACATGATATTTGAGGATGCTGCGAGGGTAAAAAAAATGAATTCAAGTTCAAGTCCGATCATTCTTTTTTAATAGATCGAAGTTGACACGTCTAGAACCACCAAACAAATGCATGATGTAGTGTCGACTGGATTATTTGGTTTTATATGTTCATATTAGGCCTTCAAGGTCTCTTACAAAGAAAATTCACATATTAAAATGAATATCCCGGGTTCTGATATCTACATGATAACTCCAGAAATTAAGAGCCGGTCCTAATCTTCTATTTGCAAGAAAATTGAGTTGACAAGATCCAATTAATGAAGTGTTAACCTCTGTACAATACCCAAAAGAAATCCCGCATACATACCCTGTGCCCGACGGATCCGCGAATTCTGCCACGATTCCTTGCTGAAATCACGACGATTCGGCGCCGCTTGCAGTC
Source organism: Dendrobium huoshanense (assembly GCA_016618105.1). Taxonomy (NCBI): domain Eukaryota; kingdom Viridiplantae; phylum Streptophyta; class Magnoliopsida; order Asparagales; family Orchidaceae; genus Dendrobium; species Dendrobium huoshanense. The sequence continues at coordinate 50,645,666 of CM028353.1, read as the reverse complement.
GTCTCCCAGAAATCCTGCCCAAATCCCGTATCTCTCCCTCGGTCGCCTCCCATTCGCGGCTATAAGAGGGAGACGAGCTCTCGCACACGATCTACACGACACGACTCTTCCCTCTCTTCCATCCGCTGCCCTCTTCGATCTCGACTCCAAGCCACGGTCCCGATACTTCTCCTCTCGAGCTCCGATCTCCTCCCAGATCCCGTCGCCTTCTCCCTACAGCCGAGCCCCTCACTCCAGCAGCCCGTCAATCCTCCCGTCCAGAGCTACCGAAACCTCAATTTCCCTAAGCCGACCTTTCCTCCGAACTCCACCTCCGTCTGTGTCGACCCCAAGCCGAGAGAGAGAGAGAGAGAGAGAGAGAGAGAGAGAGAGAGAGAGAGAGAGAGAGAGAGAGACCAACCTGCTTCGCCTCCTTCATCGACTTCCCTTCTCTGTTGGATCGGAAGCAACACAGGAGCTTTGCTTGCTGTGAAGGTAACTCCCTCCATTTCACGTGTTATTTCGGCCAGATCCAGTAACTGTGCCGAAACAAAGAGAATAGGAGAAAGGGAGATTTTCTTGTAACCATTGTTAATTTTAATTATGTTTTACTAATCATAATTAATTATGTTATCTTTTTATAATTAATTGTTAATTATAACTAATTATTTATTATTAATTAATTACTAATTATAATTAACTATTAATTAGTTATAATTATTAATTATAATTAATTATTAGTTATTATAATTATAATCAATTAATTATAATTAATTAATTAGTCTTAATTGATTATTAATTATAATAAATTAAGTAATCATGAGTAATTATTTAAAGTTAATTATTTTCTTATTATAATTAATTATTATTAATTGATTATAATTAGTTAATTAATTACTATTAATTATAATTGATCATTATTAATTATAATTAATTAGTTGTTATTACTTATGATTAACTATAATTAATTATGATTATTAAAAAAGAAGAGAGAAGTGCTCTCTTTCTCTCTCGATCCGCACCGACCCCGCGCAGGTATAATCCCTCCTAAACTCTAAAACTCCGAGAACCCGTTTCAACGCATGCGTCGAGATAAAACGACCACCTATACACGCTTTTCTTAGCGTGGTGGGAGGGAGTGCGTCCCGATGCTTGCGACGAAGCGGGTAATCACCCAAATTCCTTCTTCGAAGTTCGTATCGCCTTGGAAACCGCGCCTATGCACGTTTTTCTTAGCGTGGTGGGAAGGGATCCCGGTGCGATGCGCACGACGAAGCGGGGATACCCATAAGTACCCGCTTGTGGGGAAATAACTGCCTTACAAAATATTTAAAAAAAAAATATTTTTTAACAAAAAAATACCGATGCAAGCTTTTCTTAGCGTGGTGGGGGATCGAAAAATTACACGGCCGCGGTGTCTTCGAAAGAGGGCATCTACCATGCACGCTTTTATTAGCGTGGTGGGAAAGGCCCAGTTTTCCGTAGTTTTCCCCTAAACGGGGGAGACGCCGGAAGGCTGCCGAAATTTCGGGTGAACGCAACGCTATACTTGGACCTCATTTGAACTCAAAAGACAATCAAATTGAAATCCACTTGAACCAAATGTACCTAAGTGAACAAACGAAAGTGAACTTGAATGTGGACCGAAGCTGACAACGAACTCAAAGAACAATAACACAAATACAAATTGGAGCTCAAATACAATGAACTTGGTACAAGAATTAATTTGGACTTGGACAGTTCATACTAAAATTCAAAAGACTTGGACCACAGAAAACATAGAACTTGTACTTGAGATTGTAATTTGGGACAACTACAAGGCTCACTTGAACTCAAATCAGAAAATAATAAAGGACTTGTGGACATCGAACTTGAACAGGACACGGACCGCAGAGGACTTGATTTGGACAACAAGACTTGGACTCATGCTTGAACAAAGATTTGAACTAAATGCAAAAGAACTCATATTTAAAATAACTGTAAAGGACTACTTTTGAATCTGAACTCATATTGGACTCGAGTTAGAGCTTGATCCTGGACTCAAATGATATTGGACTCGAGCTAAACTTGATAGTCAAGGAAGTACTTAATTTAACAAAATATGACATCAAGTCTCCAAATGGAATGGTGAGTGATTGGTGCTTCAATGGTTAAGAAGGATCCAAGCAATTCAAAAGTCATAAGTTTTCAATGCAAATGAACAAATATATGCAATCACCTGTATGCGGTGATGATGGAGGAGATCACAATAAATAATGTAATTCCAAATGAAAACCTATAATACTAGTCCATCATAAGAGCTACAAAAGCAAGTAAACATGAAAGAATGTAAGTGCCTCTATCATTAATGATCCAACTCTAAGAAGATACATCAAAAATAAAGATCAAGTGCATGCAAACATGCAAGGTTTCATGTATAAGTTCATTACGAAGGAGTTACAAATGGAGTCTATTTGAAAGCAAGTAAGGACTCTTCTTAATGCATTCAAATGAATCTCAATAAGATATATACATGTAAGGCATCATCTAAAGGCAAGGGTGGTATATCAGCAATATTCTTACAAGCAATGACCACTCAATGAAAACAAAAATGCAGAGCCCAGCATGCAAAAGGGGAGCAATTGGCAACAAATGCAAATACATATGGGCCTTTATAGGAGACCCATCATACACAACAAGATATCCACAAGCAAAATACCAATTGACTACAACAAGTGCAAGTTCATATGATTCAAGGCAGGAGATTAGTTAGTGCACTATGACCCGCCTACGAAAAGCAACAAGTAGTGCACGACAGTCTACCTGTACAAAGCAGCGAACAACTCTATTCAGAAGCTGTTACGTCACGCCACCGGATCCGCAACTTCTATGCAAGCGGACATAAGGCGTCTACAAATACTTTCAAAGTACCCCCACGTGCACTATAGTTTGTATACACATAGGTATACTAAAAGGGGTTAAAGAGATTATAAAACCCGCATGGGCCCCGACGAGCATGTTATCGGTACACACGTGACGTCTAGGGATGCTGCGCGGGTTATTAAATTTAAACCCGATCCTTCTAAGTAGATCAAAGGAGTCGACATGATTTAATTATAAAATGTCCCCAAACCCGCATGGGCCCCGACGAGCGTGTTATTGGTACACACGTGACGTATAGGGATGCTGCGCGGGTTGACAAGTGAATTCAAGTTCGAACCCGATCCTTCCATATGGATCAATAGGAGTCGACAAGGTTCGAACCAACAAACAAATATGTGGCCGTGGCGACCAAAATATTTGTTTTTAATACATTCGTATTAGGCCTTCAAAGCCTAAAATTAAGAGAATTCACTCTCAAGGGTACGAAGCCTACGAGAAACCCGATCCTCTGTCGACATCCCGACAGAGTTGACAAGGTTCAATCCATAAAAAGAAATGACCCCCAAACACCCCGATGATGGCCGTGTTGAATGCAGATCTCAACCGGAGGGGTTCACATATATTTTCAAATGCCACCCAAATAATTCAAAAATTATTCCAAATTCCAGATATTTAAATCTGAAATAAATCCATCAATCACTTGAAGCAAAATCCATCCATCCTCCACAACAGTCTGTCAAGGTGGATAAATTCAAATAAACTCTAGCTCACAAAGAGTCAAATGTCTAGTCAAAAATATCACTAGGATCCATTCTCAAACAATCTCTTGCCAGTAAGGACGTGGTACGTGTCCTCTAACCGGCAGTTTTGCCGCCAAATGGCACTGGAGGTAAACGGTTATGACCCGGGGGCCCTCTGAACCGAGTGGTTTTGCCGCAAAATGGCACCACAAAATAACGATTATGGCCAGAGCCAATACGTTCCTTATTGACATCAAATCCTTGAGATATGAATCATTAGGATATGATCGATAAGGCACAAAGCCCTCTGTCAGCTAAGGTGGATTCAAATTTGTCCCCTTAGACAAATATTCATCCCCGATCTACAAGGTTCCGTTGGACGAAGCAACCCATGGCTGCCGACAAGGATCCTTCTGTCAGGTTGGGTCGACTACCTTCTCTGACTAAGTAGACCAGGGACCACGATGGCCCGGGACGACGGAACCATGGGATCTTGATCGGGCCCATCATCCATTCCCCCACCATCCGCTTTAAGTGAAAGATGGTGAAATTTCTATTTTAAATATTAAATCTTCCCAAATATCCAAAATTCCCAAATCCAAACCCAATTTCCAAATCCAATTTCTATCAATATCCTAAGCCCATTGCTGCTACTATATGCCAGATAACACGTATCTCTACGTATCTGATTGACGACTAGCCTTAATCGAAAGTTCTCTCTCGTTGTCGGGAGGGGTAATTAACTATAGGGGCTTGCGCCTATAGGAAACCAGAACTCAGATCATAAAGTCCTCGCAAAATGAGGGCGAAATCTCTGGGTAGTGTCTTATCTACAAACCCATCTGCCTTCCAAAATTTACCCCGGAACTTATCAGTTAAAACTCCCTCGCTGAAATAAAAAAGAAAAGCGAGCGGAGGCCAGGGCCGAATTTTCGGAGCCCACATGAAGGAACAATACCGTTAAATAATCTTCGATGATGGCCGTTTTAAAAATCAAATCTCAATCGGAGGGGTTAATTCTCAAATACATATCAATGATCTAAAGCTTCACATCTATTAATAATGTTAATATTTAAAATTAAAATTTAATCATCTAATAACTTAAAGCAAAATCCTTCCACCCTTCGTAACAGTTTATCATGGTGGATAAATTTGAAAATCACTTTAACTCACAAAGAATGAATGTTTAGTTGAGAACATCACTAAGATTCATTCTCAAACCATCTCTTGCCAGTAAAGACGTAGAACATAACCTCTAACTGGTGATTTGCCGCCAATGACATCATAGGTAAATGACTATGACCGGGGCCCTCTGACCGGGTGGTGTCTTATTTAAAAACCCAATATGCGTTCTAAAAATTTACCCTAGAACATAAACTCGCTAAAATTCTCTTAGTTGACAAACACAAAAAGAAAAGGGGATGCGGAGAGGTCGGGGCACGAATTTTTGGAGGCCACAAGTATGTTTGCGTTGTGATAATGGCTTGAATTTAGACATCCGGACTTGTGGATTCATTCTCGTCAACTCTTTACACAATCCTTTTTTTTTAGGTCTATTTTATCATCTTGAATCTTCATGGTCACTCTATTTGTGTCTTATGCCTTTTGCTTCAGGAGGTTTAACTCTTATTTAGAGTTTCTTTTCGCTCTGTGACAATATAAAACTCTAAATGGTTTGACTTTAAATTTTATTTTTAAAACAAAAAAAGGGTAAATGCTGAGTTAATTATTGGTTGGCCATAAGGCCATTTTTGTCACGGGACTGGTATAAAGTCTTTCATATCCATGCCATTTATTCAGATGAGAAAATGCTTATTATAACCAATCTTTAACATTTTGGTACCCATCCGATAATTTTAAATTTTCAAAGAAATGAAGTTAATGCAAAAGGATTCGATTTGTTCCCTCATATATTTAAATATGTTAGAAGAATCTTATATACTTAATTTGTAATTTATGTGTCCTTTCTTAATGGTTTGATCATCTTTCATTGCTTGTGTTAAATGAACAATTTTCTCTTTCCGAATAATATGTATAGTTGCAATCATGCAAGCTAGCTTTTTACAAACATGCTGGCTATCTAAAGGAGCACGATTTCTGGTATATAATTTGTTTTAGAAGTTTTATCAAATTTCTTTCTACTTTGTGTAGACCCTTGGGAAAGAAGCCATTGTTGCTGGGTTCTATCATGATGGCTATGAAGATTCATTGTTAATGCTAATGAGAAGGAGAGAAGTCCATGCAGGTTTAGTTGTCAAGGTTAGTGTTTGATTTTCTTATAGTAAGATGAATGAATATACATGAAACGCGGTATAATGACTGTATATACCATTAAAAAAAATGCAATTTTATTGCGGTACAACCCTCATATCTCTTAGGAACCAAAATGACTGCATTTTCTTCTTCTTTTTCAATTGCCTTTTTTTTAAATGCATGTTTATCTAAAGTTTTACTAGGAGTGTCATATGCTTTATGTCGGCAATCTGAAGCCTTATATGAAAGCTTTGTTTTGACCAACTACAACACTTCATCTCAACTTATTTTTTGACATATTTTTATGTTGATTTCTTCATATTTCTAGCACTTAAAGACGATGCAAGATCCCAATACGATACTATTTATAGCAATTGAATTCTCACATCACAGGCAATGTAGCTTTTGATATTGCAATTTCTGTAATTGGCCTAAGCTTCTGGTTGTTTCTAGAATCTCCCTTTATATTAATAGTTAATAGAAATGGAAGATCCTCCCAATACTGGTGCGTATCCCTTTTTGCACTTTTAGATTCGGCAGTAATGTTCCTCTGTTACTGTCGCAGGGGGAAGAAGGTTCACTAGCATTGACAACAAAACCAAGATCAGTTAATGCATCAAAAGGTGTTTCAGTGAACCACTGTGCTGGATTCCGCTTGCTTGGTAGATCAAATGACTATTCGACTGGTGGTATCTTTCATCATCATATATCTCACTAAACTGATTTTATTTTCTTCAGAGATATGTTCAGTTCCTTTTTAATGTTCTTAGTTAATGGTCTAATTCTGCTTCAAGTGTAACTTGGAATATTTTTGGATCTTTGTAATAATTGATAAATTGATAATGAAGCTTTTATTTGTTACAGGATTTTGTCGCACAAGTTTCAGTATAGATATCAATGCTCAAGATTATGGTTTTGAACCTACAGAAACCCCAAGAACGGATAGATCTGTAAGTTTTTTGATTTTGTTCAGTTCTGTCTTACCCATCCATCTATGTGGTCATAGAATGTAGAAAAATTACTATGATACTTGTATCTTAATGACATTAAGCCCTAATAGTAAAACGCATTTATACCATTTGCCAGGAACAAATTGTGTCAGGAGGTCCTTACATGCGTCATTTAAAAGCTTCAATCATGTATTTGATTAATTCATGTTTGATATAGAATTTACATGAAAAAAACGAAGATATTCATAACCCTTTTTTGCATACAAAATATTAAAATTCAAGAACATTTGTGCCCATAAAATTCTGATTTTGTCTTATAAAAAAATTGAAGATATATGTATGAAATGTGGATTTCATGATGATGTTATAAAAAAAAAACTAGGAACATAATTAAATTTTGAGAATTTACTTATATATCATAAAATTATATGTATTATTATTATTATATATAACATCTCAACCTTTATATTTACTTATATATTATTTATCTAAATCATATTAAAATAAATGTATTAGAATATATAATTGATTTTAAATAATTTAATATTAAGTATATTTTTTAATTCTACATTCAGGTCAGGAAAAACGTTGAGTTAGGTTTGGCTGCATTAAACGGTGAAAAGGGACCAGCTTACGACCGCATAATTCTAAATGCTGGAATGGTAGATCATCTGCTTGGATGTGAAGGAGCAGAGGATGTTCAGGCAGCCCTTCAAAGAGCCAGGGAAGCCATTGACAGTGGTGAAGCCCTCAATAGGCTCAGGAACTTCGTAAAAATTTCCCACAAAATAAAATAACAATTATTGTCTTTTCAATAAGACTTGTGTCCCTCCCTCTACACTAAAATGTTATATGTTATCACAAAGTTAAATTAATAAAATAAAAGTAGGACAAGAAGTTGCTAGATGTATAAAATAAAAAGAAGCAAGAAAGATTAGTTTTATGTAAATGCTAATTCATATTGTTGTAACTTTTTTTGAAGTTTTTGTTAAGATTTTGAGATTGATTCGGTCTCTGTATCAAATTTAGGCTTTGGCATTGAATCTCTCTCTCTCTCTCTCTCTCTCTCTCTCTCTCTCTCTCTCTCTCTCTCTCTCTCTCTCTCTCTCTCTCTCTCTCAAGTATATGATTTTGAATTTATGCCTTTTTGAAGACTGAAACCTTCAACTATTAAAGCAATCAGATGGCTATCTGTGCTTCGGCTTTTGCTTAAAATTGTCTTGTTGTACTACATATTTTAAACCCCTGCTTCTATTTGAACTTGGCAAAAAGTAGGTTTATGGGTTGTTTAGGCTTCCTTTGGAACGGCTTTTTTATTGCTTCTTAGAGCATCTTTTTAATAAAAAATTTAAAAATTTTGTACTAAAAAGTTGCTTTAAGAAGTATTAAAGGCTTAGATGAGTGTATGAAAAACAGATTTTAGTTATTTTTTTTATTATTATTTATTTAGAGATGACATTGTCCGCTATTTATTGAGTTTTCTTAAACCAATTTTGAATTTCTATCCGTGAAAACCCTTTTTGTTGAACTTAATAATTACGTGATTTAGTAGTTGATTGTTGGCAATGCTGGTGAAATAAATAAAATGAAGATAACTGTTTTTTTAATGTTTGTTTTTATTTAAACTGTTTTTTTTTCATAAAAGTATAATTTTTTTTTCCTTTTTTTCTAAATTCCTGCAATACATTTTTTAGATAATTAAGTCAATTAATATAAACTCATACATACATCAAATAAGTAAGCTTTGAATTCAATCTCTTAGTTGGTAGCAAAAATATATAACCAATAGATCAAAATGATTGCTAATTTATGGAATCTAAGATTTTGTTTAGGATAATTTTTTTTAAAAGTAGGGAATAATCTCTTTCAATTAATAATTTTTATAAAAAGGTCGAACTCATAAAAGTTAATAATAATTTGTTTATGTACCTTCATTTGGATCTGAGTTGAACGATCAACCATTGGAAAATACGCATACATAACTAAGATGCAACTAATATATAAATATTATACAGCATTAGGGGTGTGTCAAAACCGGGTCACGGGTCGAGTTCGTGTTGAACCCGAACCGACTCGAAGCTAAACGGGTTGACCCGAACCCGACCCGATTATGGATACGGGTCAATATTCAGGACCCGAACCTGATCCGAGTAGGGTTCGGGTCAACCCGGAATGACTCGCTAACCCGAGTTGTTTTAAAAAAAATATATAAACAGATACATAGAAAATTATAAACAGAAATTTGCATAAATAAAAATTTTATTTATGAATCATAACCAATTTGTTAATTACAATATACAAATTATACAAAATATTAAACTATCAAATAAATTACACAAATAATTACAATTTATAAAAATTTCAAACCATAATTACAATTTACAAAATCTTCAACTCCTTGATGTCTTGACTCTTGTGCCTACGGCATGCCCTCATAGAAATAAGCTAACTACAAAAAATATAAACAATTAAATAGATATAATTTGAAATCCATGAATTAGTTGAAAGCTTAGTTATTAGCTCAGATTAACCCTCCAAATAATTCATCATTCAATGAAATGCGAGTCAACAATATAATTTTTTTCGGTTGCGGACTTGCGAATCTAGAAATTTGCATCCAAGGCGGCATTTTGTATTTTATACTTAGTATCTGTTTGATTAACCCTCCAAATGCCACCTGGTTGCAATAACATTTTTCCCACAATTGACTTCACAATAAGTTTAGAAGGGTTCTCATCATCGCTACTCAACTTTCAATCCTTTCGGAACCAACCATCAACACAGCCAACCAGCAACAACACAGCCAACTGTCAACACAGCAAAACAGGAATAACAACAAAAGAATCTCCCTGCCAAGTGCCAACACAACCAACCAATCTCCCTGCCAACACAACAAACCGAGCTACCCAGCCAACCAGCCAGAGAAACCACTAAATTTATTTCTGTTATGTTATTTCTGTGCAGTTTCTATTATTTTTTTCTGTTCAGCAAAACCTCCCAACAAACCATCATATAAAATACATCATATAAGTTTATTTATGTACAGTTTCTACTATTTTTTCTGATCAGCACAACATCCCTGGGCTTCTTGAAGCACCCAGCAACAACACAGCAAACCCAGCAACCAATGTAATCCAACTAAACACATCAAACTCAACACCCTAAATGTTTAAAGACAGCAACAACACAGTTTCAACTATTTTTTCTGTTGAGCAAACCCAGCAACCAACCCAACAACACAGCCAACCATCAAAATATCAAACTAGTTTCTGCTGTTATTTCTGTGCAGTTTCAACTATTTTTCAACAGCTAACAGCAACCAACCATCCCAGCAAACCAGCTAACAACAACAATACAAAGACAACAACCAACCATCAAACCTCCACAAAACAGAAAATCCTTGAAAATAATGATCCAGGAATTATACAAAGACAACACAACACTAGGCAAACACATAACAGAAGAAAAAAATGGTCCAGATAATAGCAAAACCAAATGCAGAGATAAGGGTTTACGGGATATGGTTGAAGAAGAGCTCAAAATGGAGGGAACTAACTTCACAACGAGCTCAAGTCTCTACTTTCGATCGGACAGGAGGGAAAGTTGTTGAAGGAAGTGGAGTCGGGTAAGAGGAAGGGATAGAGTAGCAGAGGAGACGGAGGGGGCATGGGTTCGGCCTGGTCGAGCGTGGCCTTGAGGTGGGATTGGCAGGAGGAACGGGAGACACAGCATTGGTCTCACAGCAAGGGAGAAGGTATGGAGGAACTCTCTCTCTCTCTCTCTCTCTCTCTCTCTCTCTCTCTCTCTCTCTCTCTTTCTCTCTCATTTTCTTTGGATGGAGGAAGTGAGGAGGTTGGGCAAGGGGTTTGACCGAAGAAGTGTGCGAAATGTAGAGCACTACATTCACAGCTAGCTCCCATTGTTTTGGCCGATCAAAATGTCAGGATTGCCGATTAGATGAGAAGGGAAATTGGAAAAGGAATGAAGCTGGACGACACGAAGGAGGGAGCGAGAGCGAGAGAGAAGAGGGGAGGAATTAGATAGGGAGAAAAGAAGCGCTCGAATACCTCATTTCTTTTCCATTTAACGATGAGTAAGGACATGCAAAGGTATGGCGAGATGCGACATCGTCGTGTGAAAAGCGGCGTTGGATCGTGCGTAGGTCTTGGGATGGTAGTGAGAAGGTAAGCGAAGAATATATATATATATATATATATATATATATATATATATATATATATATATATATATATATATATATATATATATATATATATATATATATATATATATATATATATATATATATATATATATATATATATATATATATATAAATATAGTTTCGGTACAGCAGATTAACAAATTCTCCCCAAAAAGTGTGATACGTGACTAGAATGAACCACGTTTGTTGTATGCTAATTGACTATGTAGATGTGTAGATATTTGTTCTGGATGTCATACAAGGGTTTCATTTAGTGGATCTCCAAGATCTCATTTGGATGTCACGCTGGGGATTTCATTTAGTGGATCTCCAAAAATTTATTTGGATGACATACTAAAATTTTCTTTCTTCATACTCTCTTAGATGTATCCATAGATGGTGGATATGCTGGCCTTAGTCAAGTAGGGACAACTGGGATAGTGATATAGCACTTCATATTTGGGTCCCTAGAGCATGGCTTTGTAGATTGACATTGGTGAATAACATCACCATCATTTGTTCTCTTTAATCACCATTATCATTTTTAGTAATAGCCTTTGCTGCATATGATCATCATTATATCATTATCTGGTTGTATCTTGACAAAATATTTAAAATGCCCTTAGTCTTTAGGGACGTTTATAGATGTCATCCAAGGTGCTCATTCCACAGCTTTGGCTTGAGTCTTGAGACTTTGATCCCTTCTACCCTGTGCTTTGTGTTGCGCACATTGATGAAGGGTTATCTAATTTATCTTTGCTGACTTGTCAGAAGATTTACATGCCTTCTGCCATTTGCTTCTAGCTTTGGTGGGCTTGATGAAGGGAAGATGCCGGTGACCTAAACCCGTAGGTTTATATAGGTCAATGACGAAAAGTCATCAGTCCAAAGCTTTGTGCATAACAGACTTGTTGATGACAGAATCCACTTAGTTTAACCATATGCTTTTCATGAACTTCAGGATGTTTTCTTCGGTCCTTTGCTTTGTTCTTTGACAGACTTGTTGAAGAAGAATTCATTCGATCATCGCTTTGTGCTTTGTGAATTTGTTGAATGATTTATAGGTTTTGGATTTTATTAATAGTACCAAATGTAGGTAGTATCTTGATCCTTAACTACTTGAGGAGACTTTAATACGAATCACTTGAGTTCATCAAATTGGGAGAGCTAAGATTTGACAGATCTTCATCCTCTAATTGCTGAGATGGGGGTTCCTTTGCTGCGATCTTTCTTATGGCTTTTTGAGTAGATGGAGCTGCCAGTGGTCCAACTATATTTGGGTTTGTTGGATCTGACCACTTACACCCATTCAAACTTCAAACTTGAGCTATGGGAATTGCGCTTCCCAATACTGATTTCATTGAAGTTTGCAGATTTGGACTTCTCCTTGGTGGTTGAAGATTTCAGAGCCTACGAATATTCAGTGGTTGTTCGAGACTCATCTTCTCATCGGAACCTTGATTCTCAAGTCATTTGGGAGAATTTAGTGGACTACGATCACATGAATTGGTTGAGTAAAATTGATCTTCATTCTTTCTACAGTCCCTACTGACGGGTTGACGAAGTGGGGGTTTCGCTACTACTAGGGGTGCCAAAATCGGGTCACGGGTCAGGTTCATGTCGAACCCGAACCGACCCGAAGCTAAACGGGTTGACCCAAACCTGACCCGGTTATGGATACGGGTCAATATTCAGGACCCGAACACGACCCGGAATGACCCGCTAACCCGAGTTGTTTTAAAAAAAAATTATAAACAGATACACAGAAAATTATAAACAGAAATTTGCATAAATAAAAATTTTATTTACGAATCATAACCAATTTGTTAATTACAATATACAAATTATACAAAATATTAAACTATCAAATAAATTACACAAATAATTATAATTTATAAAATTTCAAACCATAATTACAATTTACAAAATCTTCAACTCCTTGATGTCTTAACTCTTGTGCCTACGGCCTGCCCTCATAGAAATAAGCTAACTACAAAAAATATAAACAATTAAATAGATATAATTTGAAATCCATGAATGAGTTGAAAGCTTGAGTTATTAGCTCAGAGTAACCCTCAAAATAATTCATCATTCAATGAAATGTGAGTCAACAATATAATTATTTTCGGTTGCGGACTTGCGAATCTAGAAATTGCCATCCAATGCGACATTTTGTATTTTATACTTAGTATCTGTTTGATTAACCCTCCAAATGCCACCTGGTTGCAATAACGTTTTTCTCACAATTGACTTCACAATAAGTTTAGAAGGGTACTTATCATCGCTACTCAACTTTCAATCCTTTCGGAACCAACCATCAACACAGCCAACCAGCAACAACACAGCCAACTGTCAACACAGCAAAATAGGAATAACAACAAAAGAATCTCTCTGCCATGTGCCAACACAGCCAACCAATCTCCCCGCCAACACCGCAAACCGAGCTACCCAGCTAACCAGCCAGAGAAACCACTAAATTTATTTCTGTTCTATTATTTCTGTGCAGTTTCTATTATTTTTTTCTGTTCAACAAAACCTCCCAGCAAACTATCATATAAAATACATCATATAAGTTTATTTCTGTGCAATTTCTACTATTTTTTCTCTTCAGCACAACATCCCTAGGCTTATTGAAGCACCCAGCAACAATACAGCAAACCCAGCAACCAATGTAATTCAACTAAACACATCAAACTCAACACCCTAAATGTTTAAAGACAGCAACAACACAGTTTCAACTATTTTTTCTTTTGAGCAAACCCAGCAACCAACCCAACAACATAGCTAACCATCAAAGTATCAAACTAGTTTCTGCTGTTATTTATGTGCAGTTTCAACTATTTTTCAACAGCTAACACCAACCAACAATCCCAACAAATCAGCTAACAACAACAATACAAAGACAACAACCAACCATCAAACCTCCACAAAACAGATAATCCCAGAAAATAATGATCCAGGAATTATACAAAGACAACACAACACTAGGCAGATAGATAGCAGAAGAAAAAATGGTCCAGCTAACAGCAAAACCAAATGCAGAGACCAAACCCGACAACCACAACCACCAGATAACGAAGACAACAACAATGCAAAGACAGCAACCAACCCAACAAAATGTCTAGTTTCTGTTGTTTAGAGACAATACCATAAAAATAGTTCATTACATCAATTTAAAGAAAAATTAGACAGCAAATAAATTCACAAAAGTCATAAACTGATGTTCATCTAACTACTGAGCTGTCACCAACATCTTCTTCATTGTTGTTCACATCTAAATTTAGGATATCATCAGTTATTGCATCAATTTCGGGGTCTTTTACTACTGCAATAATGCATGTATTAAAAATAAATTAGCACAATGAGATCTTAAATAAAAAAAAGTAAGATGAATGAATAATCACCATGCTCTCCGTATAACCAGTCCTTAGCACAAATTAGTGCCTCAACTATATCATGTTTTAATGCACTTCGGTATTGATCTAAAATTCTACCGCTATTGCTGAATGCACTTTCAGATGCTACTGTTGTTATTGGAATGCATAGTATATCACGAGCCATTGCTGAAATACTAGGAAATCTATATTGGTTCCCTTGCCAAAAACTTTAAAATGTCTAAATCAATACTGCTATCAAGCTTAGGTTCATCTAGGTAGATGTCTAATTTAGATTTCCTAGGTGTATAAGCATCCTTCTGAAATGAAGCAAAATCCTGTATTTTTTGGATTGATATTAGAAAAAAAAAATAAAAAATAAATAAATTGGTAAATATACGTACAAAGTTCAACAAAGAACATGCAAAAATTTAGACTAAATCTTTATAGGACACCCTTGTGCAACCTCATCGTTTCTTGTACATCATCCTAATGAAGAATTCATTCTTGTAGAGTAGTTAGCACATAATGAAATTAACTTGAGTTTCAGCTTCCTAACTTTGGAGAGGTAGTTGCCACCATACAATTTTTGATAACACCACTCAACAAAAGCCATTTTGTATCTCGGGTCTATAATAACTGCTACTGCTAAAATATCACTGAATTCTGACCAATATTTTTCAAATTTTACAATCATTACAGCAGCCATTTTCTTTAGGGACTGATGGCTACTGCCCAAAACATTTTTAAGTTCCGCATAAGCTGTTGAAATACAAGGGAAGTATAAATTTGCTGTAGGATATTTAGACCCAGAAATAAGAGAAGTTATTTCATAGAAAGGTTCAAAAAACTTGCAAATCTCTTCAGCTCTTTTCCATTCAATAGATATTGGACAATTCTTGTAATTAGAATCAACCAATTCTAAATGTTGAAAAACCTGTTTAAAATAAATTGCACTGTCAAGCATTAAGAAGGTGGAATTCCATCGGGTTGGTACATCCTGACGTAAACCTCGTTTCCCATCCAAGCAACTTTGTGAAGCCAAATCAAGAAATTTTTGTTTTCTAACCTGAGATCCCTTAACATACTTAATGCTTTCTCTTATTTTCGCAGTTGCACTATCAATGTCTTTCAAACCTTCTTGAACTATAAGATTAATGATATGTGTTGTGCAACGTATATGAAAAAAAACACCCTCCATTATCAATGCACCATGCAAATTCAAATGATTTCTTAGATAATCAACTGAACTATTATTTGCAGAAGCATTATCCAAAGTAATACCGAAGAGCTTGGATTCTATTTTCCATTTAACTAAAAGCAACTGTAACTGCTCAAACAATGAAATTCCATCACGGGGAGGTGGCATGAATGCAAAAGTAATAATTTTCTTTTGCAAATGCCAATAATTATCAATATAATGAGTAGTTAAACAAATAAAACCATCAGTATTTATAGATGTCCGAAGGTCAGAAGTTAAGCAAACCCTGCTAGTGTTTCTAGATAACTATTCCATTAAATTAATCTTCTCCTTAATAAATAGTCTTTTGCAATCATTTCTAGCAGTGTTTCTAGAAATTAATTGCAAGTCACGACGAAGATATAAGAAAACTGCTCGAAGTCCAACCCATTCCACACATTGAAAGGGTAAATCATGCATGATGATAGAAGCAGTAAACAAGTCACGAAATACAGCATGATCAAACTTGTCATCAGACATAGATATTGAAGATTCAGTGTTGGTTTGTAAAATCAACTGTCATATATCACGCATATTTCTTTTCTTACAATTTTCGAGGTGACGTCTAAGATTACCGGTTCCATTTTCTCTATCACATAAATAAGTAGTACCACATTTCTTATATTTATATTTTTGTTTTTCATCTTTCGTAATAGGTAACATCTCATAATGGCCCCAAACAACTAAGGTCATTCTTCGCCGTTTCTTAGTAATTGTTGCATCATTACATTGATCGTTAGAGGGCTCTACAGGTATTTCACAAGTCTGGGGTTCTTCATTTTCAGCAAAAGAAGAATTCCCATGAATGGTATTGGAATCCTCCATCTAACAAAAAAAATTAGAAAATATTATAACTTCACAATGCTATTTGTTAAATTTCTTTTTCAAAAAAATACACATAACACATTGAGATTTTATAACGGCCAACTAACTGCCCAAGCCAACCATCCTACACTAAAAAGAAGTATGACTTCAATGCTTAATGGGTTGAAGGCTTGTTGCACATAAATAACAACATAAATAGTAGAAACTAGGAGTAGTAAATGAACAAAAAAATAGCAGTAACTAGACAGAAATAACAGTAGAAACTGCACAGAAATAATAGCAGAAACTGCACAGAAATACCAGAACATAGAGCACGACCTAGCTCTTTTGCATAGAAATAACATCAGAAACTGCACAGAAATAAAAGTAAATACTACACAGAAATAATAGCAAAAAGTGCCCAGAAATAATAGTAGTAGCTTCAAAGAAATAACAGCAGAAACTGCACAGAAATAATAGTAGAAACTGCACATAAATAACAACAGAAACAACACAGAAATAATGAACATAGAGCTCGACCTAGCTCGTTTGCACAGAAATAACAACAGAAATTAAACAGAAATACCAGAACATAGAGCTCGACATGGCTCGATTGAACATAAATAATAGTAGTAAGTGAACAAAAGTGCATAACTGCAGTAAACTTGCAGAAAACCAGTCGGAACTGACAAAAAAAAATCAAAAAATTGAGCTCGACTTGGCTCGTTTGCATCAGAATATCAGAAAAACCATAACCCCAAAAAATCAGAAAATCGAGCCGGAACTTCGCAACAGAGCAAGAGAAATCTCTCCTATGCTCATAATATCATATATCATGCTTCTAAAAGGAGAAGAAAGAGAAAAAGATGAGAGATACAAACAGCGAGAGATATAAGTATTCCTGTTGAGCCAAAGCAGATATGCACGATGAACACCACGAAACCACAGACCAAGAATATGCCAGAGAAGGAGAAAAGAGGAAACCAGAGACAGATCGAGGAGATCTGTAGAGACAGATCGAGGAGATCTGTAGAGAAGAAACGGAACTTCGGAAACCCTAGACGAAGCAGCGAAGAAGAGGAGAGTTACGGCGCATGAAATGAAAATGGATGGCGTAAAACCCTAACACAACTTAAGCAATCCACTCCGCGTGAAATAAATTGGCGTGTCAAACGGGTCGGTTAACGGGTTACCGGGTCAACCTGGACCTGATCTGAAATTCAATTCGTGTCATTTTTATGAACCCGAACTCGACCCGTTTTCCGAACGGGTCATGTCCAACCCGAAAATTCCGGGTCGTGTTCGAGTCGGGTTTTCGGGTTGTGTCAATTATTGACAGCCCTAACTACTACTACCTTTTTTATGGCTTGTTGATTAGTTGGAGCTACCAGCGATCTGACTATATTTGAGTTTGTTGGATACAACCTCTTACACCCATGCGAACCTTAAGCTTCAGGCTGTTGAAAGACTCCAAGCTGTTCTGGCCCAATTTATTGGAGTGTGTAGTTATAAAAGTCTCTTTCTTGACCTTTGAGTTTCGATTTGGAGAAAACAGTGTCCTGAACTTTTGAAAGGTCACCTACATATACTTTGAAAAAGAAATATTTGTATTCTTTAACACAAAAGAATATTTAAATTGATAATTTTAAATATTTATTCAGTGATCTCGACATGTAGCACGATGTCGACCCGAATAAATATTTAAAATGCCACTTGTCTTACAGGGGCATTTTAGAGCAAAATAAATTTTAAATTTTAAGATATTAAATATTTATTTGGGGATTTCAGCGTATAGTGCGATGTTACTCCAAATAAATATTTAAAAATGACCCTAATCTGATGGGAGATTTTGAAATACATTCTTATAACACAAGAATTTTAAAATGTGAAACATATACACTATTAAACATGTACGAAAATACAGCGTATCAAACATAACATTTCTTGGATAATTTCATGCGTAGTATTTTTTTAAGTATTGGCCATTGATCGGCGGGATGGGCCTCTGACCATTCAGGTTGATCAGTTACTAAGCTCCTCCCTGGTATACCTTCTCGATGATGAAAGGTCCTTCCTAGTTGGATATGAATGTTTCACCAATTTTTCTATGGGGGATGATTATCCTTCTCTATACTAGGACCAATTCATTTTCTTGGAATGATCGAGGACGCACCATTCGATCAAAGGACTTTGTCATTCTCGCTCGGTAGATCTCCAGGTTTTGTTGAGCTTGCAATCAAACTTCATTAAGTGTATCGAGCTTCTCCATCCATAATCGAGTATTTTATTCTTGAGTTAGCTCATTCTGAATAGCAACTCGAAGAGATGGGAGTTCAACTTCTAGTGGCAACAATGCTTCAACTCCAAATACTGGAGAGTAAGGAGTGGCTTTGGTTGGCATTTTGTATGTTGTATGATATGCCCATAGCGCATCTGCCATCTTCGTATGCCACTTTCTTTTATTCTTGGTAAGAATCTTCTTTAGCAATTTTACCAATATTTTGTTGAAGGCTTCTGCCAGACAATTTGCTATTAGATAGTATATGGATGAATACCGCCAATCAATCTTGTGTTGATCAACAAACTTATAAATTTGTACTTTTGAATATAGTACCGTTGTCTGAGATTATGTGGCGTGATACTCCAAATCTATAGACAACGTTATGGGTAAAGAAGTTGATCACATGCTCAGATATAACTTCTTTGAATGGAGTAGCCTCTGCCCATATAGAAAAGTAGTCTGTTGCTGTCATGATGAAATGATGTCCTACTGATAACGGTAGATCTATCGGCCCGATAATATCAGTACCCCAACATTCAAATGGCCAGCATGCTATTATAGGGTGTAGTGGATTTGACAGTTGATGTATAACATTACCGTGAATCTGACACTCATGGCACATCTTTTACCATTCTTGGCTAATAATAACCCATTTTTTTTATTTTGACTGCCATCTTAAAACCTGATTGGTGTGCTCTACAAAATCCTTCATTAACTTCTACTACCACTTTATCAGTTTCTCAAGTCCCTAGGAACCTTAATCACATTTGATCGAAAGCATGCCGATATAATTTGTTGTTAACAAACGCGTATCATAGCGCTCTTTTTCTGATTTGAGCAGCTAATGATTTGTCTATTGGTAGTTTACTTTCTTTTAAATAATCAAAGAAATGCTGCCTCAAGTCATTTTCTTCTTTGACATCTAGGCAATACCACCATGATTCTAAGGCTTGTCTAGCCTTGCGTCTTTTCTTAGGAACTTGATGTTCTCCAAGTTGATCTTAAAGATCAACTGATTGGGGAGGTTAAGGACTAACCAGAGTTGCATCCTGCTGGCTTGAATTTGACATTCTCTCTACCCGTGGGAATTGTAATAATGCCGGCTCTAGGATTCAACAATTGTGCACCATAATTATTATAGGTCATTCAACATTTGTATTCGCCTTTTCTTTAGCTAATTTTGCTAGGGAATCAACTTTTCCATTTTGACCTTGGGGAACTTGAATTAGTTTGACAACTGAAATTTACTTCATAAGCTCAAGAACTCATCGATGATAACATGCCAACTCAAACTTGATGATTTTGAAAACTCTCAATACTTGATTTACAACAAGTTGAGAATCACCGAAGATTTAGAGATTTCAGATTTTAATATCGATTACAATCTCCAATTATGCTATTAAAGCTTCATATTTGGCTTCATTGTTGGTCCAAGATTCATTCAAGCTGAATGAGAATCTCATTATGCCTCCCTCAAGTGCTATGAAAATTATTCCAATTTCGGCATGAGCTTTTCTAGATTTGAAGGCCGAGCATGCTTGATTGATGATGCTCCATCAAAGTACATTTACCATACTCATAGCATCTCCTCCTCTTCAACATTCATGATCTGTTGTCAAGTAGATCATCGTTGCTTGGTGAATCCGCAAGGATAGGATGTGCAGAGAGGAAATCTGCCAATACCTGCCCTTTCACTGCCTTTTACGGGACGTATGTGATATCAAACTATAGGAGTATCACTGCTCATCTCGCCAAGCGACCTATTAACGCTGATCTTGTTATCAAAAACTTCAGCATATCGATCTTTGATATCAATGTGATTTTGTTAGATAGCATATAATGGCGTAGCTTCTGAACTGCAAAAATTTGAGCTAAGTAATGCTTCTCAATTAGAGAGTAACAAAATTTTTCTCCTATCAACCTCTAGCTGATGTAATAAAGCACATTTTTCTTGCTTCTCAATTAGAGGGACTCTTCTAGTGCTGCTGTGTACAGTATGAGAGGCTTCCCTGGAATTGGGGCCGCAAGAATAGGAGGGTTCAATAAGTATCTCTTGATACTATCAAATGCTTTTTGGCACTCATCATCCCATTTAAAGCGGACGTCTTTTTTCATCAGCTTTGAAAATGGCTGACACCTACCTAACAGATTCGATATAAACCGCAAAATGAAAGCCATTTATCCTTATAAGGAGCGAAGTTGTCGCAAGTTCTTTGGAGGTGGCTTCTCCATGATTGCCTTGATCTTGTTGGGGTCGACTTCGATGCCTCGGTGTCGAACGACGTACCCCAAAAATTTGCAAGAGGATACTCCAAATGCATACTTGAGAAGGTTCATCTTGAGATCATATTTTTTGACCCTCTCGAACACTGTTCTCAAGCCATCAAGGTAATCTTTTCGGTTCATGCTTTTAATGACCAAGTCATCTATATATCAATTGACCTTTTGATGAATTAAATCATCGAATATATGAGTCATCGCTGGTTGATACGTAAGACCAACATTTTTCAGGCTGAAGGGTATAACCATATAGTAGAAAATGCCTAGAAGTATTCTTAATGATGTATACTTTTCATCTTCAAACGCTATTTTTATTTGGTTGTAGTCCGACGATCCGTCTATAAATGAGAACATATCATAATTGGATGTGTTGTCAACTAGAAGTTCTGATACTGGGAGTGAGAAGTCATCTTTTAGGCATGCCTTATTGAGGTCCCTGAAGTTGATGCAGATACGAATATGGCCATTCTTTTTTCTTTATGGGAATAATATTAGCAATCCAGTTGGTATATTTTTCTTCACGAATAAAGCCTGTATCTATAAGCTTCTTCGTCTCTACAATCACCTGTTCTTCAATATCCAATTTCATTCTCCTTGGAGCTTGCTTGACGGGTGTTGTATCTGATTTGATGGCTAATCTGTGAACTGCTACATTAGGGGATAAGCCAGGCATCTCAGCATATGTCTAGGTAAATCAGTCCATGAATTCACAGAGAAGCCCCTTTATTTCTTCCACTTGACATTCTGGTAGAAGATAGCTAATGAATGTTGGGCAAGGGTCTTTCTCAATTCCCAAGTTAACTTCCCTTAGCTCATCCATCGTAGTATCCTGCTCACCATCTTCCAGTTCTTCTGGTGCATGCTTGGATTCTACGGGTTGGTTATCATAAGTGTTAACTTCATATATTTCATCATCATCTTTATCGGATTTGATTTCTCCGCATGTCATTGCTCGGCAAGTCTCCTTTCGGATGTACTTTTGCTTGATGAATTCGATGTCATTGTACACATCTATATCCTTCTGTCGTAGTGGACGTGGATTCCTTCCATACCAGAGGCCTAGGCATGTATGAAATTGTCATTTAGTGGTAGGAAGATTGATATGCTTTTGTAGTATTCTTTGAGCACCTTTGATATTAAACTTAGGTAGCATCGTAGGAAATGACTCTTCGAAATCGAGGAGCATACAACATCAGTCATTATTCTCTTCTTCTTGCATTCTTGTAGAATATAACACATTTCTAGGTGCAGTCTCCTTCTTAAGAGGAGGTATATAACGAGTGGAGAGTTCTTCAATCTTATGCACTTCGTGCGGGATGATTTCTTTAAAGCGTTATAGGGGAATACGCGTGACTACGAGCACGTTGTCTAAGATCGATAAACTATCTATTCTTCTGGAAGACGCACCTAGTACTGTGTTAATGTAGATAAAGTCATAGTCATAATCATCATTTGAGTATTTAACCTCCCTACTCCATTTGGACGCAGATTGTGTTTGAATAGTTGCTATTTGAATGATTTATATTTGTGCAACTTATGTAGTTTTGATGATTCCAAACATTATTGTTCAAATGTATAGTTATCTCCTAACAATTTTAGAAGATTTGCACTTGCTCTTGTGTGTACTAACATTTCAGGAAAATCAGACTCCAGACTACGAAAACTTCAAATCAAATTCAACATGAGATATTTTGTTTATTTGAAGTTTGTCTTTTCTTTTAAATTAATTTTGAAAGGGAGTGATTGTAATTGAGTGAATAAAATCTCACACACACAAATAAGGAGATCTTAAAATTCTATACTGATCGTACAGGACGATATTTATCGTACTGGACGATCTGTCAGTTATCTCCTATAGAGCATTTGGAACGAATAGGAACTTGCTTGGAAAAATTTTTTCTAAGTCCTATTCGTCCAGGACGAATTTTATTTTCGTCCCGGACGATGGGTTCTCTGTAAAATTTTCGTCCAGACGAATTTTACCATCGTACGAGGCGACCAGTCCTCTGGAAAATTTTTGTCCAGACGAAAATAATTATCGTACCGGACGATCAGCTCTCTGGAAAATTTTCGTCCAGACGAAAGCAAATTATCGTCCGCGGCGATGGGTGCTCTAGAAAATTTTTGTCCAGACGAAATAAATAATCGTCCAGGACGATCGGCTCTCTGGAAAATTTTCGTCCAGACGAACATATTTTTGTCCAAACGATAAACCGACTTAGAACAGTTTTCAGCAGTTTCCAGAACCGACCTTGTAATAATCGTTCGTACTGGACGAACCTAGTTCGTACAGGACGATCAGCTGTACGAAGTCATTTCGTACACATATACAAATTGGGTCGTTTCAGATCGTTTAAGTAAAATCGTCCAGGACGATCCAGGATCGTACAGGACGATCCACTGCGTACAGAATTGGAAATTTGCAGTTTTTGGGCGGTTTTTTATGTCTTTTGTATAAATAGTCCAAATTAGACTGCCACCCTATCTTTTTGTCATTTGATCTTCGTGCCTATTGAGAGAATAGCCAAGGAGAGAGTGGAAGAGAGCTTTCAAAGGAGGATTCCTACCATTGGAGCGAGAAGGCTTCACTTGGATTGCTAAGGTAAGAGTCTCTACTTGTGAAATTGGATTTCTTCACTCTTTTCTTTCTTCCTTCTAGATTCTTGTGAGAAGATCATTCAAGAAGGTCCGGTTCTCTGCCGACACTTGGAGAGTGTGAACAGACGTGGGTTCTCTGCCTACACTAGGAGAGTGTAAAAGGAAGAAGGTTCTCTGCCTACACTTGGAGAGTGTGAACAGCCGTAGGGTTCTCTGCCCACACTAGGAGAGTGTGAAAGGACGACGGTTCTCTGCCAGCACTGTGGATTGTGTAAAAGGACGACGGTTCTCTGCCAGCACTGTGGATTGTGTAAAAGGACGACGGTTCTCTGCCGCACCGGGTAGTGGTGAAAAGAGTGTTTTGTACAGGCTTCTCCGCCTTGCTGTGGGTGCTAAAGGAGAGTCACTTTGTGGTATTAGTGCAATACTCAGAGGGTGCCTCTGAGGAGTGGATGTAGGTCTGGTTATAGACCGAACCACTATAAATCTGGTGTCTTTTACTTTATTGCTTTTACGTTTCCGCACTTTGAATTTCAGTTTTAACAACACTGTGGTTGAAAAACATTTTTCTATAAACTTTAAAAGAAAATTTTATTTCGGTTCAACTTTATCATTAAGAGGGTTTAAAATTTTTAAAACTACCAATTCACCCCCCTCTTGGTAGCCGTGGGACATTTACTTAGGCTTAACAACCTAATTACTGGACTCAACAAGTGGTATCAGAGCATTGTTTCAAAATCATAAGTTTGAACTACTTTTTGATTAACGTAGATGGCTACATTTGGAAACCAAAACACACCTGAGGGTTACTCTATCACTAGACCTCCACTGTTTGACAATATTCCTTTTGATTTTTGGAAAACACGCATGTCTACTTTCTTACAGTCACTTGATTATCGCATGTGGATGCTAGTCCAGGAAGGTTACACAAAACCAACTAGATTAGTTGATGGAATTAGGGTAGATATACCCTATGCAGATTGAACTATAGAAGAACGTGACTTAGCACAATTAAATGCAAAATGTTTAAATAGTTTCTTTTGTGCTTTAAAATCTGAAGACTACATGCGGGTTTCCACTTGTAAAAGCGGAAAAGACATATGTGATAGACTTTGTATTACTTATGAAGGGACAAATGAGGTTAAGCAATCAAGACTCAATATCTTGTTACATGACTACGAATTATTTCGCATGAAACCTAATGAATCTATATCTGACATGTACACAAGATTCACTCAAATTGTCACCTCTTTGCATGCACTTGGTAGGGAATTAACTAATGCTGAAATGGTTAATAAAATTCTTCGTTGTTTACCTACTGCATACGATGCTAAAATTACTGCAATTACAGAGTCAAAAGATCTGAACATTTATTCTATTGACAATCTTCTTGGTTCACTCATTGCTTACGAGCAAGGAGTAAGTCAAAGAAAGATTGATGCAGGTGAACCAAGAAAGGACAAGAATATTGCATTAAATGTGGAAGAGTCAGAAAGTGAACACTCACAACCTGAGGATGAAGATGATATAGCACTGATGACTAGACAATTCAAAAGCTTTTTAAAGAGGAAGCAGAAGAGATGCCGGCAATGGAATAGAGGTAAGAATAACAGAAATGGCAAGGTTTCTAATGAAGTGATTTGTTATGAATGCAGGAAACCAGGTCATATAAAGACTGATTGTCCAAAACTCAAAGCCACTCCTAGCAAGGAGAAGGTAGAGGAGAAACCAATGGTAAAGAAGGGCAAGAAGAAGTTTCAAAAGGCTTTTTGGGCGGACTCAGCTTCAGACTCATTTGAGACTGAAAAAGAAGAAGAAGTCACCAACCTTTGCTTGATGGCAGATAAATCTGAACAATCAGATCAAGAAGAGGTATGTGATTTAACTTATAATGAATTGTTTGAAGTTTCTGAACACATGCATGATGCATATAGGAAAATGAAAAAGATGCATGCTAGTTTAGTTTTAGAACTGTAAGAGCTTAATAAGGAACACGAAATCCTTAGGAAAGATCATGCTTTAATTGATAGCAACCACATGAAACTACTTGATGAATATGATGACTTGAATAAAAATTTTGAGAATTTAAAATCATCCTATGCTGAACTTGAAAAAGAATTTGAGAAATTTAAGGATGAATCTGAGCACAAGACATATAGAGTCAATTATACAAATCGAATCTTGGAGGAAATGAATTCATTTTACAAACTTACTATAAGAGCTCTCGAGGATAATAGGAACCCCCTAAACTTGAAGATTTTACAAATCCAAAATATTATCCTAAATTCATGAAATCCCTTAGAAGACAATCATATGAAAGAAAATATAGGAATATTTTTCCTAATGTTAAATGTAACAATTGTGGATTTTTGGGACATATATCTCACACCTGCACTTTAAAGATGAAACCTAATTTGATGTGGAGAACTAAGATGCATAAACCTAGACATATCACACATGCATCTGATTATAAATTTCATAAAGGTCTAACCTTTGAGAATTTTGCAGGTATACTCTCACACAAGACCTCGTGAGAGTATATGGTACCTGGACAGCGGATGTTCTAAGCACATGACTGGAGATACTACTCAATTCATAACGCTGGAAGCCAGGAGTGGAGGCAAGGTTACACTTGGATATAATACCACAAAGAAAGTGGTTGGATCAGGTATGATTGAAAATTTGAAAAACTCTTTCATAGATAATGTTTTATTAGTTGAAGGCTTAAAACATAATTTGCTTAGCATAAGTCAGCTATGTGATAAGGGCTATAATGTAAAATTTTTACCTACTAGCTGCATAATTAGCCTAAATGGGAAAATTGTTTTAAATGGAAAAAGGGTGAACAATGTTTACATGCTAGATTTAAATTGTATTCAATCTCCTACTGCTTTTTGTTTGAAAACTGTTTCTGATGAATCGTGGCTTTGGCATAGGAGACTTTGTCATTCTAGTATGAAAAATCTTAGAAAAATTACCCAAAAGAATTTGGTGAGAGGAATACCTAAACTAGACTTTACTAAGGACCATCTGTGTGATGCATGTCAATTGGGAAAACAAGTGAAGTCCTCTTTTAAGTCCATTAAAGATCTTAGGACCAGTAAACCTTTAGAAATTCTACACATGGATCTTTTTGGACCAGTAAGCACTGTTAGTCTAGGAGGAAAGGTATATGGATTTGTTATAGTAGATGATTTTTCAAGATTCACCTGGGTTAAATTTCTTTTTCATAAGAGTGAATCATTTGAGGAATTCAGAAATTTTTCAACTTGGATACAAAGAAAACTAGGATGTGAAATAATTTCTATACAAAGTGATCATGGAGGAGAATTTGAAAATGAAAGATTTGAAGATTTCTGTAAAGAAAAGGGGATTGATCACAATTTTTCTGCACCTAGAACTCCTCAACAAAATGGAGTAGTTGAAAGAAAGAACAGAACATTAATAGAAGCCGCCCGAGCAATGTTAGCAGAATACTCACTTCCTAGATATTTTTGGGCTGAGGCGGTTAGCACTACATGCTATGTTCTGAATAGGGTGAATGTGAGATCAAATTTGAATAAAACACCCTATGAGTTGCTAAAAGGAAGAACACCAAATTTGTCTCATTTGCATGTATTTGGTTGCAAGGTGTTCATACATAATAATGGAAAATCTGCCTTAGAAAAATTTGATCCAAAATCAGATGAAGGAATTTTTGTTGGATATTCAAGTGTTGGAAAATCTTATAGAGTATTCAACAAAAGAACTTTAGTCATTGAAGAAACCACACATGTTGTTTTTGATGAAAATGGAAACATGGAAGAGCCAAAAGTTGTTGAAGAAGAAATTGAAGAAAACTCCCAAAATATTGATAGATTAAATTTGGAAGAAAATGTGGAAGAAAATTTAGAAAGAGAAGACCCTTTGCCTAGAGATTTGAGATTTTCTAAAAACCACCCAAAGGAATTAATCATAGGTGAACCAAGTGAGGGTGTTAGAACTAGGCGTGGATTAAACAAGGAAGTCAATCATTCAGCCTTTATTTCAACTGTTGAACCCACTAACATTGATCAAGCACTTTCAGATGAATTTTGGATATTGGCCATGCAAGAAGAGTTAAATCAATTTGTAAGAAATAAAGTTTGGGAACTAACTACAAGGCCAAAAGATCAAAATGTTGTTGGAACCAAATGGGTGTTCAAAAATAAAATGAATGACTCAGGAGTAGTCATTAGAAATAAGGCTAGATTAGTAGCTAAGGGGTATAATCAAATTGAAGGAATTGATTTTGAGGAAACTTTTGCCCCTGTAGCTAGACTTGAAGCAATTAGGGTTTTACTAGCCTTTGCCTGCTTTAAAGGTTTTAAATTGTTTCAAATGGATGTCAAAAGTGCCTTTTTAAATGGAGTAATTGAAGAAGATGTTTTTGTAGAACAACCTCCAGGTTTTGAAAATTCTAAATTTCCAAATCATGTTTTCAAATTAAAAAAGGCATTATATGGATTGAAACAGGCACCTAGGGCTTGGTATGAGAGGTTAAGCACCTTCCTACTTGAAAGATCTTTTGAAAAAGGAAGTGTGGATACAACTCTTTTTTTAAGGAAAATTGGAAATGATATACTTATTGTTCAAATTTATGTGGATGACATCATCTTTGGATCTTCAAATAAACATCTTTGTGATGATTTTTCTAAAACAATGAGTAGTGAATTTGAAATGAGTCTAATGGGAGATTTAAATTACTTTCTAGGATTTAGCATTAAGCAACTTGAGGAAGGTACTTTTCTTAGTCAAACCAAATATATTAAGGACATCCTCAAAAAACATGAAATGAACAATGCTAAACCTGTTAGTACACCAATGAGTTCTTCAGTTCAGTTAGATAAAGACCTTAAGGGAAAATCTGTTGATCAAAAGAAATTTAGAGGGATAATTGGATCTTTACTTTACTTGACTGCTAGCCGACCAGATATTATGTTTAGTGTTTGCTTATGTGCTAGATTTCAATCAGATCCAAAAGAATCACATTTGACAGCAGTGAAAAGGATTTTAAGATATCTACTAGGAACTCAAAACTTAGGAATTTGGTATCCTAAGTTTAGCTCTTCATTTGAAATTATTGGTTACTCAGATTCTGACTTTGCAGGCTGTAGAGTGGATAGGAAAAGCACTTCTGGAACATGTCAATTCATTGGAAATTCATTAGTTTCATGGTCTAGTAGAAAACAAAATTCAGTGGCACTATCTACTGCAGAAGCAGAATACATTGCATTAGGAAGTTGTGTGGCACAAGTACTTTGGTTAAAACAACAGTTGATTGACTTAGAATTAACTATAGGCACTATTCCAATTTATTGTGACAATACTAGTGCTATTTGCATTTCCAAAAATCCTATTCAACATTCTAGAACCAAACACATTGATATAAGGCATCATTTCATAAGGGATCATGTGTCCAAAGGAGAAATTGAACTCATACATGTTTCAACTGAAAATCAACTTGCAGACATTTTTACAAAACCTTTAGCCTTTGATACCTTCAGTACTTTAAGAACAAGGCTTGGTGTTATTGACTTGAATGCTTAAATAAAATATCTTTGCAACATTGATACTTGTTGTGTTTTGTTTTTGTAATTTTGTGAATTTTGTGTGTTTTTAATGAATTGTTTTTGGATTTATGATTTTGGTTTTATGTTTTCTATGTTTTTTGATTGTTTTTGTTGATTTTGTTAAATTAAAAAATATTCAAAATTAAAAATTTTTTTTGGAGGAAATCGTCCAGGACGAAATGTTTTCGTACGGGACGATGTGTAAAGGAATAGTTTGCGCGAATTTTAAACCGTTTTGAGAGCAGTTTTTTTATTGGATCGTTTGTACGATCTGTGATCGTCCAGGACGAATTTTTTCTTTCTCAAACGTCGGGACGATTGATCACCTTACGCAACAGCAACATGACATTGGTAA
Organism: Dendrobium huoshanense; assembly: GCA_016618105.1. Classification (NCBI taxonomy): domain Eukaryota; kingdom Viridiplantae; phylum Streptophyta; class Magnoliopsida; order Asparagales; family Orchidaceae; genus Dendrobium; species Dendrobium huoshanense. The sequence goes on along the minus strand of CM028353.1, from coordinate 50,616,155 downwards.
TATTAGAGATGAAGTTCATGAAATAAATACCAATGTAATGTTGATGGCCTCCTACTTCAACCTCTTTGGCGGCATTCCTCCTCCTCCTCCTCCAGAACAGTAGAAGTGTTTTTATGTGTGTCTGTTGTATTTTTTTTTGTTGTTTTATTTTTTATCTTATATGTGTTATTGTGATTGTTGTTATGTTTTTGTTTAAGTTCAATTTTTTTTTGTATTTTTTTTAATCAATGAAAGTTTGTTTGTTTTAGATTTGTTTTGAAATATGGCTAATCTTTATGAATTTCATTAATATTATTTTTAATCTACATTGTGCTTAAATTCGATTGTAATGTGAGATTATCTATATTAGAAAATCTAGACTTTCTAAATTTATAATATAACTTGTTGTAATTAGAATTTTTAAATTCATGTCTATTCATTTAGACTACATAAAAGTTAATATTGTTATTGCAATTTTGATGTTTTCTTATTTTGTATTTCTATGCTCAAATGATATTTATGCACCTAGAAATATTTGAAATCTTAGATTATAGATTTTGGAAAGAATTGGTCAAATTACTCTTGAACATTGTACAAATGTACAAAAATCAAAAGGGATTCGCAAAAATTTGCAAAGTGAAAAAGAGGCACAAAATAAGCCCAACCAAAGAAAAATGCACAAAAATGTGCTCCAAAACTTTGAAAAGATGTGCAAAGCACCACATGAGGTAATTCTCTTCTTTCCAAATTCGTTTAATCTCTTAATTCAAGTTGATCTAATGTTCATTTATATGCTATTGAACTTTGAAATATAGAATTTTTTTACATCTCACTTGTAATGATTTTCAATAATCAAAATGTCTAAATTGAATCATGTCTTTGATATATTCTTCTTACTTACAATGTTGTATCATTTCATAAATTTTATGAATATCTATGATTGATCTAATATACTTAGTTTAAAATTACATACCCTATGTCAAATCACAATTTAGATTAAATTTTAAAAATGAATTTCATATTATTATTTACATTTCTTGTTTCTTTTTCTTCTTCACTTTTTGTTGCTGTCAAAAAGGGGGAGAAATTATTATGTTTGTGTTTGTGTGTTTGTGGTTTGTGTTTTCTTTTTAATTGTTTTGTTTGCAAGTTTTTTTTGTGTTAAAAATTTTTGAAAAACAAAAATATTGTTCTTTAATGCCTCCTTATTTTAAATGTACTCATAAATTCAGGGGGAGTTTAGGAGATAAGAGATTTGTTTTAACTTGAAACCATACTAATAATAATTGTTTTGCCATCATCAAAAAGGGGGAGATTGTTTGAATAGTTGCTATTTGAATGATTTATATTTGTGCAACTTATGTAGTTTTGATGATTCCAAACATTATTGTTCAAATGTATAGTTATCTCCTAACAATTTTAGAAGATTTGCACTTGCTCTTGTGTGTACTAACATTTCAGGAAAATCAGACTCCAGACTACGAAAACTTCAAATCAAATTCAACATGAGATATTTTGTTTATTTGAAGTTTGTCTTTTCTTTTGAATTAATTTTGAAAGGGAGTGATTGTAATTGAGTGAATAAAATCTCACACACACAAATAAGGAGATCTTAAAATTCTATACTGATCGTACAGGACGATATTTATCGTACTGGACGATCTGTCAGTTATCTCCTATAGAGCATTTGGAATGAATAGGAACTTGCTTGGAAAATTTTTTTCTAAGTCCTATTCGTCCAGGACGAATTTTATTTTCGTCCCGGACGATGGGTTCTCTGTAAAATTTTCGTCCAGACGAATTTTACCATCGTACGAGGCGACCAGTCCTCTGGAAAATTTTCATCCAGACGAAAATAATTATCTTACCGGACGATCAGCTCTCTGGAAAATTTTCGTCCAGACGAAAGCAAATTATCGTCCGCGGCGATGGGTGCTCTGGAAAATTTTCGTCCAGACGAAATAAATAATCGTCCAGGACGATCGGCTCTCTGGAAAATTTTCGTCCAGACGAACATATTTTCGTCCAAACGATAAACCGACTTAGAACAGTTTTCAGCAGTTTCCAGAACCGACCTTGTAATAACCGTTCGTACTGGACGAACCTAGTTCGTACAGGACGATCAGCTGTACGAAGTCATTTCGTACACATATACAAATTGGGTCGTTTCAGATCGTTTAAGTAAAATCGTCCAGGACGATCCAGGATCGTACAGGACGATCCACTGCGTACAGAATTGGAAATTTACAGTTTTTGGGCGGTTTTTTATGTCTTTTGTATAAATAGTCCAAATTAGACTACCACCCTATCTTTTTGTCATTTGATCTTCGTGCCTATTGAGAGAATAGCCAAGGAGAGAGTGTAAGAGAGCTTTCAAAGGAGGATTCCTACCATTGGAGCGAGAAGGCTTCACTTGGATTGCTAAGGTAAGAGTCTCTACTTGTGAAATTGGATTTCTTCACTCTTTTCTTTCTTCCTTCTAGATTCTTGTGAGAAGATCATTCAAGAAGGTCCGGTTCTCTGCCGACACTTGGAGAGTGTGAACAGACGTGGGTTCTCTGCCTACACTAGGAAAGTGTAAAAGGAAGAAGGTTCTCTGCCTACACTTGGAGAGTGTGAACAGCCGTAGGGTTCTCTGCCCACACTAGGAGAGTGTGAAAGGACGACGGTTCTCTGCCAGCACTGTGGATTGTGTAAAAGGACGACGGTTCTCTGCCAGCACTGTGGATTGTGTAAAAGGACGACGATTCTCTGCCGCACCGGGTAGTGGTGAAAAGAGTGTTTTGTACAGGCTTCTCCGCCTTGCTGTGGGTGCTAAAGGAGAGTCACTTTGTGGTATTAGTGCAATACTCAGAGGGTGCCTCTGAGGAGTGGATGTAGGTCTGGTTATAGACCGAACCACTATAAATCTGGTGTCTTTTACTTTATTGCTTTTACGTTTCCGCACTTTGAATTTCAGTTTTAACAACACTGTGGTTGAAAAATATTTTTCTATAAACTTTAAAAGAAAATTTTATTTCGGTTCAACTTTATCATTAAGAGGGTTTAAAATTTTTAAAACTACCAATTCACCCCTCTCTTGGTAGCCGTGGGACATTTACTTAGGCTTAACAACCTAATTACTGGACTCAACAGATTGGCCCACTTTTTGGGAGTTTGCAAGGGTGGCAACATTTTCATCTATGTCACTCCCAAAGTGACACACATGTTTTCTTTCTTTAGAAATGCTTGAAGTTTTGGGAAGAGTCGGCGTTACCTTCTTTCTCCTCACACGTTTCCTCTCACCTTCTTGTTTGGGTCTCTTTGTAGTTTTTAAATTTGACGCCTTGGCCTCAAGGGAGCTTGAAGGCTTTTGCTTCTTTGGTATGAAGTATTTGGCGTCTTCATATATAGTTACTTGATGTACTGCAAATGGCTGAATATCATTAGAGATCATGAATTCTTCTCCTTTCCTGAGATACTTCATGTACTGGTGTAATGTTGATGGGACAACACCGTATTCATGTAACCAGGGGTGACCTAGTAGAGCCTTGAATGAAGTGTCTGCATTAATTATATGGAATTTGACTCTGTATAAAGTTCCCCAAATACAAGAGGGAGCATAAATGATCCAAGGGTTTTCTGCCCTTTCACGTTTAAGCCGTGCACCATTAACGTATCTTGGCCAAGATGCTCCGCATTGAGGCACAATGATCTTAATTCCTTCAGGCTCATGAGATTTACAGAAGATCCTAGATCGATCAAAATTTGACTAATCATCATACTATCGCTTTCTGCTGAAACATACAGAGGGCGGTTATGATCTACCATTCCAAGCATCAGATCATCCTCAACAAAAGTGATTATGGGCTCATTCCGAGCTTACAAGACCTCAGTTAAGTTGTGTTCAACAAAATATATTTCATATCTTTTAGGGTCATTGAGAGTTTGGATCAAAGTCTCCCGAAGGTCTTTATACATCAAAAGGGCGTCATATATGCTGAGTTGTGCTGGGATCTTTCTCAAGTGGGATAAAATATTATAATCTATCCCCTTAGTTGAAGCCTCTTTATTCTTGGAATCTTCATGGATAATATCTTCATTAATGATTATTTCTTTCCCTTATCTTTGCTAGGAATCCCTTTTTTGGTGGAGGTGATAGTACCTTGTCACTTTTCAACTGCACTTGGGCCACCTCATCTGATTCAAACTTATTTGATGAAGCATTCTCTTCCGAGTCGTCCATTGTTGCATCTGGAGATTCACCTATAGACTCAAAAGCGTCTCCCAGATTCACCTGTTCCATTTGTGACGCTATGCTTGGATCCGAATCTTCATCATTTTGAAAACATAGATCTTCCTCTAAACTGTATGACATTGATAACACCATTAGACAGAACTCAGGGGCCACTTATTTAGCGTATTTCTCCCTATCCAGTGTCTTGGATATCATCGAGATGACGTGGCATGTCTCCATAGGAAGAGATTCATCCTAAGCTTCTTCATTTTCATCTATTTTGAGCTCTTTCATGAAATCATCGAGCTTGATAGGTCTTCTAGTAGTCTGGTAATATTCACCCAAACTATCAATGGCTTTTTAAGTTGCAGTCTTCTTCACCTCAAGCTTATTCAGCTTTGTTTTCTTCTTAGAAGCATTTGATTTTACCTTACCAAACTTTAATGAGCTAACTTGGCTAGGTTGTTATTTAGAGGTGGATGCATGTGGCGCATGTAACCACTTTAAATTCAATACTAGCTCAGTATGAGACTTTCACTTGACACCCGAAACTCCTAACTATTTCAGCATTTTTATTGTTTTCTTGGAGACCACAGTCTCCCATTATTCTTCTTGAATAGATTCTTTTATTATTATTTCTTTATACTGAAGTACGGAAGAGGACGTGACTACACGCACGGATTCCTTTCTAGGACGAACTAATACGTTATCTGATAATATGAGCAGTAGTTTAGGTCACCACTATGTTTGGACTCTTCTGATCTTTTGCATTCTGACAATTCCATATCAGCCTTGAGTACTTATCAGAATAATTTACCGATGCTATCCCTCCTAAATAAATATTCTTTATTCATTTTCTCTTTGAGGGATGGGAACGTTCTATCACCAGTCCCCGTTATTTGCATCTAGCACTCTCCTCCATCTGGAAAGGCTCGAGGTTTATCATTTCCTCCAAGCACCAGCTTTAATTGAGGATTAGGATTGTAAGCCTGTATCGATTTTTCTTCATATTGCATTGGCTGCTTTCCTTTGTCTACATTATATACTGCCCTTTTATCTTTATTAGGTCTGGGAGGGAAAGTGGAGTAAACTTCATTCTTCCTAGCGTCAGGTGCCTTGGCCTTTTTGGGTCTATCAAGGAAGCTTTCAGATTTTGATAAGTTTAATTTCTCAAACTTCGCCACCCTATCCAATAGATCTTGGAAGGTAGTGATTGAAACCATGCATAAGAAGGGTTGCATTTTATCATCAATGTTCTTGATAACCAGTTGAACTGTATGTTCTTCTTTCAGTTGTTGCTCTCCCTTTAAACTGAGATTGCGCCAGCATGTCATGTACCTCATTACAGAATCATCCTTTCTCCTCTTATCGAGGGCGAGGTCAGCAATGGTGGTCTTGTTAGTTGCACTGACAAATTTCATGAATAATGCCTCTAACTCTGCAAAGGTCTTTAGTGAATCATTTGGTAATTCAGCGTACCACTCGAAAGCTATTCCACTTAGGCTGCTTAGAAATTATTGGAATAACAGAGCATCATTACCTCCCGTATGCCCGTTGGTTGCTTTGAACTGTGCGAGGTGCTGTCTAGGATTCTTATTGCCATAAAAATATTAAATTTCGGTACAGAATATCCCTTTGGATACGGCACCTAATCGTATTCAGCAGGGTATGGACGACCCTTACCCATTAGTTTCTCCGCCTGATCAACAACTATGATGGCCTTGATCTTCTTAGTGATAATTCCTTCCAAATGCGCATCAGACACAGGCTTAGAAGTACTTGGAATATTCTGTGGAGTGGGTTGGCGAGTGATATTATTGACTTCATCACCGCCTTCAAGAGCACCTCGTACTCCTGAGACTTGAGGCATTTGGAAGTTTGGAGGATATGGAAGAGGATTAAGCATGGCACCAATAGCGACAACTCTTTTCATTATCTGCATCATTTCCACCATCCGAGCCATCATCTCAATTATCTTCTCATTCAACTGAGAGATTTTCCTGTCTTTGGCCCTTATCTGTTGCCTCATCTGCCTTCTCATGTCAGCGAGTGTGGCATTTTCATCATCAAGGAGATTCCCCTATACTTCCTCCACGTCGTCTTCTCCTTGGGAATGGCCACCTCTACTAGTGGTGGACCTTACTTCATGGAGATGCCGGTGTGCTTGCCTAGGTGGAGCTTGCCATCGGTCATCGTAGGAGGCCTCGTCATTAGCATTGATGTGTCTCACCATATAGATAACTTTCATATCTAAGGTGTTATTTATTTCTTCCAACTCTTCTTCTAAGTATTCTTCCATATTTCCTTCAATGTTTCTTTTATATTTTCTCCCATATTCTCTTCTTTTTCCATGTTTTCTTCTTCTCCCTCTTCCAGTACTCAAATCTCTGAGTGTCGACGCCACCAAATTTCTGGTTCTTGATTTGACAAGAAGATTTTTTCAACCAATGGGCTGCGGTCGAAGTTGGCTAACTCTTTGGGTGGAGTTAGTGAGTTACGGGATCCCCCGGAGGATTCTCTAAGGTGTTGACCGTTAGGAGGAGTGTCATTTTGGATCCTTTTTGGGACCCATTTCTGACCATCGGGAAGTCATACCGGATGTCACACCCAGATCGGTTCTTCTTTCTCTTATATCTTCTTTACGAGGCTTTGGCCTCCAGATCTCTTTTCCTTTCCGCCAGGACCTTTCGGCGGCAGATCCCTAAATCTGAGGTTCAGGTGTCACTCCCCGATCCTCACCGCGTGGGACATATCTTCTTTCCTTTCTCTCCACCACAACAGACAAGTGTTCTATTGGTGGAGTTCTTCTAGCTTTAGTTATCAAGGGCTACTGGTATCTTCTCTTCTTTAGCCCTTTTTCCTTCACTATTTTCAGGACTCTATATACTAGCTAAAAGAGTCTCAGGCTCTTTCTTCCTTGGAGTGATTGGGGCTTCAAGCTGTTGATCACAAAAGTATTTCTTTAGCTCGCTAGTAGAGCTATTTCTCTTAACTCATTTCAGATTTATAAACTCATTCCAGGTCGGAATGGTAGCTTCTAGCTCCTAGGCAGGTAGATTTGATGGGTGCACAGGCACTAGTTGCTACTAAGCTCGAAGTTTAGCATTAATCTTCCTTTTCTGCCTCCTTATAGGCCTTCCTCTAGCTGAGGAGGCTTCAGTATCATACTTTCTAGATATAGATAACTCGGTCGGCAGAGTGGTGGTGTTTGCAGCCACCATAGAAACTCTTCCACCATTCACAATTCCTCTAGTGGCTGGGATTTCAGACAGCGATAGCCTCTCGAACACAGAAATCCTCTTTGTGCTGGCAGATGCACACAACGGGTGGGAGCTTCATCAGTATTGAGTCTCTTGGCAGACCTCTCAGTACCCCTTCCATTCACAAGAATGGCGGCAGTCTTTGCAACAACTGCAGGGAAGTCAACGCTATCAAACTGGATAGTAACCCTAGTATTTCTAGTTTCAATAACAGCATTTGCCAGCTAAATTCGAGCTCCTCGTCCCAGCTAGACGGTCATCAAGGTATTCTGTAGATCCATCTACACGAATAAAAAATAAGGGTTAGTAATCAGAATCTAATACATTACCCCATACTTTCATAGTGTAGAGACTTATACATAATATAAAATAAAAGCAGATAATATTAGCGAGCAATTTAAATAATACAAATTTAAAGTACTGCTAAATGTGTTATCTTAATGAATGTATTCGAAAGATCATTTTTAGAATATTTAAAATTTTAATTTTCTGAATGATCATTTTGAAAAATCTTGAAATTTCAAGCTATATTAATTTAGCTGTTATAATGGTACTGAGACGACTAGCCAAAGATGAAAAGTGAAACCAATCCCCAGTGAAGTCGCCATGAAATCTGTGGGCTCCGAAAATTCAACCCCGTCCTCCGCCCGTGACTGTTTCTTCTTCGGTGAGGGAGTTTTAACAGAATATGTTATGGGGTAAATTTTGGAAGGCAGATGGGTTTGTAGATAAGACAATACCCAAAGATTTTGCCCTCATTTTGTGAGGACTTTATGATCTAAGTTCTGATTTCCTATAGACACAAGCCCCTATAGTTAATTACCCCTCTCAATCATGAGAGAGAACTTTTGATTAAGGCTAGTCGTCAATCAGATACGTAAAAATATGTGTTATCTAGCATATAGTAGAAGCATAGATATTTGGAATGTTGTAGAATTTGGGAATTTGAAGGATTGGAAGATTTGGAGATTTGATATTTAAAATAGAAATTTTACCATCTTGCACTTAAAGTGGATGGTCGGGAAATGGATGATAAACCCGATCAAGATCCCATGGCTCCGTCATCCCGGGCCATCGTGGTTCCTGGTCTACTTAGTCAGAGGAGGTAGTCGACCTAACCTGGCAGAAGGATCCTTATCGACAGTCATGGGTTGTTTCGTCCAAGGGGACCTTGTAGACCTTGGATGAATATTTATCTAAAGAGACAAATTTGAATCCACCTTAGCTAATAGAGGGATTTATGGATCATATCATATTGATTCTTATCTCAAGAATTTGATGCCACTAAGGAGCGTATTGGCTCTAGCCATAACCAGTATTTTGTGGTGCCATTTGGCGGCAAAATCACTCAGTTCAGAGGGCCTAGGTCATAACTATTTATCTTGCAGTGCCATTTGGTGGCAAAACTATAAGTTAGAAGACATATACCACATCCTCACTAGAAGGAGATTGTTTGAGAATGGATCTTAGTGATATTTTTTACTAGACATTTAGCTTTATATGAGTTAAAGTTATATTTGAATTTGTCCACCCCAGTAAACTATTACAGAGGGTGGATGCATTTTATTTTAGGTGATTGGACGATTGATTTCAGATTTAAATATCTTAAACTTAGATGATTTTTAAGATTTTTGTGGAATTTTAGAGTTTGGACGAAATTTGAAGTATTTTGAATGGACCTCTCTGATTGAGATTTTCATTCAACACGATCATCATCGGGGAGTTTTGGGGCATTTTCATTTGTAGCTTAAACCTTGTTAATTATGTGTGGCTATCGACAGAGGATCAAGTTTTGTAGACTTTATGCCTTTATAAGTGAATTCTCATTGTTATAGGCCTTGACGGCCTAATATGAATGAATTAAAACCAATACATCGATCCTCACAACTGTGTATTTTTTGAAGGTTTGAACCCTGTCTACTCTTATTGGTTCATATAGGAGGATCGAGTTCAAACTTGAATTCACTTGTTGACCCACATAACATCCCTAGACGTCACGTGTGTACTAATAACACGCTTGCCGGGGCCCATACGGGTGTTTGAGAATTTCAGTGATTGAATATACCCCTTTGTGTACCTATGCGTTTACAAACTACGGTGCATGTGTAGGGGTACCTTAAAATATTTTAGTTGTGTAGGTAATTGTCATTTGAATACACAACATTTCTTTTGAGAGCTTATATATGCCTTATGTCCGCTAATACAAGTGTTGCGGATTAGGTGGCGGTGTTATCTGGATGTCATGAGGCATCTCATCATCTTTATGTTGACTCTCCCCTTCTCATTCACCAGGGAGGTCTTTCTTGAAATTCATGGCCATTGCCTTAAAAAGAACTCCTTCCAAGATCACTAGTGTAATAGACTTGTTATTTTTGGTGTTTGTGGACACCTGAACTATCTTCTTCTTAAGTATAAGACTAAGAAGAAACCTTGAAACATAAGAAAGTTTAGTTCTAATTTGTTAAAACATCTCTTTCAACCTGCCAGGAGGTGTCCTTCTCCGTACGTCGAGTTTCCCTCGTACTTAACATACTCGTAGATCTTAATCACCGTTGTCAAAGGTGAGATCTATACTTGTGCCCACAAGAGTTCATTGTATTTACAATATACCCATTATTGTTATCTACAAGCAGCTCATATGCATTTGTAGGGACCAATTGTATCCACTACGACCTCTTGGAAGTGTTTGTAGAGGAACCATTACTTCTGCATCATGTCCACCTTTCACTAATCTCAGGTAATTTTTTTGATGATTGCATTTGTTTGTAGAGACGGATCTTCCACTATCAAGAGCCAGTATTGTCATCTCAATCTACCGGCAAATTATTGCTTGTGTAAGAGATCTCTATCATGCTCATGGGTTGCATACGTGTGCATTATGCAACCATCTATCGTCCTTGCAAGTATGGCGCATTTGACCTCATAGGGACTTGTATGGATTTCAAATGTGTTGCATTGTGTATGATGAATGTTGGATGAACTCCACTCATTGCTAATTCCTTCATACATTTTGACCCCCATTGCTTGTAGGACTCAGTACATTTAGCTGCATCTTGATCGTGTGTCTGTAACAGATGTTCATGATTGCTTGCATGTAGATGAGCCATGTTGAGTGTCACAAATTTCATATTTTCTCAACTAGAGGAAGAAAAGTGATGTTTGAATAATAAAGGATCCTTCATCTTGATTGTTCAAGTTGCTTTCGATCGGACCCGAGTTCAAGTCATTTGTTATTTGCATCTAAGTCCAGTTCAACATCATTTGCTCAAGCTTATTTTGACTTCACATTCAAGACATGGTTCATTGAGATACAGGCTCTAGTAATCTTGAAAGTTCAATTCCTTATCAATTTTGTTAGAGTTTAAATTAGGTCCTTTATTTACATTTGTCCAAGTTTTGAGTCCAAGTATAGTTCAAACTCAAGATGAGCCTTCCAACCGTTCGAGTCCACACTGTTCTTAAAAACTAAGGTTCTTGTTCAAGTTCCCTGTGGTCCAACTCAAATGTTCGCTAGAGTTAAAATTATATTCACTTGATATTCAAATCTGGTTGAACTTTGAATTTATCTTATTTAGGTTCAAGTCTTGATTAACTATTTGACTTGTGTTCAAGTATAAGTCCACAGTCCACTATTCATTTGAATCCAGAATCTAGTGCATGTCCTTTTTGAGTTCAAACAGGTTCGAGTGCAGTCATATTCACCCAAAATTTCGACAGCCTCTTGACATCTCCCCCATTTGGGAGAAAACTATAGAAAACTTGGCCTCCCGCCACGCTAGAGAAAAGCGTGTACGATAGGTGCCCTCATACGAGAACACCGCAACTGTGAAATCTTTGTCCCCACCATGCCAGAGAAAGGCTTGAATGGGTCTTTGGTACCTGTTGCAAAAGAGAAGCAATTATTTCCCCACCAACGGGTACTTATGAATATCCCTGTCTCACTGTAGGCGCCGCACCAGGTTCCCATCCCACCACATTAGAGAAAAATGTGTATATGCAATTTTTCGGTGCGCCACGAACGTTGAGAATAGAATTTGTGAGCCAAGGGGCATGTTCCCTTCCCATAATACTAGAGAAAAGCGTGTATGGGCGATTTACCGGCTCGACACGCACATTGGGGTAGAAGGGCACAAAAATTGAGGCAACATTTTTTTTGTATTTTTATAATAATAATAATAATAATAATAATAATAATAATAATAATAATAATAATAATAATAATTAATATTAATACTAATGGTAATATCATATTACTATTATACTATTACTATTATATATCATTATGCTCAATAATGATAATAATAATAATATTGTAATAATAATATAATATTAATAATAGTATTAATATTAATATTAGATATTTAATAAATATTATTAATAATAATAAAATTAAAAAAAAGTCTAACCTAGATACCTGTAAGGGATTTCGACTAAGATAGAAGAATAGAGAGGGGCGGCTACAGGGGTTTACGGGATATGGCCTAAGAAGCGTTCGAAATGGAGGGAGCTAACTTCAAAGCGAGCTCAAGTCTCTACTTTCGATCAGACAGGAGGGAAAGTCGTTGAAGAAAGTGGAGTCGGATGAGAGGAAGGGATTGTGTGGCAGAGGCGATAGAGGGGGCGTGGGTTCAGCCTGGTGGAGCGTGGCCTTGAGGTGGGATTGGCGGGAGGAAGGGGAGATGTGGCAGTGGTCTCACGGCAAGGGAGAAGGTATGTGGAGACTTTCCCTCTCTCTCTCTCTCTCTCTCTCTCTCTCTCTCTCTCTATCTCTCTCTCTCTCTCTCTCTCTCTCTCTCTCTCTCTCTCTCTCTCTCTCTCGGTTTCTCTGGATGGAAGAAGTGAGGAGGTCGGGCAAGGGTTTCGGCCAAAGAAGTGTGTGAAAGGTAGAGAGATACCTTCACAGCGAGCTCCTGTTGTTTTGGCCAATCAAAATGTCAGGATTTTTGATCCGACGACAAGGGAAATCAGAAAAGGGAAAAGTAGGACGGCACGACGGAGGGAGCGAGAGCGAGAGAGAAGAGGGGAGGAATCGAAGCGGGAGAAAAGGAGCTCCCAAATGCCTCATTTCTTCGTCATTTAACGATGCAGTGATGTGTAAAGGTATGGCAAGATGCGACATCGTCGTGCAAAGAGCGGCGCTGGATCGTGCGTAGGTCGTGGGATGGCAGTGAGAAGGTAAGCAAAGAGTTTTTTTATCTTTTTCTTTTGTTTCGGTGTAGCAGGTCAACATCTTCGACCCCAACTATTAATGAATGGGTTCTTGATTATGTCACCTCCTCACGTCTTACGTCTGATGCTCATCATCTACAACAGTCCACTCCCTATAACGGTTCAGATTCAATGTCTGTTGCTAATGGAGGAACTCTTCCCCTTCAACATTCAGGTCAAGGCATTCTCCCACTTCCGAATGCCAATCATAAGCTTCGTCTCTACAAACTTCTCCATGTCCCTTTACTCTCTCAAAATCTCTTATCTATTCACAAACTATCATCTAATAATAATTATTCCATTTCCTTTGATGCTCATGGTTTTCTTATCAAGGATTTTTCAGATAATAGCGTCCTTCTTCGTGGTTGCTCTAAAGATTGTCTCTATCATATTCACATCGTTTCAGCATCATCTGCCAAAGCTCTTTTTTTCCACAGTTGTCACTATCAAGCAGTGGCATGCTTGACTTGGTCATCCCCATGTCCATGTTTTGAAATTCCTAGCTACTGTAGTTCCCTCTATATGTACTCCTCTTTCTTTTATGTGTAACTCATGTAATGTGGCCAAGAGTCACAAATTATCTTTTGTTTTGTCTCACAGTCATGTAACTAAACCTTTTCAGTTAATACATTTTGATGTTTGGGGACCAGCACTTGTTTCTTCATTTCATGAATTTCGTTATTATGTTGTTTTTATCGATTATTTTACTCGTTATACATTATTTTTTCTTATGAACACCAAGGATGAAACCTTCTCAAAATTCAAACAATTTCATCTGTTTATCAAAACATCCTTTAATCAATCCATTCAAATACTTCACACAGATCGTGGAAGAGAATATACTAGCCATGCTTTTCAAAAATTTCTCCTTCATCATGGCATCACTCACTAACTTAGTTTCCAATACACTCTAGAATAGAATGACCTTGCCGAACACAAGCATCAGCATCTGCTTTAAACAACTCGCACTCTTCTTTATGCCTCACATCTCCCTCAAATCTTCTATGCTAAAGCACTTCTAACGTCTAATTATCTCATCAATCTTCTTCCTACCAAAGCTATCCATCTTCAAATTCCATATCAACTTCTTTATGGCCACCTTCCTTCATACAAATCACTTACAAATGTTTGGTTGCCTATATTTTCCTTGGCTTCAACCACTAACCCAAAACAAACTATCTCCATGCTCTCATGAGTCTGTCTTCCTGGACTATTCACGCTCCTACAAAGGTTATAGATTCTTGCATCTTAATACCAATTAAATTCATGTTTCTCATCATGTTGTTTTCTTTGAAAACATCTTTCCATATCTCTCCTTTTCTCAAAATCACAATTCGACACCTACCGAACCACCACAAAATCCTTTACTGCTCACTCCTACCTCCATTCTTCCCAATACTCCTCAACCACTATCCATTCCACAAGCAATTCCACCATCTTCAAACCCTTCCACCTTTTCTCCAATCTCCTCTCTCCAAATAATCTTACTTCTTCTTACCCATCCTCTATTATACCTTCCCCATCTCCACCTCCACAAAAGCCAATCACCTCCCTACACCCAATGCAAACTCAGTTAAAAATCAGTCACCAACGACCGAAAGTTATCTTTGATCTCCTTACCACACCTTAGCCCCCTCCCCTCCCCAACTCTTATAATCAAGCTGTTAAATACAAGCCTTGGTGAGATGCCATGTCGGATGAGTTCACATCCCTCCAGAAGCAAGGCACTTGGACCCTTATACCTCCTCCTAAAGACAAACCAATCCTTGGTTTTAAGTGGAGCTTCAAACTCAAACCCAGCTGGGGCGGTTAGATTGAACATTATAAGGCTCAGTAGTAACTTAGGGCTTTACTCAAGAGCATGACATAAACTACAATGAAACCTTCAGTCCAGTGGCCAAGCTCCCTACTATATGTATTTTACTGCTTCTTGTCTTTCATGGAAACTGGACCACACTTCAAATTGACATCTCAAACGCCTTTTTCCATAGTGATTCCTTGAATAAGTCTATATGAATCAACCTCCAGTTTTTATTGATGTTCAACATCTACACTTTGTTTGTAAACTACACAAAGCCATATATGGCCTCAAGCAAGCTCCTAGGCAATGGTACAACAAGCTTACACATTATCTTCTCCAAATTGGTTTCATTTTCAGCAAGGCGGATCCCTCTTTGCTTTTCTACAGCAGAGATGATATTCAATTTTATTTGTTGATTTATGTAGACGACTTGCTTCTCACCGAAAATAATTCTCAAACTATTTAGTCCTTACTTCATATGTTACAAACTAATTTTGCACTTAAGCAAATGGACTATATCTCCATATTCCTAGGCATTCAAGTACATTGTGTGTCTAATGCCCTATTTCTACATCAAACAAAATATGTTACATCCCTCCTGGACTCTACTGGCTTCACCAATTGTAAACTTGTGGCCACACCACTTACTCTTAAGCCATCGAAAATAGCTCTTGCCACCGAACCAAATTAGGATCCTCATCTATACAGGCAACTAGTTGGATCACTCAACTATCTCATGATAATAAGATCAGATATAGCCTTTGCAGTAAACTTTGTTTGCAAATATATGCATAGTCCGACAAATGCAGACTATATTGCCCTCAAACTAATCCTCCGATATATCCAAGGTAATAAATCCTATGGTCTTCCTTTGGTTCTCGGCAATCTACAACTTAGCACCTTTGTAAACGTGAATTGGGCCTCCGATTCAGTTGATACAAAATTTGTTATAGGATTTTGTTCTTATCTAGGTGCTGCACTTATATCTTGGTGTGTTAAAAAAGCAAGCTACAGTTTCCAAATCATCCATTGAAGTTGAATATCATGCCCTCTTTTCAGCTACTGGCCTAATTTTAGGAGCCGCAACTTACTTCTACCCATTTATTTTGATAATACATCGGTCATTGCTGTAATGCATAATCCGGTCTTTCATGCCCGCACCAAATATATAGAGATCGACTATCACTTTATTAGTCATCAAATTCAATCAGGTGCGATCTCCTTCCTTCATCTCAACTCAATGGATCAGCTGACATACATACTTACAAAACCACTTTCACCACTCAGATTCTCAAACCTCACGGACAAACTAACCATTTGATCCTTGATTGCTAAGTTTGAGGGGGTCTGTTAGAGCACACAAATGAACCTCAATCACATTTTACTTAACCCATTCTATCTACACCAGCTTATGGAGGTAGCACTACTCTACTGCATGACAATCTGTCATTAATGCCTGGCCATTCTCTGCCTCATCATGATCTCTGATTTTTCTATTTATATGGTTGTAAAGTAGAACATTGAAATTAATGAAAATCTCTACTGAAAGATTTCTCCACCTATTGTTCTATTCTTCTTCTTCGGTAACTTCTCCTGTTCAGGTTTCTTACTGATTGAACAATGACAAAAACAACGAACTATGAGTGCGATATTATGCGAAGTCGTCCTAACATTATTCATTCACAAAATAGATGGTGTCTAGAATGCCAAAATTACCCAAGAATGATCTCGCATAATCAATTCAAGTGAACTCAGTCAAAAATATGAACTACATGAGTAATGTTATGCGAAATTGCTAAAATGACATACCTTCACAAAACAAACTGCTTCATCTCATCCAAGACATTAAATTGCTAAAAAGTAACACCCATGTTGCTTGGGTGACCACATGAAAAAAATGGTGAAATGTCTACTCTACAACGAGGATGAGTTCAGTGAATTAAAATAAAAAATAACTATTAGAATTAAAATATAAAATTTAATTTAAAATGAATATATATGAGTGTCAAAAAATGACTTGGCCTATCAAGCCGACGTTGAAAAATTCAAGTTTAGCTTGATCAAATTAATAAGTGGGTCATGTTCAGATCCATAATTCCAACTCATTTATAAAGTGGGATCAGATTTAGATTGATCTAGAAATCCAATTTTTGCTCAAAAGTGCCTCATTTAATTTTTTTTTATTATATTACTTAGTCTTCTTATTGTTTTGATAAATTTTTTAAACTCTATAATTGAAATTTTTTAAAATTTTAAATTAAAATAAGTTATTGGGTTGAATTTGAGTCATTTTGGTGACCAACAGATTAGATTTGAGACCATTATTTTATCCCGCTTCGAATTGACTAAATTTGGGCCTAATAAATTTTGAAAACAATTTGAACCAAACTCATTTTAACACACAAAAATATAATATAATTAAAATAGAATCTTCATGTATACACATCTAGGGGTGCAAACGGTTCGAGTCGAGCTCGATTATTAAATACCGAGTTCGAGCTCGCTCAAACTCGAGTGGAGCTCAAAAGTTGAGCTCGAGCTCAACTCGAAAGAGGAAAAAAAAAGCTCATCGAGCTCCTCGAGTGGCATTTCGAGCTCAGTTCATCCGTCGAGCTTCCGTTCGCCTCTTTGCCAACTTCTGCCTCATCGCCAGCTTCCGCCTCGTCGCCAGCGTCCGCCTCGTCTCCAGCTTGCGTCATCGATCTTCCGTCCGTCGAGTCTCCGTTCGCGTCCGTCGAGCTTGCATCATTGATCGTCCACATTCGTCAAGCTTGCGTCGGTGATTGTCTACATCCATCGAACTTGCGTTGTCGATCATTCGCATATGCAGAGCTTGCACCGTAGGCCGTCCAAGTCCGTCGAGCTTGCATCGTCAACCGTCTGCATCCGTTGATCTTCCGTCCGTTATTTTCACCATCATTTAGAAAAATTGATTTGAGAAATATGAAATATTCACTCATTCTAATCAGGTCATCAAAGGTCGTCGTTTTATCTGAGCATTCTCATCTTTTTAACACTTAACTTTATGCTTCTCTTTTAATGACCAACATTATGCACTATAAAGCATTGCATGTCTCACCACCATCTTATAGAATTTTTTCTTTAAGTATGAGGGATACATTTCTATCACGCAATAGGCACAAAGCATTCCTCCACTTCAACCATCCAACTTGGATTCTACATAATATCCCCATCATTTTCACCATTGCTTTGAACAATAGACTTCATAAATCTAAAACATTCACTCATTCTAATGACTTGATAACCAAATATCACAATCCCACTATTGCAAATGTCTACTAGGAACATCCATAAACAAAGAAAACTTAATTTGCGACTTAAAACAAAGGATTGACGAAGGTGTCGGCGGAGAACGTCGGTGGATAGGCACGTCTGACAGAGGCATGAATTACGGAGGCAACAACAACAAAGCGACAAGTTGCTGATGGAGCTGCATCGGTAACAAAGGCGTATCAAGACAACGGAGGCGACATATGCGCTACAGGTGATGGAGGCGTTGGAGGCGACGGAGGCAATTGCGAGAGAAAAACGAATGAAATGAGAAGGTTGTCGCGCGGAAAGGGAAATAGGGTCATTTCTGACGGATTATCTGCCGGTGAAATTTCTGGCAGAATTCCGCCGCATACATTTCGTCGGGTTTAAGTAAGCCGGTGGAATATCCACCAGAAATTACGTCGGTAATGTTCGGCGTATTTTTCTCTAGTATTTAATGCCGGTTTCATATATTATGATGGTTAAACCTCTAGTTTTTCTGCCGGTCATTTTACGGCGGTTTTTCAGCCGGAAATTATGCTGCTTATTTTTCGGCGTAATTTATGTCAAATTGGACGCCCCTTGTACCAGCAGATAAATATCCGCCAAAAATTTTGGTGGTAAACATCCATTTTCTTGTATTGATAGTAATGAATGCAAAATATAATACATACAAAGAGCTATGCAAAACTTGCAAGCTCGTTAATAATAGGAATAGAATCTCGTTACTACAATTAGAGCCCTAAAAACCCAAAGTAATGAGCTCAAATGACTCATTTAAACTTAGGATCCACAACATTTTTATGAAAGTCGACATAAGACGATTGCTAAAAATTTAAAATTACAAAATTTAAATGCAAAAATCAAAACTTAGATAATTTTAATGATTACACAAGTTCTATTAGATGACCTCCAACTTTAATATGAAGTCTTAAAATTTGTAAAATAACCAAATAAGGATATTTTCAAGTTATGTGCACCCATCATTAGGCATCCTTTAAACTCTATTAAAATACACCGATAAATGAGCAAATTTGTTAAACACATCGAATGTCGTACACATGCATCATATAAGTGCATTAAAAATAGAATAAGTACACAAGATAGACGCGTTAAAAAATTACATGAGAAAATAATTCCCTTTTAAATGAAAAGTTTGCATATTGTTGACCCATTTTTCCCAAAAAACATGCAAAAAGAGGCAAAATTGATGCATGACGCATCACTTGAAGGGTCAAACGACCCCCAATCGCCAAACGAGTTCTGTCCTTGCAATGGAAACTTTGAATTTGCCTAAGAGGAAACCCCTCATAGTCAAATCGGACAAGTTCGATTATAAGGGACAACTAACATACAAAATTGATGTGCGATATTGCACAAATGACCAGCAATCACAAAATAGACTTCATCATTGCATTCGAAATGTCATCAATACTAAAAGATGATTGCCAATTTTCCAATTAAAGTTGCACGAGAAAATCAGTGCAGGTCCCGAAGCAATGGTGCACAAATAGAGAAAATTGATGGCAACATTGCATAAATGACGTTCAATCATGAAACAAACAGCGTCATTGTGATCAGAATGTCAACAATATCAAAATTGGATTATAATTTTGTCCAACAAAATTGGTGCATGCAAATAGAGGAAATTGCGTGAAAATCATAACCTTTTTTGGTAGGTGGCTAATTTCCATCACTTCGAAATGCAATGACAATGACAATAACAATAACAATCATAATAATAATAAAATTTTCAAATCAAAATTAATGCTGAGCAAAAATTACCTCAGTCTAGTTATCTCGTTATCTGCCAAATCCCCGTAATCTGGTTGCTCTACTTCACGATCACCGTCACTTCCTGTAAAATTCGTAAATCACATTTAAAATGAGGGTGTCTTCATAGTTCAGAAGATTTTAAAGCTGGCTTCATTACTTTTTTTCCGATCTCCTACACACTACACGACCATGACCGAATTGGACCCCAAAGATTTCATGTCGATTTCCCATCAATCCAGTTCGATCCTCCTTCCCATTTAAACTCCACTAATATCCAAATCTCCCTTATTCGAACACTTTCACATCTAGATCCCCCACTCAATCCACTCCTTGCTCAACACTACGTCAATCCAGCAAACAGATCGGAAAAACGAATCCTAGCCCATCTTTCTTGATCAAAATCCCTACAGCCAAACATCATCTTGCTTGATCTCCCTCAAATTTGAGAAGACATTCCGCCCCTCAAGCCCCTTCCTTGCGATTACTGCCGATTCACTCGCAACCTTCGACTCCACACTTCACCCGATTTCTCGCTTAACTGAAACCAGTCGCCAACTCGTGTCAAGAGCTGAATCAACCTCCGTATTCTTTGTTGTGTATGCCGATCCAAGACATCAATAGCGCTCGATCCTTGCCTGTGTTCCAAAAATCTGACGTCAATTGGATCTCGCACGTAGAGCTCGTTTGCCGAAACCTTCAAATCGCCCAATCTCTCCTGATTGAGGCCCCTTCATCTACAAGTCGCAGTTCACCCCCACTAATTACCCATTTCCTTCATTTAAACTCCTTTCCTGCTCGGTCGTATTCTATCTCCCCCGTACCCATACTAAGAGGCTGTTTGTTAGAATCTAGGATTTTATTTAAGTAGTATTTTATAAATCCTCAAAATTCAGATTTATGAAATTTTGAGGGGGTTAAATCCTGAAAAATGTTTGGCAACCTTCATGACAAATTCTATGTGTTGTTTGGCTATTCCATTCAGAATTTAAGGAGGTTAAAAAATTTGGGCGGAGTTTCTTCCTTCCCGCGTCAATAAAGCCAGAGGATTTCAGAAATCCGCCGAACGAGAGGATTTTTGAAATCCAAGATTTACTACAAAAAGGCAAAAAATTTCGTCTACGGCTACTTTGATTTTACATGAGATTTGGTTTTGCATTTTAGACCGATTTGCTAGATTTCGCCTCAAATCCGTCTCAAATTTGACCTAAATACACATACCAAACAGCCCCTAAAAACCAAACAACCTAATAGGAATTCAATAAACAAGCCTGTGCTTTGCTTTCACTTTGTCCTGCCGGACCCCTCTACTTCAGTCCTCCACCACTTATTGAACTATTCTCCCCTATATTGCTTCAGCATGTCTCCATAGTCTAGCCCATTGTTAATTCACTCAAATAATCTGAACCTACTACCCTTAAACCAACTTAATATACTTTTAAAGGCCCATAACATCTCTCCCCACCACTTCCAGCAAAAGCCCAAAACTATACTACCTCAACTATATAGACCACCCACTCCAAATCACCCTACACTCTACAGAAGTTCAAAACTCCATCCCCTATCTACAAGTTCAAATCCATCATCCAACCAGTAAGCTTTCCCTATTCTTATATATATATATATATATATATATATATATATATATATATATATATATATATATATATATATATATATATATATATATATCACTAATTATTATTGCTAGTTAAGGCAATTAAAACTACTACCATTCTTGTTAATTAATGTTATACATATGTGAATGTGTGTGCGTGTGTCTGTGTCTGTGCCTGTGTGTGTGCGAATGCATATCTACATCGTCAAAAAAAAAAAAAAAAAAAAAAGAGAAAGGAAAAAAGAGGGAAAATAAAATAAAAAATTGCAAAAAAAAGAGATGATGAGTGAGACATAAATGATGAAATGAAATGAAAAGGTGGAGCATCTTGCACGTTTACACAGTTGTCGTCGTCGTCTTACACAAAGGTATAATATTCTCAAACTTAAAAAAGCCACAAAATCCTATTCTCGGTTTTAGTAGCACACCAGGGAACTCCCTATGTATGGTTTTCTTAGCATTGTGGGAGGGTACCTCGGTTCAGTGCTTGCGGCGAGGTGAGCGATCCTTATGCATGCTTCTCTTAACATTACGAGATAAGAAAATTAAGTACCAGTGTGTGACTTAGTACCTGCAAAAAAAAAAAAAAAAAAAAAAAAAAAAAATCAAATAGGTACCCCCGAAAACCCATGCATGCCTTTCTTAGCATGGTAGGATTGAAGACTAAGACTGCAATGTCACCCGACATCGACCATGCACGTCTTTATTGATGGGGCGGGCAATCTATGACTCATGGAATTTCGCTTAAATGGAGGAGACATCAAGAAGCTGCTAAAATTAAGTTTGAAGAAGTACAAAAATGAAATGATAATAATGTACCTGATTTGAATAAAAAAAAGATAGCAAGGGACTTATAAATTTACAAAATGAACAACAGGGGACTTTCAAACTTGAATCGAACAAAATAACAAAAAGACTTGAACAAAGAACATAGAGGATTTGGACTTGAATCAAATGGCGACGATCTCAACTTGAACTTAAATCATAAGCAGGGAATCAGCTTTAAATGTTCAAATTAAAATAAAAAATTGTGTTAATTAAATACGAATGAACATGGAGCTTATACACTACAGGAAAATGATATGTTACCAGTGGAAAAAATATGTCGATAACGCTTGAAATCCCCCCCCCCCCCCCCCCCCCCCCCCCGAAATTAACTTTTTCCGGCGAATTTCAAGCAAAAAATATTTTGACGGTAATTCATGCATCAGAAAATCTAAACTAGTGAAAATTTTTCATCATAAGCATTTTCAGCAGCGTTTCCAGCGGAATTCTCAAGCAAAACGTATGGGAAACAACCATCTTTTTCATTAATGTATCCCGACATTTTCTCCACCGGTAGTTCCAGCGGAAACTATACGCTGGAAATACCAAAAGATAATCCACCGACATAGTCCAACACTCTATTACCGACAAATATTACTAACGGATTAGCTACCAAAAAATTCTGGCATAAATTTCACCCAAAACCTATATATATATATATATATATATATATATATATATATATATATATATATATATATATATATATATATATATATATATATATATATATATATATATATATATATATATATATATATATATATATATATATATATATATATATATATATATATATATATATATATATATATATATATATAACAACCTCCTGACTTTTGAAACTAACTTTCAAAATACAACCTACGTAGAAAAAAAACACTCCACATATTAAGTTTTAAATTTATTTATGTGAAAAACTTTTGACTCTAAGATTGACCTACATAATTAAAGTTTACCTTCAACTCCCTCTCTACTATTATCTGGAAAGTCTATATAGGTTTTAGACATAACATAATTGTCACAAGGCTAACCAAGATTGATCGGGGGGGGGGGGGGGGGGGGGGTGGGAATTGGTAATTAAAAAAATCCACATGAATTAAAAACCATTTTAAAATTATTTTGCACAGTTAAAATTTTAACAAAATAAAACTTTTCAACTACTTAAATAAAAACGTGCAGAAAAATAAAATTGCAAAAAAATAATGAACATAAAAATTTATAGTGGTTCGATCCAACTAGACCTACGTCCACTCCCTGAAGACTCCCTCTTCAGGTATTGCACTATTACCAAAGTAAATCTCATTTTACTCACACGGTAAGATGGAGAAGCCTTTACAATTACCCTCTCTTCCACCAATCCCTGAGGCGGCAGAGTATCGTTGTCCTTCCACACCCTACAAATGTCGATAGAGTACCATTATTCTTTCACACCCTCTAAGTGTCACCAGAGTACCGACATACTTTCACACCCTCCAATTATCAGTAGAGAACTGGCATCCTTTCACACCCACCTGGTGTCAGCAGAGAACCAACATCCTTTCACACCCTCCTGGTGTTGGTAGAGAACCAGCATTCTTTTTCATCTTCCTGATGAAGGCAAAGAACCTGCAACCAATGTTGAAGAACTTCACTTAAGAGCCACAAGAGGAGGTGGGCAGAAACTTGAATTAGACAAAGAGATCCTTGCTTTGGGTAACCTTGTGAATCCTTCATAACCCCCCTCACTTGACCTCACAATCTGTCCAAAACACTCAAACTCAATGACCACTCTTAAGAGAAATTTGCATCAAAGGTGTTTAGTGATAGTTTTTAAGACTCATTATATAGAAAATACATGAAAAATCATCCAAAAAAAAAAAACTATCCTACGATCATATTGTATTATCGCATATCATCCTGTAAAAATGTATAGTGTCCCGTACAAATTGTCCCGTACGAACACATATCATACTATATAATACGACTAGTTTAAGAAATATAAGTTTTTACACTCCCCTAGTGTGTGTGTGTGCATAATTACCCAATTATAATCACACACTCTCAGACTCAAGAATAATAAAAAAATTATAGACTTCATTATAAGAAACCCTAATCTAATATGTCTTGAAGTCTTCAGCAGTCTGCAGTATGATTTTCCTAAAATTTAAGTATACACACAAAATAAATATAGAATAAAAAATACTATGAAACATAAAGATGTGAGCCAAAATATTTGTTATCAACAAAAACATAAACTCGTGAGCAATGAGTCACAACATTATCAACAAGAAGAATTAGCAAAAAGCATACACTAAGATACATTCTTTTGCAAATGGCTAGTAAGAATATTAATAACTAGAGCAAAAAGCATACACCAAAATACATTCTCTTGCAAATGTATAGTGAGAGCATCCATAACTAAAGATAAGAGCATACACCAAGATACATTCTCTTTCAAATGTCTATTGAGAACATCTATAACAAAAATAAATTAAAAGCATACACCAAGATATATTCTCTTACAAATATATAGTGAGAACATCCATAACAAAAGTAAAAGCATACAACAATATTCTTTCTCTTGAAAATGTCTTGTGAGAATATTCATAACAAAACCAAAAAGTATACACCAATATAAATTCTCTTGTAAATGTCTAGTGAGAATATTCATAACAAAAGAAAAAGCATACACCAAGGATCATTCTCTTGTAAATGTCTAGTGAGAACATCTATAACAAAAGCAAAATGAATACACCAAGATACTTGATCTCTTACTGGAGGCTGCGACCTTCTCTTACCGGAGGCGACGAGTAGAGGAAAGCGACGCTGGAGAATAATGCGATGAGAGTCGGTGAGGTTCTGATCATGTTCGGTGCAGCTCTCAGACGCGAGCGAAGCTATCCTAAGAAAGAGGAAAATAAATGAGAAGAAAGATGGTGGAGGGGATAAAATAGGGCTCTTTTTGTCAAATATTTTTGTAGAGTATACGTCGATTATATTACAATTGGATAATATGTTGGTAACTATTCATCGAGTTTAAGTAATCTAGAACAATGTTAACTGGTAATTTTGCCGGTAATAACTAGCAAAATTTGCATTGAAAAAATTTGTAAATGCTTGTTAAAAAACTGACAGAATATGCACTGGTGTTTTAAAGGAAGAAATTTCATTAGAAATTTTGTCGTTAAGTTACCGGTGTATATTCTGTCGATTAAGCCATTGATTTTTCAGGCATATGTCTATCCACCAGAAAGTCTAACGGTAATAACATATTTTCCTGTAGTGATAATGGATAAAGAGCTTGCAAGCAAGCATAAGACTTGTTGTAGATGAAACTTCAAGCAAATAGAACTCATAATGGGAAAAAATCAATAAAAAACCTATAATTTAATTGCAAATAATTTTATAGGACCTTCAACTTACACAAT
The DNA here is from genome assembly GCA_016618105.1 of Dendrobium huoshanense. NCBI lineage: Eukaryota > Viridiplantae > Streptophyta > Magnoliopsida > Asparagales > Orchidaceae > Dendrobium > Dendrobium huoshanense. Next base: position 50,590,792 of record CM028353.1, on the reverse strand, counting down.
AAAGAGCTTGTAAGCAATATGAAGCTTGCAATTGCCAACATGATTCACTTGCAAATGAAACAAACTGAAGAGAATGAGTACTCTAGTGACAAGTAAGGATAAAGAGTCATTGACACTTTATAAGTCACCTATAGATGATAATGGTTGGTGTGTAACACTCATATTAGTTATGCAAGCAAGTATAACCGCCCTTATAAGTAGAGGGATTTGACATGCAATGAGCACAACAATTTGACATATTCGATGAGCTTGAAGTGAATGAAGTTTACATACAGGGAACGACATTCAAATAAGTGCATTAACCTTCGAGCAATCAATAGGCTAGGGACATAATATCCTCCTTACAAAGTGATGTCAACTAGCTTGTAAATACACATAGCAGTCCATTCACAAGCAATAATAGGAGACTTATGAGTGTTTATGAATGAAATTAAAATGCATACAAGTGAATACATTATCATGCCAACATACAAATGAACCCAAGAGTCATATAGTGAATGATACAATGTTCTTATAAATGGAGCCGATCAATTAGAAAATGAAGTCTACAATCCCCTATAAATTCTAAAAATCAATATGTAATATAAAAGCTCGCCAACTAGCTTGCATGAGGAGGTTAGTGATGAAAACCATGATGCCCTATAATTAATATCAAAATGCAAGTGAACATGTTTGATCTTGCAAACAATAAAATGGGAAGGGGATGCATAATTTAATCGTAAAATGATATTTGAAGCCCTCTTTAATAAATTGCATATAAATGATGGTAGTCGATGTGTGAAGTTCATGCAAGTCATGAAAGGTAATATGGAAGTCCCTACAACCGACGTCAACTGTCTTGCAAATATATGTAGTAGTTCCTATAAACATCGGAAGATATGCAAGTAAATGTGGCAAATCACCAATCAATATGCACAAGGAAATCAAGAATAAATGCAACCGCTTACGAGGGGTTGTGTAAGACCCATCATACATCTAACATGCCATCCATAAGAAATATACAAGAAAACTATAATAGAAGGTATAATCTATAGGAAATAAAAAGAGATTAGTTAGTGCTTGGAAATCAACATTCATAAAGAAACAAGTAGTGCATGACAGTTTATCTTTATAAGGCAATGGGTAATCCATAGTGCAACTCCATGCCTTCGGATTTGCAATATGCATACGAGCGAATAGAAGGCGTTCATAAATTCCCAAGTGGTGCCCTGTGCATTTCTCAATAACAACTCAATTACAAGAATCAATAAATAACCATAGTGTGATGCCACGCCACTAGATCCTCTACGCTCATACAAACAAATAAAAGGCATATATAAGCTCTCAAATAGAATGTTGCGTATAAGTTTATATGTATAAAACACCTGTAAAAATTCCTAACTTAAGAATCCTTTAAATTATCTAAAGTTTCTAAGTATAGTTCATCAAATGTATCTATAAATTAATTGTCATACTCAAAATTATTGGAGATAACTAAGCAATGTTCACTATTATCCATTGCATATAAAGTACCAAAGCTTATGCTTAGGAATATTTTTGAAATTACTTCTATTTGATTAGGAATTTAGCTTTTAAAAACCTTAGAGCTTTTATTCTACTCTTTAAGATAAATCCATAGAACCTATGCTTAGCTAATCTGGACAGGTTTGTGAGGAGTTATGATTTTTTTATGATCATATGATTTCTATAATTTTATTAAACCATTTACAAAATCAATCAGCTGACTGTGCCACACTTTCCACATGACACCATACGATTGACCAAGCAATCATTGACAAGATAGTGAGATCATGCACTTTAGTTTATAACCATCCAATATAAGATAGGATAGCTATGAATTAATTCTTAAAACTATAAGATCAAAGATTAGAATATTTTATAAGTGGATGATAGATGTTGATTGAAATCAATCACTTTAATTTTGTCTTTTTCCTCATATAGTACTTCTCATCCATAAGAAATTTTTAGCAAGGTATAAGAGTTTGACTCTATAGATCTTGATCAAATTTAACAGAGATCATCATTTACTCATGAACCTTTAATCTAATAGATAGATTCCCTTGGATTGAAAGTTTCATTCACACTTGAGTGAAAATTAGGGATAAAGATTTCATGTTTAGATCCTACCTTAATTCACTAGGGAATTAGGGTTGAATTTGTTTGTATTGAGTTTGTACTAACACCAAGAACTTTATCCTTTAGGAAGTAAATCTTGGAAACCATTAGATCAAATGTTGGAATTTAAATAGAAGGAGCTCACCAAAGCTTTCTTGAACTCACTAGAGATTAGGTCTGGAGATAATGGTGAGCTAAGGGACTGAAGTAGGGAGTCTAGGGAGTGTTTTGAAATCAAAATAAAGAAGCTCTCTTTAATGAAATTGGTAATATTTATAAGTTATTTTCATGGCTTTAGAATAAATGTTCTAGCCATCTTAATCAATCTCTAGGCACATTTTCAATTTTGGATGGTCAACAAGATCAAGGAAGTACACCTAGGTAGTTATAGCCCATGTGATCATTTACTGAGGAAGTCAATGCTAAACTCATGTCTATATATTACCATTTTCCTAAATTATATCCACGTTTGACCATCACGTGGAATGAGATGATTGGGCTAGGTGTCTTAGGTGTTATAGAAGATAATATAGGTGGTTTTAGGTCTTGAGCTAATTTAGGTTGTAAAATGGCTCAGAGACTTATGTTTTATATTATTTGGGTCTACCCATTTAGTTGACCCAAGTTAACCCATAGGCTAGGCTGATTGGTTGGTTCACTGGATCTATAGGCTTCTAAAATATGAGTTTAATTAGCCTGATTTAGCCTAGGTTAAACTTTGGATCAAGGGAAACCACTTTTTTCCACTTTGGTTAGCCCAATTTGGCCCATGAGTTATGCTTTGGATTGGTCAAGAGTATTGAATTTTAGGTTTAAGTGGTTTATAGTTCATTTGGTAAACCTAGGTTAGCTTAGTTAACCAATCTTGACTAGGACTAGGGGTTAGGTCCAATGCTCTCTAAATGCAAATTTGGGTTTATTGGAAGTCGTCTTGGGACATGACAAGATATGTTATGTTGATATTTATTCAAAGGTTCAATTTAAGGTTTTAGGATTTAGTGGCTTCTTAGTCAACCATGGTCCACCAAGGGTTCAATTAGGTTTAAGCGTTTATGATTTATAGTTTAGAAATATTTGAAAGCTTTAGTGGGTTTTGTTTAGCTTTTGTGTAAGTTTTAGGGTTTTGGCTTTAAAGGCACTTTAATTGGTCAAAATGACCAATCATGATCAGCCTAGCCCATTCAAGGGTTTAATGGTGTTTATGTACGATCATGAAAGATTTTTGCATGCCTAGAGAGTAAATATAGGTCTTGGAATGAATGTTACAATATGATATATGCATATAAATGGTTTATGGTTAAAAGAATCCATGGATTAAACTACATCAAACTAGGTCAACCTTGGTTAGCCATAGATTCAAGGAAGCTCAAATAATTGAAATAATAATTATGAACAAGTTTAATGAATTTCTAAATTCTTCCAAGGGAGTTTTCATCAAGATCCCATGTTTAATGGAATAGGATGAAAATATTTAAAGGTTTTTATGGGTTGATAGAGACTTTGAATTTTAGGGGTAAAGAGGTTGTGCAAACTTTCAAAATGAATAGGTAAACTCTAGGAATGTGTCTAATTAATATGGGAATGATTAAACATAATTATAGAGGTTTTACCTAGGGTTTTCATCCAATTGAAAATTCCCCTAAAAAAGAGAAAGTTAAAAGGGCTATAGGGTTTGGATTTGAATTGAATTTTACACACTAAGCTTTACACTGGATTTTAATTAAAAGATTGAAAGCAATTGACGATTTAGATTTATTAAGTAATTTAGAAGGATTAAAATATAGATTTTAAGCATGATTGACTACAAATCACTAAATGATTGAAGATTCTTGAATGACTAAATGATGATGATTAACTCAGCCTCTACTGATTTAGTGATTGAAGTTTCATGATTAAGCTTGACAAATTGAGTGAAGTTCAATGATTGAATGAAGATGATTTGTAATGAATTAACCTCACATCAAAATGAGATCAATAATGACTCTTGTAAAAGTAAAAGAGTGATGATTATAGGGCTAGTACCTAAAAAAGAGAATATTACTCTAATATAATAAATCAATCAAATAATCAAAAACATGCTAAAGGGCACCCTAAATAATATACATCCCAACCGAAGGAGTTATGTTTCATGTGGTGCAAAATATTTTTTTTTTTAATTATCAATCTAGCTATATAGTTCTTATGCTAAATAACTAAAGGATTATGGATTATCATAGAAACTAAGTGTGTATGAAAGTTGTAGTGTATTAGCTGTTAACTCATATAAGTATGATAGGTTATAAATTAGCTCACTTTTAGGGATTCAACTGAAGTAGGATCTATAAGGTTAACTTAGTTTTTTTTTTAAGATTAATTTTTTAAATATTATGATGACGTGCTTTAGGATAAATGTATTCCTTGAATATTCATATGAGATATGGTTATGATAAGATGATTTTCATTATAACATGCATTGTTATTGATAAGCATAAATAATGTTATATTTTACATGTTGATTTGCTAAATATTTTATTTTAGTTGTGTTTTCGTAGGAAAATACAGGAAATGAGAAAAAAAATTTATGTATGGTACAGTGCCGTAACATCAGACACAATATTGTCGTGGTGCCATCATTGTTACTGTTGGAAAGCCCAAATATGGACATATAGATTCCCATTCTTTATTTGATAGTGTCGCAATATCAGAGGAGTTAGCATCGTAAAGCAAATTCAATGTTTGATAGCGTCGCAACGTTGGAGGAGTCAGCACCAAGAAACTCAATCTCTTTATGCACAATGCTGTGGAGCTAAATTTCAACACCGCCATGCAAGGGAGTGCCATGTGGACATTACATCACTTATCTGTTAACAACACTGTAATGCTATAGTTATAACCATTCAGTTCACAATCTACCAGCAAAACGATACATAAATTTATTAAATAGCTAGTCCATGTTAGCAAGCAGCACAATGAAGGAAACCCTTTAGTGCTGCGATATTAGTTTATTTTATGGGTGCCACAGTGCAAGTGTCTCGAGTGTCGTGGTGCCAAAATCCTTTTTTTTTATAAATAGTCTATTTATAATGTGTGTAGGAGAGATTAATCTCTTGTTTAATTTTAGTCTTTATATTGCTTTTTTAATTTTTCCTTAGGAGTGACAACTAAGGGAATTCAGATAAGTAATAGATATATTTCATTAGAGTGTTTAGATTATGTTTATAGAAGCAATATTGTAAGTTCAAGGGGGAGTGTAATGGTGATCATTGAACACATCCCGTAATATCATTTCTTATGTACATTTTTCTTTGTCTCTTCATGCGTAACTGAGCAATAATTGAAGCATATGCTCTGAATAGCATAAATAAAAAAAAACAATCATTGGAAGTATATTGTATTTACATTCAATCAATCCAAAATAATTTATCCAAATAGTATTTCATTAAATTATTTTTTATTTTAAATTAAGTGATTGAATCTCCGCCAAAATTAATTTTTATTGATAGGATAATTATTCTAGTTGAAGTAGACAACACTAGAATTTGCAAGTAGATATTCTTCCTCATGGGATCGATACTCTAGTCTATCACTATGCTAGTTGATTTGGTATGTATACTTGCTTATATTAAGTGGAGATTTTATAATTTTTATATCAAAGAAAACCCAAGCATTATTAGAGATTGATAGAGACCTAAGTAATTTTCATAATTATTTTGGTTACTCCACCATTCCCATCAGTTATCTAACAGTTATGCTATCTAACCATGAAAGAAGGTTAAGTTCTAATAGATTTTGCATTATTTGGCTAAATGATAATTCATTTCATGCAGGTATAAGTGAACCCAATATGAAAAGAGATAATTAAACTATCAAATATTGAGCTCAAGAATCAAGCATTTGGTAGTGATTCAAACACTTGAAAAATAAAAAGTCTTGAAATATTCAAAAGAAGCTTTGAATGTCTAGGGTCTAAGGCCAGTAAAAAAAATTATTTATAAAAAAATAATGGTATAAGTATAGGAGTATGAACAAATTAGGAAGTGTTCAATGAGTAGATGAACAAACATAATGATGACTTAATCAAAATAACATGATCAAGTTAGTGTGATAATTAACTAAATGTATAATGGCCAAGACTTAAAATGGCTTATGTGAAGGGACATTAGTGATAAAAGAGTTTGATTCCATCAGAATTAACTTAACAATAATGGCATGATCAAGTTTAGGGATAACTTAAGCAAAATTACATAGTCAAATTGAAGATATTCTAATCAAAAGAGAGTGACCAGAACATTTTCATAGCATGTAAATCCATGAAATGTCTAAGAAACTCCATGTATATGCATCCCTTAAGAATTTCCACCTAATCGATCTCAATAATAGCATGTACGTATAAGTACATGCTTCACCTTTGTGGAATATAAAGGTGATATATGAATTCAAAGGGTCATGGTATACTTCATTAGCTTCTAGATGTTTGCTCAGCAAGTCTTCACAACAATTAGGCCATGAATGCCATGTCTATCTTTCATTGGCAACAACATGTCCAACTAATGACAAACCCTCAATATGAACCCCCAATATCATGGCAATATCCTATAGGATAATTCACTATTGAATCAACATTTGCTTTGATGATTTAAAATTTTGTGTGAGTCAATCAAAGAATCTTGAAGGCAGGTAGCAATAAAATATCTACTAAAGTATTTTTTATCAATTATAATTTTTAGTGTTGATAGTAGATATTTCAATTCTACTTATGATGATTAGTGATTCTTGAAGTGGGTGATATATTTACTCAACTTCATATTTATCAAAATTAATTCAATTCTTTTTTGCATATCTTATAGTGCATGAGGAGAGATAGATTATAATGTCATTTTTAAAGTACTATTAGTGATTTTAATATTTTTTTGTCATCACTCTTTCAATCTTCAGTAATTTAAGGCTAACAATCTACAGATCACTCTTTGGCGTATCAAATGCTCAATCTCCTCTTCCAAGTGAATACATTTTTCTACTTAATGCCCTATTGAATGTTGGAAGTGATAATATTGTAAATGGCTTCACTATTTGAGTTTTTTTTTTTAAATAATATTGACCACTTGAAGTATTTGAAATTCTAGATCTCAAATAAAATATTTTCCCTAAATGTTTTTAATGAGATTTAATATGATGACTTATGATATATTTGGTGGGAAGGGCTTCTCTGATCCCTTGACTACTCAAAATCTCTTCCATGGGATATTTGTATAACACCTTCTTAAGTACTGTACTTGAGAGACGATTGTTCAAACTACTTTTAATATGTGTTAAAAATCTTTTTAGTAATAATTCATAATTTTACTTGATAAATAAGATTAATATAGGATAAAACTACATCTCACATTAACGATGAGTACAAATATTTAGATTTTAGGCCTCCTAGAAAATATCTTATGGTAAGTCAAGTTCTACTTCGGAAGTTTGGCTTGCTTTAGAAGAGAATCATTTAAAGTACTACTTAGAGTCTCTCATTCAAGTTTGTATTTGACTATTAATTGTAATGAGGAAGACCCGATAAAGGAGTTCATTCAAAGGCTGTTGGATGTGCATGTTGATACTATAAATTTGAAAAGACTTATCATTGGGATTATTTGTAGGAAACTTGAATTTTACGAGAATAAGAAGCTGCAAAATTACATCAATTAGAGGCACATACATTTAAAAGCTATGATAAGATATAAGTTGATTCGTACTCTCTTTGAAAATGCATTAATGTTTATTTCTTATGTTATTCTATGGCCCTTTATTAATGCAAGATTGATCTAAGTCCTTCATGAATGACATATGATTACAAGTCAATCGAGTAAGATAAAAAAGATGGATTAAATTGATAATATACAAGATATGTTTATTAGGCTTTTGCGGATGAAAATGTGCAACATGATGATGAGAGAGCATTGCATGGGTAGCATTAAAGTGATTAGCTCCATTTTTCTATTAATTTTATGGTGGGAGAACTCCAACTTTAAAATTTGACTCATATATATATATATATATATATATATATATATATATATATATATATATATATATATATATATATATATATATATATATATATATATATAATTAAGGTATTGGCTGTGAGTTATTGAAGAAGTGCTTGTAATGTGTTGAGAGTTTATTTCATAAACGACATCAAACTATTATGTCTTAGAGTATTTGAGCAAAAGAGTTAGAAAATAACATCTTCTTTTTCCTAAAGATCTTACGCACTCATAGATAAAATGAGTTCACATGAGAGAAACTAGAAATTTTTTAATATGAATAATTTAAAAAATAATAATGGACCTTAACATAGTTGAAATGATCCAATGTGCGAAAAGATTATAAATCTTTTCTACTCTACTCAATTTGAGAAGAAAAGATTATAAAGTTGGGAATGCTAGCTTGATCTCTTTCACCCATACAAAAGATTGCAAGAGAAATAGTAGAAGACGATTGGGTTGGGTGGTAGCAGTCAAGAGATAGTTTTTAAGTGATGGTGGTCAAGAGATCTTAATGTAATGATAATGCATAGATGATGATAGTTAGGTGATGAAAGTTGGGAAACATTAATTAGACCATGGCACTTGGGTGAAGATAAAAGAGTAATGGCTGGTTGGTTATGACATTACAAGTATTGAGTATTAGTGAAAAATTGTAATAATGTTCTAGAATTCTTTAAATCTTTAAGCTCTCTATCTTAAAAATTAAGTTAAGGGTCTCTTTATATCGAGGATGAGTGTCTAATTATAATTTTTTTGAGTGACATTTTGATAAATCTAGCCAAATTCTAAAATACTCCATTGGATGACCAATGTTTATTTATTTGGACTAAACCATTCTTTTAGCATTTAAGTTTCTTAATGACCTCATGATCAAGCGAACATAGGCTTATTAATTTTTTTCTCAAAAGCATGCAAAAAATTGGATATTATTTGATCTTCTAAAAATTGTCCCAAAGCTTCCAACAATATTTCAAGTGTTGGTTTCTATTTTATCTTCTCTTTGTACCATTTTTTCTGCTTGTTTGTTATTTTTATTATTATTGAAAATTTCATGCTTACTTTCCTATTGATATATTTCCAATCTGATGCTATTATACTTCATAACTTATTACATCTATATTTAATCTTGTACATCAACTTTATTCAATGATATATTAAATCTACATTTCACCTTTTTTATTTTTATTTATTTTTTGCCTAATGTCAATATCTCTGTTAAGAGTGTTGCTATTTTGCATGTTTTACTTACTTGCAACTTATATAGTTTTGATGATTCCAAATATTATTATTTTATGTGTAGTTATCTCCTAACATTTTTTGGAAGATATATTTTATCTTTTGTGTACTAACATTTAAGGAAAATTGAATTCTAGACTACTGAAGACTTCAAATCAAATTCAGCATGAGTGATTAAGTAAATTGAAGCTTGCACTAAGTTTGAAAGGGAGTGATTGTAATTGAGTGAATAAAACACACACACACATAAGGAGATCTTTAAAAATTTGTATTGATCGTACGGGACGAACCTAGTTCGTACAGGACGATCAAGTCAGTTATCTCCTCTAGAGCAATGGAACAAATAGGAGTTGTAGAAATTTTTTCTAAGTCCTGATCATCCAGGACGAATTTGTATTTGTCCCAGGATGAAAAGTTTTGTGGAAAAGTTTTGTCCAGACGAATTTCTATTCGTCCTAGGACGAATTGTCCTCTGGAAAAAATTTGTCCGGACGACTTTCTATTCGTCCCAGGATGACTTATTCTCTGTAAAAATTTTGTACGGACGAATTCAATTTAGTCCCAGGATGAGGTGAACCGACTCTTCAGACTTTGACAACATCTTGCAGTTTTTGGAATCGACCTATGCTATAACTGTTCGTACCAGACGAACCATGTTTGTACAGGACGATTATCGTGTATGAAGTTAATTAGTACCAATATACATTGGGTTCATTTCCAACACTTTAAGTAAAATCGTCCGGGATGATCCAAGATTAGGGGTGTAAACGAGTCGAGTCGAGATTTTAATATTTTTTTGTCATCACTCTTTCAATCTTCAGTAATTTAAGGCTAACAATCTACATATCACTCTTTGGCGTATCAAATGCTCAATCTCCTCTTCCAAGTGAATACATTTTTCTACTTAATGCCCTATTGAATGTTGGAAGTGATAATATTGTAAATGGCTTCACTATTTGAGTTTTTTTTTTTTTAAATAATATTGACCACTTGAAGTATTTGAAATTCTAGATCTCAAATAAAATATTTTCCCTAAATGTTTTTAATGAGATTTAATATGATGACTTATGATATATTTGGTGGGAAGGGCTTCTCTGATCCCTTGACTACTCAAAATCTCTTCCATGGGATATTTGTATAACACCTTCTTAAGTACTGTACTTGAGAGACGATTGTTCAAACTACTTTTAATATGTGTTAAAAATCTTTTTAGTAATAATTCATAATTTTACTTGATAAATAAGATTAATATAGGATAAAACTACATCTCACATTAACGATGAGTACAAATATTTAGATTTTAGGCCTCCTAGAAAAATATCTTATGGTAAGTCAAGTTCTACTTCGGAAGTTTGGCTTGCTTTAGAAGAGAATCATTTAAAGTACTACTTAGAGTCTCTCATTCAAGTTTGTATTTGACTATTAATTGTAATGAGGAAGACCCGATAAAGGAGTTCATTCAAAGGCTGTTGGATGTGCATGTTGATACTATAAATTTGAAAAGACTTATCATTGGGATTATTTATAGGAAACTTGAATTTTACGAGAATAAGATGCTGCAAAATTACATCAATTGGAGGCACATACATTTAAAAGCTATGATAAGATATAAGTTGATTCGTACTCTCTTTGAAAATGCATTAATGTTTATTTCTTATGTTATTATATGGCCCTTTATTAATGCAAGATTGATCTAAGTCCTTCATGAATGACATATGATTACAAGTCAATCGAGTAAGATAAAAAAGATGGATTAAATTGATAATATCCAAGATATGTTTATTAGGCTTTTGCGGATGAAAATGTGCAACATGATGATGAGAGAGCATTGCATGGGTAGCATTAAAGTGATTAGCTCCATTTTTCTATTAATTTTATGGTGGGAGAACACCACCTTTAAATATATATATATATATATATATATATATATATATATATATATATATATATATATATATATATATATATATATATATATATATATATATATATAATTAAGGTATTAAGGTATTGGCTGTGAGTTATTAAAGAAGTGCTTGTAATGTGTTGAGAGTTTATTTCATAAATGACATCAAACTATTATGTCTTAGAGTATTTGAGCAAAAGAGTTAGAAAATAACATCTTATTTTTCCTAAAGATCTTACGCACTCATAGATAAAATGAGTTCACATGAGAGAAACTAGAAATTTTTTAATATGAATAATTTAAAATATAATAATGGACCTTAACATAGTTGAAATGATCCAATGTGCGAAAAGATTATAAATCTTTTCTACTCTACTCAATTTGAGAAGAAAAGATTATAAAGTTGGGAATGCTAGCTTGATCTCTTTCACCCATACAAAAGATTGCAAGAGAAATAGTAGAAGACGATTGGGTTGGGTGGTAGCAGTCAAGAGATAGTTTTTGGGTGATGGTGGTCAAGAGATCTTAATGTAATGATAATGGATAGATGATGATAGTTAGGTGATGAAAGTTGGGAAACATTAATTAGACCATGGCACTTGGGTGAAGATAAAAGAGTAATGGCTGGTTGGTTATGACATTACAAGTATTGAGTATTAGTGAAAAATTGTAATAATGTTCTAGAATTCTTTAAATCTTTAAGCTCCCTATCTTAAAAATTAAGTTAAGGGTCTCTTTATATCGAGGATGAGTGTCTACTTATAATTTTTTTGAGTGACATTTTGATAAATCTAGCCAAATGTTTATTTATTTGGCCTAACCCATTCTTTTAGCATTTAAGTTTCTTAATGACCTCATGATCAAGTGAACATAGGCTTATTAATTTTTTTCTCAAAAGCATGCAAAAAATTGGATATTATTTGATCTTCTAAAAATTGTCCCAAAGCTTCCAACAATATTTCAAGTGTTGGTTTCTATTTTATCTTCTCTTTGTACCATTTTTTCTGCTTGTTTGTTATTTTTTTTATTATTGAAAATTTCATGCTTACTTTCCTATTGATATATTTCCAATCTGATGCTATTATACTTCATAACTTATTACATCTATATTTAATCTTGTAACTTTATTCAATGATATATTAAATCTACATTTCACCTTTTTTATTTTTATTTATTTTTTGCCTAATGTCAATATCTTTTGTTAAGAGTGTTGCTATTTTGCATGTTTTACTTACTTGCAACTTGTATAGTTTTGATGATTCAAAATATTATTATTTTATGTGTAGTTATCTCCTAACATTTTTTTGAAGATATATTTTTTCTTTTGTGTGTACTAACATTTCAGGAAAATTGAATTCTAGACTACTGAAGGCTTTAAAATCAAATTCAGCATGAGTGATTAAGTAAATTGAAGCTTGCACTAAGTTTGAAAGGGAGTGATTGTAATTGAGTGAATAAAACACACACACACATAAGGAGATCTTTAAAAATTTGTATTGATCGTACGGGACGAACCTAGTTCGTACAGGACGATCAAGTCAGTTATCTCCTCTAGAGCAATGGAACAAATAGGAGTTGTAAAAAAATTTTCTAAGTCCTGATCATCCAGGACGAATTTGTATTTGTCCCAGGATGAAAAGTTCTCTGGAAAATTTTTGTCCAAACGAATTTCTATTCGTCCTAGGACGAATTGTCCTCTGGAAAAAATTTGTCTGGACGACTTTCTATTCGTCCCAGGACGACTTCTTCTCTGTAAAATTTTACGGACGAATTCAATTTCGTCCCAGGACGATTATTGTGTATGAAGTTAATTGGTACCAATATACATTGGGTTCATTTCTAACACTTTAAGTAAAATCGTCCGGGATGATCCAAGAATAGGGGTGTAAACGAGTCGAGTCGAGTCGAGCTTAGACCCTTATCGAGCTCGGCTCGTTACATGGAAAGTGAGCTCGAACTCGAGCTCCAGTCGAGCTCGATAGTCGAGCTCTAACTCGAGCTCGTCTAACTGTAAACGAGCTCGAGCCGGCTCGACAGTCATGGGCGTGAAATTTTAAATTTAGGCGGGATTTTTTAAAATTTAAAAAATTAGGTGGGATTTTTAAAATTTAAGAGAGATTTTTAAAACTTACATAAAATTTTAAAAATATATATGAAATGTTTAACATTTAAATAAAAATTAGGTGAATATTATTATTATTTTTATATTTATATTTAATAAATAAAATAAATTTATTTTAAAAAATATAAATATTTATTCGAGCCGGCTCGCGAGCTCACGAGCCGAGCTGGCTCAAGCTTGAGCTCGAGCTCGTTTACTAAACGAGCTCGAACTCGAGCTTGAGCTCGACTCACGAGCTCGATAAGCTCTGCTCGCGAGCCCATAAATGAGTCGAGCTTGAGCCGGCTCGGCTCACTTACACCCCTATTCAAGATCGTACGGGACGATCGACTGCACATAGAATTAAAAATCAACAGTTTTTGGGCGGTTCTTAGTGTGTCTCCTATATAAAGTCCTTTATAAACTGCTATATTAACTCTTTGTTCACTGATCTTCGTGCCAATTGAAAGGAGAGTCAAGGAGAGAGTGCGAGAGAGTGCTTAAAGGATATTTCTTGCAATTGGAGCATGAATGGTTAACTTGGTACGCAAAGGTAAGAGTCTCTACTTTTAGTTTGTGATTACTTCACTCCTTTCTCTCTTGTTTTTAGATTTCTTGTGAAGAAGTTCTGTCAAGGAAATCCGGTTCTCTACCGACACTTAGAAAGTGTGAACAACTGAAGGGTTCTCTGCCCACACTTGGAGAGTGTAAACAGCTGAAGGGTTCTCTGCCCACACTTGGAGAGTGTGAACAGCCGAAGGGTTCTCTGCCCACACTTGGAGAGTGTGAATAACTGAAGGGTTCTCTGCCTATACAAGGAGCGTGTAAAAGGATGATGGTTCTCTGTCAATACTGGGGATAGTGTAAAAGGATGACGGTTCTCTGGTAACACTGGAGAAAGTGTAAAAGGATAATGGTTCTCTGCCAATACTGGGGATAGTACAAAATGATGATGAATCTCTACCGCACTGGGTAGTGGTTAAATAGAGTTTTGTATAGGCTTCTCCGCCTTGCTGTGGGTGCTAAAGGAGAGTCACTTGTAGAAACTCGTTCAATAAGAATTAGAATGTTAAGCTTAATTAAATGTCCTAAGACTAACCAAGAGGGGGGTGAATTAATAATTTAAAAATTTTATCCCTCTTTTAAAGTTTAAATGGAAATGAAAAATTAATTAGTAAGTTTTTCTAGAATACGTTTTTCAACTACAATGTTTAAGCACAAGAAGTAAAAATGTGACCTCTCCTTCTAATTGGTCAAGAATTTGCAGCACTCTTTGGAGGAAGTTTCTCTCTGATAACATCTCTAGGAGGACAACACTGGACGAAGGCGAAGAGCAGTTTTGACGGAATGAAGGCGATCGGTGGTTCTCCGTCGGCCTTGTATGGCCGACGAAGGTCCTTGGTGTGTCTCTGTCATTTTTGATGGAATGAAGAATAGGAGGAGCAGAGAAGAGCGGAGAATGATCTCGATGCTCTTGGAGATTTTTCCGGAATGATGTGATCTTGGCGTATTTGCGGTGCTTTGGAGTTCGGTGGATCTCCATCTGCCTGAGGTTCTCCTTCAGCTTGTTTTTGCGAAGGTGATCGATTTGAAATCGGTTTTTGCTGAACAATTCTTGAGACGAGGCGATCTTGGCATTTTGGCGATCTTGGCAGAGATGATCTTGGTGATCTTGATCGATTTGAATTGCGAAGTTAAAGTGTCGGAAAGATGCTTTGGCAATTCTGAACGGAAGAGGAAGGTGATTCTGAAGGCGATTTTTAAGTCTCTTTGGATTCCGATGTTCGTCCGTCTTTCCGGTGTGGCTGATGGAGGTTCTTGGTCTGGATTTTCTGCTTTTGTCTTCAATCTGCACTCTCCGATGAGGGTGATTTTGAATTTTCTTCAGATTTTTAGCGGAAAGATGGTGTTCTTGGAGATCGGTCATCAGCCCTGTGTGGCCGACGACTGGTATTGTTGTTCAGAAAATTCAAAATCATGGTTCTCTTTCTTGCATATATCGTTCAAGTCCATTTCGGCGGAGGGTCGTCGTCGACCCGGTGTTGCCGACAGTTGTTTATTTTATATATTGAAGTTTTTCTTGAAGGATCTCTTTTTGTTCAAGAAATGGGTTTGGAAATCTTTTCATAACCTGTTTGTTCTACGTTTTTCTTGGCTTGATTTCTTGAAGGTTTTTGGTGAAAAATCTAATGCAGTCAAGGTAGTGATTGCTTGCTCTTCTGTTCTTGCTCTGGATTGTCCAAGTGGCAAGATTTGTGATAAATCAGTGAAAGTTGTTGGATTTTCTTTTGGTTTTACTCATGTATTGAGTTTGGATAACAAGTTTGGTGGAGGATTTGTCAACGTCATTTCTGCTTGTGAGGTTTGTTATGGTACGGTTGCCATGAGAATCGGTAGCTGTGGTTGGGAAAGAGGATATTAATATTGTTGGATGTGATGGTATTATGATTAAGCATGTGGTTGGTGTTCTTGTCTCCTTTATGAAGATAATGGAGATTTTATTTGTTCATGGAGGTTTCATACCTCCTCCTAGTTTTAAGGAAGTGAAAGTTATGTTTCAAGAGAATTCGATCTTGAATACCGGGATTATTGCAGTTCTTTGTCTCCCGCTTAGTGGATCATCTAAGGATGATTGTTTGGTTGTTTGGATTTTCCAAGGAAGTTTGGGACTATCTGAATGTTCTGTTGATGGCTTGAAGTGGGATTCCATCTCACCAAAGCAAATGGATTTTATTGTTTTGTACTTTGAAGTTCAAGGCTTGCTTATTGTAGGCTTTCTGGAAGTGGAGATTTCGGATATTGGAGCTGAAAAAGCTAAGAGGTGCTTGTGGTTCTATACGGAATCAGATTCTGCTTTTGAGTTCTTATGTCAAAAGAATGTCAATAGGGCTTTTCCTAGTGAAGATGAGTTTGAAATATGGCCTCTTTGGATTGAGGTTAGAAGGAGAGACTGTCTTTTTGCTGTTTCAGGGAAGAAGATGTTGGAGCATGACGAGGAATCTTTTGCTAGGAAGTATGGATTTGGAGCTTCTTTAGGATTGGTTTTTGTTATTGTTGTTTTTATTTTTAACTTTTCAGGTTTATGTTTTTATTTTGCTTTCTTTTTAGGCCTTGTTTGCTTTTTTGGAACTATTGTAGTGCTTTATGAAATTCATACTATTTTTTATTTTTTATCTTTTGGGAACTCTGGGATACTAACCAACCTTTTAGGTTGTTTAAATATTTGGTATCCCCATCACCCCAATAGATTTAAAATGGGAAGTAGTAGATCTCATATCCATTATGAAAGTTTCGAATGGCTTACTTTGTCTTTTGCTTTCTAGTTTGTAATAGCTTTTTTTTGTTTAATGCTATAAGCATTTCCTCAAAAAAAAAAAAGTAAAATGCAGCGAAAAATAAAAATCACCAAAATTTATAGTGGTTCGATCAAAACCAGACCTATATCCACTCCCCGGAGGCACCCTCTGAGTATTGCACTAATACCACTAGTGACTCTCCTTTTGCACCCACAGCAAGGCGGAGAAGCCTTTACAAACTCTTTTCACACCTACCCGATGTCGACATAGAACTGTTCGTCCTTTCACACTATCCCCAGTGTTGGCATATTACTGTCCATCCTTTCACACTCCCCCGTTGTCGGCAGAGAACCATCGTCCTTTCACACTCTCCCGGTGTAGGTAGAGAACCCTTCATCCTTTCACACTCTCCTAGTATGGGCAGAGAACCATTCATCCTTTCACACTCTCCTAGTGTGGGCAGAGAACCCGCAACTGTTCACACTTTCCAAGTGTCGGTAGATAATCGGATCTCCTTGAAGATCTTCTTCACAAGTCCAATATAAAAGAAAAGAGAGAAGAGTGAAGTAATCTCAAACTTAAAAGTAGAAACTCTTACCCTTGAGTACCAAGTGAAACCTTCACGCTCCAATGACAAGAAATCTCCTTCAAATGCTCTCTCACACTGTCTCCTTGACTCTCTTCTCAATAGGCATGAAGATCAGTAAGCAAAAAGATTAAATGACAGTTTATAATGGTCTATATATATAAGAGACAAGAAAAACCATCTAAAATCGGCAAATTTCAAGTTATCATAAACATGATCGTCCCGTACGATCGTAAATCATCTTGGACGATCTTACTTATCAGCCTTGGAAATGATCTCTATGTATATGTGTACGAAATCACTTTGTACACATTGATCGTCCCGTACGAATGAAGTTTGTCCGGTATGAACGGTTATCACAAGGTCGATTCCCGAAAACTACAGAACGTAATAAAAAAACTGTCTAAGTCAGTTCCATCGTCCTGGGACGAAAATGGTTTGTTTGGACAAAATTTTTACAGAGCCCAAGTCGTCCTAGGATGAAAATAATTTTGTCTAGATGAAATTTTTATAGAGCCCAGGTCATCCTAGGATGACAATAATTTCATTTGGAAAATTTTTTTACAGAGCCCAGGTTGTTCTGGGACGAAGATATTTCATCCTGGACGATCAAGAGTTAGAAAAATTTCTTTGCAGTTCCTGTTTATTCTATTTGCTCTTAATAAGAGACAACTGTCTGATCGTCCCGTACGAAATGATTTCATCCCGTACGATCAATATAAAAAAATTTAAGATCTCCTTAAGTGTGTGTTTTTATTCACTCAATTACAATCACTCTCTCTCAATTTAAATAACATTTATAAGCTTCAAAATTGCAAAGAATTTCATGCTGAATTTGATTTGAAGTCTTCGTAGTCGGGAGTTTGATTCACCTGAAATGTTAGTACACACAAAAGCAAATACAAATTTTCCATAAAGTGTTAGGAGATAACTACACATAAAATAATAATATTTGGAATCATCAAAATTATATAAGTTGCAAGAATGTAAAACATGCAAATAGCAACTCTCTTAACAATCTCCCCATTTTTTATGATGGCAAAACACTTATTGTTTTGTAAGATTTTAAATTCTAAGAATCTCCTAAACTCCCCCTGAATTGATAAATACATGAAAATAAAGAGGCAATTTGAACCAAAGTAAATTTTTTGTTTTTCAAAATTTTTACACACAAAAAATACAACACAAAAAAATACGGACAAAACACAAGATTAAAACACAAGATATACAAGAACAAGACAAACAATTTTTCACAAACAAAACATCAAGATACAAGAACAAGACAAATAATTTCTCCCCCTTTTTGACAACAACAAAAAGTAAAGAAGAAATAAGATCAGAAATGTAAGTAATTATATGAAATTCATTTGATAATTTAATCTTGAAAGTTATTGATATAAGATATGCAAATAAAATAAAAACAATAGGCAAATAATAAAAATTCAAAGAATTTAAGAAGTGATATAACATTGAAACTAAGAAGAATTTATCAAAGACATGAGTCAATTTAGACATTTAGATAAAAAAAATCATTGCAATAAGGATGAATATTAAAATTATATATTTCAAATTTCAATAAAAATATAAATGAACATAAGATCAATTTGAATTAAGAGATTAAAAGAGTCCGAAAATAAATAACTTTCACATGTGGCGCTTTGCGCATCATTTTCAAATTTTTGGCACATTTTTGTGCATCTTTTTACTTTGGGCTTATTTTGTGCTTCTTTTTCACATTGCGAAATTTTTTGAGCATTTCTTTTGATTTTTGTACATTTGTACAATTTTCATGAGTAATTTAATTCTTTCCAAAATCAATAATCTAAAATTTTAAATTTTTTTAAGTGCATAAATACTATTTGAAAAGTGAAATACAAAATAAGAAAATATCTAAATTACAATAATAATATTAAATATAATGTAGTCTAAATGAGAGACATGAAATTGAAAATCCTAATAATATCAAGTTAAAAACATCACTTAAATTTAGAATAAATTAGATTTTCTAATGAAATTAATTTTAATTTACAATTTAGATTAAAGCACTATTAAGATTAAAAAATCTTATGATATTCATAAATACCAACACACATTTCAAAAACAATTCAAAGCTAAAGCAAAAACAATATATATTGATATCAATTAAAGATTCTACAATCACCACTAGATATCAATACAAAAACAACTAAGAAAGAAAGATACAATCAACTTTTTTTCAAAACACAAACAAACTATAAAAAGACATATAAAAAACAACTACTACAATCACTGAGGACCTTGATCTGGAGGAGGAGGAGGAGGAGGAACACCACCAAAGAAGTTATAATATGAACTTTGTTGAGTCTAGTAATTAGGTTGTTAAGCCTAAGTAAATGTCCCAAGGCTACCAAGAGGGGGGTGAATTGGTAGTTTTAAAAAATTTTAAACCCTCTTAAAACTAAAGTTGAACCGAAATGAAATTTTCTTTTAAAGTTTGTAGAAAAATGTTTTTCAACCACAGAGTTGTTAAAACAGAAATTTAAAATGCGGAAACGTAAAAGCAATAAAGTAAATGACACCAGATTTATAGTGGTTCGGTCTATAACCAGACCTACATCCACTCCTCAGAGGCACCCTCTGAGTATTGCACTAATACCACAAAGTGACTCTCCTTTAGCACCCACAGCAAGGCGGAGAAGCCTGTACAAAACCCTCTTTTCACCACTCCCCGGTGCGGCAGAGAACCGTCGTCCTTTTACACAATCCACAGTGCTGGCAGAGAACCGTCGTCCTTTTACACTCTCCTAGTGTGGGCAGAGAACCCTACGGCTGTTCACACTCTCCAAGTGTAGGCAGAGAACCTTCTTCCTTTTACACTCTCCTAGTGTAGGCAGAGAACCCACGTCTGTTCACACTCTCCAAGTGTCGGCAGAGAACCGGACCTTCTTGAATGATCTTCTCACAAGAACCTAAAAGAAAGAAAGAAAAGAGTGAAGAAATCCAATTTCACAAGTAGAGATTCTTACCTTAGCAATCCAAGTGAAGCCTTCTTGCTCCAATGGTAGGAATCCTCCTTTGAATGCTCTCTTCCACTCTCCCCTTGACTATTCTCTCAATAGGCACGAAGATCAAATGACAAAAAGATTGGGTGGCAGTCTAATTTGAAGTATTTATACAAAAGACAAGAAAAACCGCCCAAAAACTGCAAGTTTTCAATTCTGTACGCAGTGGATCGTCCCGTACGATCCTGGATCGTCCTGGACGATTTTACTTAAACGATCTGAAACGACCCAATTTGTATATGTGTACGAAATGACTTCGTACAGCTGATCGTCCTGTACGAACTAGGTTCGTCCAGTACGAACGGTTATTACAAGGTCGGTTCTAGAAACTGCTGAAAACTGTCCTAAGTCGGTTTATCGTTTGGACGAAAATATGTTCGTCTGGACGAAAATTTTCCAGAGAGCCGATCGTCCTGGACGATAATTTATTTCGTCTGGACGAAAATTTTCCAGAGCGCCCATCGCCGGGGACGATAATTTGGTTTCGTCTGGACGAAAAATTTCCAGAGAGCTGTTCGTCCGGTACGATATTTATTTTCGTCTGGACGAAAATTTTCCAGAGCGCCCATCGCCGGGGACGATATAAAAATTCGTCCTGGACGAATAGGACTTAGAAAAATTTTTCGAAGCAAGTTCCTATTCGTTCCAACTGCTCTATAGGAGATAACTGACAGATCGTCCAGTACGATATATATCGTCCTGTACGATCAGTATAGAATTTCAAGATCTCCTTAGTTTGTGTGTGTGAGATTTTATTCACTCAATTACAATCACTCCCTTTCAAAATTAATTCAAAGAAAAGACACTTCAAATAAATAAAATTTCTCATGTTGAATTTGATTTGAAGTTTTCGTAGTCTGGAGTCTGATTTTCCTGAAATGTTAGTACACACAAGAGCAAGTGCAAATCTTCTGAAATTGTTAGGAGATAACTATTCATTTGAACAATAATGTTTGGAATCATCAAAACTACATAAGTTGCACAAATATAAATCATTCAAATAGCAACTATTCAAACAATCTCCCCCTTTTTGATGATGGCAAAACAATTATTATTAGTATGGTTTCAAGTTAAACAAAATCTCTTATCTCCTAAACTCCCCCTGAATTTATGAGTACATTAAAATAAGGAGGCATTAAAGAACAAAAATTTTTGTTTTTCTAAAATTTTAACAGAAAACACAAATCACAAACAAAACAAAAATAAAAACACAAACATAATAATTTCTCAACAAAAACACAAACACAAACATAATAATTTCTCCCCCTTTTTGACAGCAACAAAAAGTGAAGAAGAAAAAGACAAGAAATGTAAATAATAATATGAAATTCATTGTTAAAATTTAATCTAAATTGTGATTTGACATAGAGTATGCAATTTTAAACTAAAGATATTAGGTCAATCATAGAAATTCATAAAATTTATGAAATGATATAACATTGTAAGTAAGAAGAATTTATCAAAGACATGATTCAATTTAGACATTTTGATTATTGAAAATCATTACAAGTGAGATGTAAAAAAAATTCTATATTTCAAAGTTCAATAGAATATAAATGAACATTAGATCAACTTGAATTAAGAGATTAAACGAATTTGGAAAGAAGAGAATTACCTCATGTGGTGCTTTGCACATCTTTTCAAAGTTTTGGGGCACATTTTTGTGCATTTGTCTTTGGTTGAGCTTATTTTGTGCCTCTTTTTCAAATTTGCAAATTTTTGCGAATCCCTTTTGATTTTTGTACATTTGTACAATTTTCAAGAGTAATTTGACCAATTCTTTCCAAAATCTATAATCTAACATTTCAAATATTTCTAGGTGCATAAATATCATTTGAGCATAGAAATACAAAATAAGATAACATCAAAATTGCAATAACAATATTAAATTTTATGTAGTCTAAATGAATAGACATGAATTAAAAATTCTAACTACAACAAGTTATAAACAAATTATAAATTTAGAAAGTCTAGATTTTCTAATATAGATAATCTCATATTACAATCGAATTTGAGCACAATGTAGATTAAAAATAATATTAATGAAATTCATAAAGATTAGCCACATTTCAAAACAAATCTAAGACAAACAAACTTTCATTGATTAAAAAGAAAATTACATAAAAACATTGAACTTAAACAAAAAACATAACAACAAAACAAAAATACAACAGACACACATAAAAAAAAAACTTCTACTGTTCTGGAGGAGGAGGAGGAGGAATGCCGCCAAAGAGATTGAAGTAGGAGGCCATTAACATTACATTGGTATTTATTTCATGAACTTCATCTCTAATATTACCAATGTCATGTTGCTGCTGCGTAAGATGAGCATCAAATTGATCAAACCTTTGATCAATGTGAGTCTCTAGTCTATCAAATCTCTCAATCAGATTCTGGTAATCTGATTGAGAAGCAGAAGCTTGCACTCCTTCTTCTTCTTCTTCTGAAGCACTATCATGTGCTTTTTCTTTTTCTTTTTCCTCCCTGAAGAGCAGTCTGAAAGATGCATCGTTGTAATAAACTGGCTCTTCATATTCCTCATCAGGATGGACTATATTGTACTTCTTCTCCAAAACATAAGTAATCAAGTGCCCTAAAGAAATATTCTTCTTCCTCTTCTGATTAGGATGTCCTATTTCTGAAAGCCCATAGATATGATCTAGGATGAGTTGGGCTTCATCAATAGGATGTCTTTTCATGATTAAAAAAGTTAGACAAGAAAGAAGAGGAGTAATGTTAATCCTATCACCAGCTTTAGGAATAATTGAGGATCTAAGGATATGCTGGATGATTCGGGCATCTTGGGTCATACCGGCCACTCTAGCAACATGATTGTCAATTCCATTTTCTCTAATTACCCTATTGATTTCATACCAATGGAAGACGTTTTCTGACATTAGGGTGTGAGCTCTATATCCTTCAGTCCTTAAGTTTAAAAATGCACCAAGGTCGTGCTTGGTGATCTCAACTTTTTTCTTAAAAACAAAAGAACTAATGATAGAGTGGTCAGGATTGAAACTCATGTTGGCTAGGAAGTAATGGTAGGTTTGCTTATTGTAGAGGTGGACAAGAGAGAGAATGAAATGAAATTGGGTTGAGGCAAAGAGGTGTAATACCCTAAATTTCAACTCCGTTTGGATAAGAATGCGAGACGGAGTGATTTTCGCAGAAGCAAAACGAGGAAAAGATTCCTCATTTGCTTTGGAAAGGAAGTTGTCTGGAGCATTCCTATTGGGTTTCTTCACCAAAACTTTTTGTCTCTTGCTAGAGGAGGCCATAGTTGATTTGATGTAGAAAGGGATTGAAAAAGATGTTTGAAAGTGTGATTTTCAAGTTTGAAAGCCCTCATATTTAAAGAAAAACGATATGTTCGTCCTGGACGAAAATATTCGTCCTGGACGAAAAATTATCGTTCGTCTGGACGAAGTAATTTCGTACAGACGATCCAATTCGTCCAAAATGTAACGGCTTTTCGTATTCAACACAACTTACGATGCGTCCCTTCGTACAGGCTTTTTGACTTGACCGATCGTACATACGAAAATATTTCGTACAGACGATCAAAAAGCGTTTCGTTTTAATGACTCTTGAAAACCGTCCCCTACAATGAATCGACACATGTTCGTACATACGAAAAAAATTTCGTACAGACGAAATTCGTATTAAAAACTGTCTTATCCACTCAACCGCTGCATTCAATCGTCCCGACGTTTGAGAAAAAGAAAAAATCGTACTGGACGATCACAGATCGTACAGACGATCCAATAAAAAACTGCTCTCAAAACGGTTTAAATTCGCGCAAACTGTTTCTTAACACATCGTCCTGTACGAAAAATTTCGTCCTGGACGATTTCCAAAAAAAAAATTTTGATTTTTAAATTTTTAATTTAACAAAAACAACAAAAATAATCAACAACACAGAAAACATAAGACAAAAACATAAATTCAAAAACAATTCATACAAAAACACAAAATTCACAAAATCACAAAAACAAAATACAACAAGTATCAATGTTGCAAAGACATTTTGGTTAAGCATTCAAATCAATAACACCAAGCCTTGTTCTTAAAGTACTGAAGGTATCAAAGGCTAAAGGTTTTGTAAAAATGTCTGCAAGTTGATTTTCAGTTGAAACATGTATGAGTTCAATTTCTCCTTTGGATACATGATCCCTTATGAAATGATGCCTTATATCAATGTGTTTGGTTCTAGAATGTTGAATAGGATTTTTGGAAATGCAAATAGCACTAGTATTGTCACAATAAATTGGAATAGTGCCTATAGTTAATCCTAAGTCAATCAACTGTTGTTTTAACCAAAGTACTTGTGCCACACAACTTCCTAATGCAATGTATTCTGCTTCTGCAGTAGATAGTGCCACTGAATTTTGTTTTCTACTAGACCATGAAACTAATGAATTTCCAATGAATTGACATGTTCCAGAAGTGCTTTTCCTATCCACTCTACAGCCTGCAAAGTCAGAATCTGAGTAACCAATAATTTCAAATGAAGAGCTAAACTTAGGATACCAAATTCCTAAGTTTTGAGTTCCTAGTAGATATCTTAAAATCCTTTTCACTGCTGTCAAATGTGATTCTTTTGGATCTGATTGAAATCTAGCACATAAGCAAACACTAAACATAATATCTGGTCGGCTAGCAGTCAAGTAAAGTAAAGATCCAATTATCCCTCTAAATTTCTTTTGATCAACAGATTTTCCCTTAAGGTCTTTATCTAACTGAACTGAAGAACTCATTGGTGTACTAACAGGTTTAGCATTGTCCATTTCATATTTTTTGAGGATGTCCTTAATATATTTGGTTTGACTAAGAAAAGTACCTTCCTCAAGTTGCTTAATGCTAAATCCTAGAAAGTAATTTAAATCTCCCATTAGACTCATTTCAAATTCACTACTCATTGTTTTAGAAAAATCATCACAAAGATGTTTATTTGAAGATCCAAAGATGATGTCATCCACATAAATTTGAACAATAAGTATATCCTTTCCAATTTTCCTTAAAAAGAGAGTTGTATCCACACTTCCTTTTTCAAAAGATCTTTCAAGTAGGAAGGTGCTTAACCTCTCATACCAAGCCCTAGGTGCCTGTTTCAATCCATATAATGCCTTTTTTAATTTGAAAACATGATTTGGAAATTTAGAGTTTTCAAAACCTGGAGGTTGTTCTACAAAAACATCTTCTTCAATTACTCCATTTAAAAAGGCACTTTTGACATCCATTTGAAACAATTTAAAACCTTTAAAACAGGCAAAGGCTAGTAAAACCCTAATTGCTTCAAGTCTAGCTACAGGGGCAAAAGTTTCCTCAAAATCAATTCCTTCAATTTGGTTATACCCCTTAGCTACTAATCTAGCCTTATTTCTAATGACTACTCCTGAGTCATTCATTTTATTCTTGAACACCCACTTGGTTCCAACAACACTTTGATCTTTTGGCCTTGTAGTTAGTTCCCAAACTTTATTTCTTACAAATTGATTCAACTCTTCTTGCATGGCCAATATCCAAAATTCATCTGAAAGTGCTTGATCAATGTTAGTGGGTTCAACAGTTGAAATAAAGGCTGAATGATTGACTTCCTTGTTTAATCCACGCCTAGTTCTAACACCCTCACTTGGTTCACCTATGATTAATTCCTTTGGGTGGTTTTTAGAAAATCTCAAATCTCTAGGCAAAGGGTCTTCTCTTTCTAAATTTTCTTCCACATTTTCTTCCAAATTTAATCTATCTATCTTTTGGGAGTTTTCTTCAATTTCTTCTTCAACAACTTTTGGCTCTTCCATGTTTCCAATTTCATCAAAAACAACATGTGTGGTTTCTTCAATGACTAAAGTTCTTTTGTTGAATACTCTATAAGATTTTCCAACACTTGAATATCCAACAAAAATTCCTTCATCTGATTTTGGATCAAATTTTCCTAAGGCAGATTTTCCATTATTATGTATGAACACCTTGCAACCAAATACATGCAAATGAGACAAATTTGGTGTTCTTCCTTTTAGCAACTCATAGGGTGTTTTATTCAAATTAGATCTCACATTCACCCTATTCAGAACATAGCATGCAGTGCTAACCGCCTCAGCCCAAAAATACCTAGGAAGAGAGTATTCTGCTAACATTGCTCGGGCGGCTTCTATTAATGTTCTGTTCTTTCTTTCAACTACTCCATTTTGTTGAGGAGTTCTAGGTGCAGAAAAATTGTGATCAATCCCCTTTTCTTTACAGAAATCTTCAAATCTTTCATTTTCAAATTCTCCTCCATGATCACTTTGTATAGAAATTATTTCACATCCTAGTTTTCTTTGTATCCAAGTTGAAAAATTTCTGAATTCCTCAAATGATTCACTCTTATGAAAAAGAAATTTAACCCAGGTGAATCTTGAAAAATCATCTACTATAACAAATCCATATACCTTTCCTCCTAGACTAACAGTGCTTACTGGTCCAAAAAGATCCATGTGTAGAATTTCTAAAGGTTTACTTGTCCTAAGATCTTTAATGGACTTAAATGAGGACCTTACTTGTTTTCCTAATTGACATGCATCACACAGATGGTCCTTAGTAAAGTCTAGTTTAGGTATTCCTCTCACCAAATTCTTTTGGGTAATTTTTCTAAGATTTTTCATACTAGAATGACAAAGTCTCCTATGCCAAAGCCACGATTCATCAGAAACAGTTTTCAAACAAAAAGCAGTAGGAGATTGAATACAATTTAAATCTAGCATGTAAACATTGTTCACCCTTTTTCCATTTAAAACAATTTTTCCATTTAGGCTAATTATGCAGCTAGTAGGTAAAATTTTACATTATAGCCCTTATCACATAAGCTGACTTATGCTAAGCAAATTATGTTTCAAGCCTTCAACTAATAAAACATTATCTATGAAAAAGTTTTTCAAGTTTCCAATCATACCTGATCCAACCACTTTCTTTGTGGTATTATCTCCAAGTGTAACCTTGCCTCCACTCCTGGCTTCCAGCGTTATGAATTGAGCAGTATCTCCAGTCATGTGCTTAGAACATCCGCTGTCCAGGTACCATATACTCTCACGAGGTCTTGTGTGAGAGTATACCTGCAAAATTCTCAAATGTTAGACCTGGGAACCCAAACTAGTTTGGGTTCACCTTTATGAAATTTATAATCAGATGCATGTGTGATATGTCTAGGTTTATGCATCTTAGTTCTCCACACCAAATTAGGTTTCATCTTTAAAGTGCAGGTGTGAGATATATGTCCCAAAAATCCACAATTGTTACATTTAACATTAGGAAAAATATTCCTATGTTTTCTCTCATATGATTGTCTTCTAAGGGATTTCATAAATTTAGGATAATACTTAGGATTTGTAAAATCTTCATGTTTAGGGGGGTTCCTATTATCCTCGAGAGCACTTATAGTAAGTTTATAAAATGAATTCATTTCTTCCAAGATTCGATTTGTATAATTGACTCTATATGTCTTGTGCTCAGATTCATCCTTAAATTTCTCAAATTCTTTTTCAAGTTCAGCATAGGATGATTTTAAATTCTCAAAATTTTTATTCAAGTCATCATATTCATCAAGTAGTTTCATGTGGTTGCTATCAATTAAAGCATGATCTTTCCTAAGGATTTCGTGTTCCTTATTAAGCTCTTCCAATTCTAAAACTAAACTAGCATGCATCTTTTTAGTTTTCTTATATGCATCATGCATGTGTTCAGAAACTTCAAACAATTCATTATAAGTTAAATCACATACCTCTTCTTGATCTGATTGTTCAGCTTTATCTGCCATCAAGCAAAGGTTGGTGACTTCTTCTTCTTTTCAGTCTCAGATGAGTCTGAAGCTGAGTCCGCCCAAAAAGCCTTTTGAAACTTCTTCTTGCCCTTCTTTACCATTGGTTTCTCCTCTACCTTCTCCTTGCTAGGAGAGGCTTTGAGTTTTGGACAATCAGTCTTTATATGACCTGGTTTCCTGCATTCATAACAAATCACTTCATTAGAAACCTTGCCATTTCTATTATACTTACCTCTATTCCATTGCTGGCGTCTCTTCTGCTTCCTCTTTAAAAAGCTTTTGAATTGTTTAGTCATCAGTGCTATATCATCTTCATCCTCAGGTTGTGAGTGTTCACTTTCTGACTCTTCCACATTTAGTGCAATATTCTTGTCCTTTCTTGGTTCACCTGCATCAATCTTTCTTTGACTTACTCCTTGCTCGTAAGCAATGAGTGAACCAAGAAGATTGTCAATAGAATAAATGTTCAGATCTTTTGACTCTGTAATTGCAGTAATTTTAGCATCGTATGCAGTAGGTAAACAACGAAGAATCTTATTAACCATTTCAGCATTAGTTAATTCCCTACCAAGTGCATGCAAAGAGGTGACAATTTGAGTGAATCTTGTGTACATGTCAGATATAGATTCATTAGGTTTCATGCGAAATAGTTCGTAGTCATGTAACAAGATATTTAGCCTAGATTGCTTAACCTCATTTGTCCCTTCATAAGTAATACAAAGTCTATCCCATATGTCTTTTCCGCTTTTACAAGTAGAAACTCGCATGTAGTCTTCAGATTTTAAAGCACAAAAGAAACTATTTAAACATTTTGCATTTAATTGTGCTAAGTCACGTTCTTCTATAGGTCCAATCTGCATAGGGTGTATCTACCCTAATTCCATCAACTAATCTAGTTGGTTTTGTGTAACCTTCCTGGACTAACATCCACATGCGATAATCAAGTGACTGTAAGAAAGTAGACATGCGTGTTTTCCAAAAATCAAAAGGAATATTGTCAAACAGTGGAGGTCTAGTGATAGAGTAACCCTCAGGTGTGTTTCGGTTTCCAAATGTAGCCATCTACGTTAATCAAAAAGTAGTTCAAACTTATGATTTTGAAACAATGCTCTGATACCACTTGTTGAGTCTAGTAATTAGGTTGTTAAGCCTAAGTAAATGTCCCAAGGCTACCAAGAGGGGGGTGAATTGGTAGTTTTAAAAATTTTAAACCCTCTTAAAACTAAAGTTGAACCGAAATGAAATTTTCTTTTAAAGTTTGTAGAAAAATGTTTTTCAACCACAGAGTTGTTAAAACAGAAATTTAAAATGCGGAAACGTAAAAGCAATAAAGTAAATGACACCAGATTTATAGTGGTTCGGTCTATAACCAGACCTACATCTACTCCTCAGAGGCACCCTCTGAGTATTGCACTAATACCACAAAGTGACTCTCCTTTAGCACCCACAGCAAGGCGGAGAAGCCTGTACAAAACCCTCTTTTCACCACTCCCCGGTGCGGCAGAGAACCGTCGTCCTTTTACACAATCCACAGTGCTGGCAGAGAACCGTCGTCCTTTTACACTCTCCTAGTGTGGGCAGAGAACCCTACGGCTGTTCACACTCTCCAAGTGTAGGCAGAGAACCTTCTTCCTTTTACACTCTCCTAGTGTAGGCAGAGAACCCACGTCTGTTCACACTCTCCAAGTGTCGGCAGAGAACCGGACCTTCTTGAATGATCTTCTCACAAGAACCTAAAAGGAAGAAAGAAAAGAGTGAAGAAATCCAATTTCACAAGTAGAGATTCTTACCTTAGCAATCCAAGTGAAGCTTTCTTGCTCCAATGGTAGGAATCCTCCTTTGAATGCTCTCTTCCACTCTCCCCTTGACTATTCTCTCAATAGGCACGAAGATCAAATGACAAAAAGATTGGGTGGCAGTCTAATTTGAAGTATATATACAAAAGACAAGAAAAACCGCCCAAAAACTGCAAGTTTTCAATTCTGTACGCAGTGGATCGTCCCGTACGATCCTGGATCGTCCTGGACGATTTTACTTAAACGATCTGAAACGACCCAATTTGTATATGTGTACGAAATGACTTCGTACAGCTGATCGTCCTGTACGAACTAGGTTCGTCCAGTACGAACGGTTATTACAAGGTCGGTTCTAGAAACTGCTGAAAACTGTCCTAAGTCGGTTTATCGTTTGGACGAAAATATGTTCGTCTGGACGAAAATTTTCCAGAGAGCCGATCGTCCTGGACGATAATCTATTTCGTCTGGACGAAAATTTTCCAGAGCGCCCATCGCCGGGGACGATACTTTGGTTTCGTCTGGACGAAAAATTTCCAGAGAGCTGTTCGTCCGGTACGATATTTATTTTCGTCTGGACGAAAATTTTCCAGAGCGCCCATCGCCGGGGACGATATAAAAATTCGTCCTGGACGAATAGGACTTAGAAAAATTTTTCGAAGCAAGTTCCTATTCGTTCCAACTGCTCTATAGGAGATAACTGACAGATCGTCCAGTACGATATATATCGTCCTGTACGATCAGTATAGAATTTCAAGATCTCCTTAGTTTGTGTGTGTGAGATTTTATTCACTCAATTACAATCACTCCCTTTCAAAATTAATTCAAAGAAAAGACACTTCAAATAAATAAAATTTCTCATGTTGAATTTGATTTGAAGTTTTCGTAGTCTGGAGTCTGATTTTCCTGAAATGTTAGTACACACAAGAGCAAGTGCAAATCTTCTGAAATTGTTAGGAGATAACTATTCATTTGAACAATAATGTTTGGAATCATCAAAACTACATAAGTTGCACAAATATAAATAATTCAAATAGCAACTACTCAAACAAACTTAATAACATCAGATTGGTGCTAATTTCATTCATCTGCTCTTTCATGTAACCAATGTCACTTTGCTGCTGCTGAAATTGAGCCTCAATATGATCAAAGCATTGATCAAAATGAGTCTCAAGTCTATCAAATCTTTCAACCAAATTCTGATAATTTGGTTCATTAGCAGGTGCAGGTGCTCCTTGTTCTTCCTCTGAATCACTAGCAACATGTGATTTACCTTTTTCTTCTTTGAAGATCGCTCTAAAAGATGCATCATTGTAATAGATCGATTCTTCATACTCTTAATCGGGATGAACTAAGTTGTATTTCTTCTCCAAAACATAGGAAACTAAATGACCTAAAGCAATATTCCTCTTTCTTTTCTGATCTGCATGACCAATTTCAAAAAGCCCATAAAGATAGTCTAAGATAAGTTGGGCTTCATCAATAGGCTTTTTGCTCATGATTAGAAAGGTAACTATGGAAAAAAGAGGGGTGATATTGACTATATCACCAGCTTTTAGAATTATTGAAGTTCTAAGAATGTGCTGGATGATTCGAGCATTTTGGAGAAGACCTGAAACTCTAGCCACATGTTCATCTAAACTATTTCCTCTAATCACCCTATTGATTTCAAACCATTTATATTGACCAGAGGTGATTAATGAATGGGCTCTACATCCTTCAGTTCTTAAATTTAGAAAGCACCTAAGTCATGCTTGGTGATTTCTACATTTTGTTTAAAAACAAAAGATCCGATAGTGGAGTGGTCGGAGTTAAAAGACATGTTGGCTAAAAAGTGGTGAAAAATTTCTTTGTTGTATAAGTGGATAAGGGTGAGAATGAAGCCGAATTGAGTGGAAGCGAATAAGTGCATTACCTGAAAGGTAATTTCATCTTGAATAAGAATTCGAGAAGTGGTTATTTTGGCATACGCAAACCTCGGAAAGGTATCCTTATTTGCTTTGGACAAGAAGTTCTCGGGTGTATTCCTATGAGGTTTCTTTGTTAGGACCTTTTGATGCTTGTTGGAACTTGTCATTGAGAGATCTAGACAACGAAAGGGATTGAAAAAGATGTTTAGAAGTGTGATTGTTGAGTTAGAAAGCCCACTTATTTAAAGAAAATGATACATTCGTACCAGACAAAAATTTTCATCCCGGACGAAATTTTTCGTTTGTTCTGTACAAAACAATTTCGTATAGACAATCGAGTTCATCCAAAATTAAATGGCTTTTCGTAATCAACACAACTTATGATTCGTCCTTTCGTACAGACTTTTGACCAGACCAATCATACAGACGAACACATGTTCGTCCAGAATATTTAAACTTATGATATTTTTAATAGCAGTTAAATCGTCCCCTATATCGAACCGCCACATGTTCGTCCAGACGAACTAAAGGTTCGTACAGACGAAGTTCAAAATTAAAAACCACCTTATCCATTTAACCATTTTTTTCATTCAACGCACAAATAAAAAAAAATTTCGTCCCGGACGATCGTACAGACGAAGTGACATTAAAAACTGCACTAATCAGTTCCAAAATCTGACAGTTTCATGCACTTCAACACATCGTCCCGTACGAAATATTTTTGTCCCAGACGATCTACACTCAAATTTTTTGAATTTTTATATTTTAATCAAAACAAACACATAAAACACACAAAAATATAATGAACGACGAAAATATACATACTCTAAATAAAAATCACATAAAAACAAATACAAAAACACACAAAATCACAAAAACATAAACTACAAAAATAAACATGAATGTTGCAAAAACATTTTTATCTAAGCATTCAAATCAATCACACCAAGCCTTGTTCTTATTGCACTGAAAGTATCAAAGGATAAATGTTTTGTAAAAATGTCTGCAAGTTGATTTTCAGTAGAAACATGTGTAAGTTCAATTTCTCCTTTGGATACATGATCCCTTATGAAATGATGCCTTATGTCTATATATTTGGTTCTTGAATGTTGAATATGATTTTTGGAAATGCAAATAGCACAAGTGTTATCACAATAAATTAGAATAGTACCTATAGTTAATCCTAAATCAATCAACTGTTATTTTAACCAAAGTACTTGTGCCACACAACTTCCTAATGCAATATATTTAGCTTCTGTAGTAGATAGGAATACTGAATTTTGTTTTCTACTGGACCAAGACACTAAAGAATTTCCAATGAATTGACATGTTTCAGAAGTATTTTTTCTATCCACCCTACAACCTGCAAAGTCATAATCTAAATAGCCAATTATTTCAAAAGAAGTGCTAAACTTAGGAGACCAAATTCCTAAGTTCTGAGTTCCTAACATACATCTTAAAATCTTTTTTACTGCTATCAAATATGATTCTTTTGGATCTGATTGAAATCTAGCATACAAGGAAATACTAAACATGATATCGGGTCGGCTAGCAGTCAGTAAAGTAAAGATCCATTTATCCCTCTAAATTTCTTTTGATCAACAGATTTTCTCTTAGGGTCCTTATCCAACTGAACTGAGAAACTCATTGGTGTACTAATAGGTTTAACATTATCCATTTCATACTTTTTGAGGATGTCCTTAAGATATTTAGATTGACTAAGAAAAGTACCCTCCTCAATTTGCTTAATGCTAAAGCCTATAAAGTAACTTAATTCTCTCATTAAACTCATCTCAAATTCACTACTCATTGTTTTAGAAAATTCATCACAAAGATTTTTATTTGAAGATCCAAAAATGATGTCATCCACATAAATTTGTATAATGAGTATATCATTTTCAAATTTCTTCAAAAAGAGTATTGTATCCACACTTCCTTTTTTAATTACTCTTTCAAGTAGGAATGTGCTCAACCTCTCATATCACGCCCTAAGTGCCTGTTTCAATCCATATAATGCCTTTTTCAACTTAAAAATATGATTTGGGTATTTAGAATTTTCAAATCCATGTGATTGTTCTACAACAACATCTTTTTGAATTATCCCATTAAAAAAGACACTTTTGACATCCATTTGAAACAATTTAAATTCTCTAAAACAGGCAAAGGCTGACAAAACCCTAATTGCTTCAAGTCTAGCTACAGGGGTAAAAGTCTCCTCAAAATTAATCCCTTCAATCTGATTATACCCCTTAGCAACTAATATAACCTTATTCCTAATTACTACTCCTAAGTCATTCATTTTATTTTTGAATGCCCACTTAGTTTCAACTACACTTTGATCATTTGGCCTTGAAGTTAATTCCCAAACTTTATTTCTCACAAATTGATTCAACTCTTCTTGCATGGCCAAAATCCAAAATTCATCCGAAAGTGCTTGATCAATATTAGTGGGTTCAATTATTTAAATGAAGGCTGAATGATTGACTTCTTTATTTAATCCATGTCTAGTCCTTACACCCTCACTAGGTTCACTAATTATCAACTCCTTTGGGTGATTTTAGAAAATATCATATCTCTAGGAAAAGGGTTTTCTATCTCCAAATTTTCTTTCAAATTTTCTTCCAATCCTTCTTCCAAATTTTCTTCCAAATTTATCTTATCAATCTTTTGGCTCTTCCAAATTTCCAATTTCATCAAAAACAACATGTGTGGTCTCTTCAATTCTCAATGTTCTTTTATTGAACACTAAAAGATTTTCTAATACTTGAGTATCCAATAAAAATTCCCTCATCTCATTTTGGATCAAATTTTTCTAAGACAAATTTTCCATTATTATGAATGAACACCTTGCAACAAAAAATATGCAAATGACTCAAATTAGGTGTTCTACCCTTAAGCGACTCATAGGGTGTCTTATTCAATTTTGATCTCACATTCACCCTATTCAGAACATAACATGCAGTGCTAACCGCCTCAGCCCAAAAATATTTTGGAAGTGAGTATTCTGCCAACATTGCTCGGACAGCTTCTATTAATGTTCTGTTTTTTCTTTCGACTATCACATTCTTCTGAGGGGTTCTAAGTGCAGAAAAGTTGTGATCAATTCAATTTTCTTTGCAAAATTCTCAAATCATTCATTTTCAAATTCTCCTCCATGATCACTTTATATATTTATGATTTCACACCCAAGTTTTCTTTGAATCCAAGTTGCAAAATTTCTAAATTCCTCAAATGATTCACTCTTATGAAATAGAAATCTAACCCAAGTGAATCTAGTGTAATAATCCACAATCACAAATTCGTATACCTTCCCTCATAGACTTACAGTTCCAACGGGTCCAAAAAGATCCATATGCAAAATTTTGAATAGTTTACTAGTTCTAAGATCCTTATTGGTTTGAAAAGAGGACTTCACTTGTTTACCTAATTGACATGTATCACAAAGGTTATCTTTTATAAAGTCTAGTTTTGGTATACCTCTCACTAAGTCTTTTTAGGTAATTCTCCTAAGATTTTTCATGCTAGAGTGACAAAGTCTCATATGCCAAAGCCATGACTCATCAGATACAATTTTCAAATAAAAATCAGTAGGAGAATAAAAGCAATTCAAATCTATCATATAAATATTATTTACCCTTTTTCCATTCAAAACATCTTTACTATTAAGGCTTAATATGCAGCTAGTAGGAAAAAATTTAACACAATACCTTTTATCACATAGCTGACTTATACTTAACAAATTATGCTTTAACCCTTCTACCAATAGTACATTTTCTATGAAAAAGTTCTTAATATTTCCAACAATACCTGACCCAATCACCTTCCTTATGGTGTTATCTCCAAATGTAACATTGCCTCCACTCCTGGCTTCTAGCGAAATGAATTATGTAGAATCTCCAGTCATATGATTTGAACATCCACTATCCAGGTACCATATGCTCTCACGAGACCTTGTGTGAGAGCCATCCTATAAAAATATCAAACGTTAGACCTAAAAACCCAAACAAGTTTGGGTTCACCTTTTGTTAATTTATAAAAAGATGCATGTATGATATGTCTAGGGTTATGAATCTTAGGTTTCCACACCAAATAATTTTTCATCTTTGAAGTACAGGTGTGACCTATGTGTCCAATCAATCCACAAATATTACATTTAATATTAGGAAAAGGTTTCCTAAGTCTTTTACCATTCATTTAATTTTTTAGGGATTGCATAAATTTAGGATACAAAGTAAGATTAGTGAAATCTTCAAATTTTGGAGGTATCCTATTATCCTCAAGAGCTTTTATCTTCAAAATATAAAATGAATTCATATCCTTCAAAATCTGATTTGTATAATTTGATCTATAAAGTTTGCACTCCGATTCATCCTTAAAATTTTTAAAATCTTTCTCAAATTTTCCTAAGGATAATTTATAACATTCAAGGTTCTTATTCAAGTCATCAAACTCATCAAGTAATTTTATGTGGTTACTATCAATCAAAGCATGATCATTCTTAAGGATCTCATGTTCTTTTTTAAGTTCTTCCAATTCCAAACTAAGGCTAGCATGCATTTTCTTCATTTTCCTATATGCTTCATGCATGTGTTCAGAAACTTCAAAAAGTTCATTATAAGTTAAGTCACATACCTCTTCTTGATCAACTAAGTCAGCCATTAAGCATAGATTAGTGACTTCCTCTTTCTTTTCTGTCTCTGACGAATCTGAAGCTGAGTCCGCCCAAAAAGCTCTTTGGAACTTCTTCTTGCCCTTCTTCACAAATGGTTTCTCCTCCACCTTCTCCTTGCTAGGCTTGGATTTGAGTAATGGGCATTCTATCTTTATATGTCCAGGTTTTCTGCATTCATAGTAAATAACTTCATTAGAAACCCTTGCATTTCTATTAAAATTACATCTATTCCATTACTAGCGTCTCTTCTGCTTCCTCTTCAAAAAGCTTCTAAATTGTCTAGTCATTAAAGCGATGTCATCTTCATCCTCAAGTTGTGAGTATTCACTATCAGACTCTTCCACATTCAGTGCTATGTTCTTCTCCCTTCGTGGTTCACCTGCATCAACATTTCTTTGGCTAACTCCTTGCTCGTAAGCATTAATAAGCGAACCAAGAAGATTGTCAAATGAATAAATGTTTAAATCCTTAGACTCTGTAATTGTAGTAATTTTAGCATCATAAGAAGTAGGAAAGCAACGTAAGATCTTATTAACCATTTCAGCATTTGTTAACTCCCTACTTAATGCATGCAAAGAGGTGACAATTTGTGTGAATCTTGTGTACATATCAAATATGGATTCATTTGATTTCATGCGAAACAGTTCATAATCATGCAACAAGATATTAAGTCTATATTTCTTAACCTCATTAGTCCCGCAATAAGTTATACAAATTCTATCACATATGTCATTTCCACTTTTACAAGTAGAAACCCGTATGTAGTCTTCTGATTTTAAAGCACAAAAGAAACTATTTAAACATTTAGCATTTAATTGTGCTAAGTCACATTCTTCTACTATCTAGTCTGTAAAAGGTGTTTCAACTCTAACTCCGTCAACTAATCTAGTTGGTTTTGTATACCCTTCTTAAACTAAGAACCACATACAATAATCTAGTGACTGTAAAAATGTAGACATGCGTGTTTTCCAAAAATCAAAAAGGAATATTGTCGAACAGTGGATGTCTAGTTATAGAGTAACCCTCAGGTGTATTTCAGTTTCTAAATGTAGCCATCTACGTTAATTAAAAAGTAGTCTAAACTTATGATTTTGAATTAAATCTCTGATACCACTTGTTGAAACTCGTTCAATAAGAATTAGGATGTTAAGCCTAATTAAATGTCCCAAGGCTAACCAAGACGGGGGGTGAATTGGTAATTAAAAAATCTTATCCATCTTTTAAAGTTTAAATAAAAATAAAAATTTAATTAGTGAGTTTTTTTAGAAAATATTTTTCAACCACAATGTTTAAGCATAAGAAGTACAAATGCAGTGAAAAATAAAAGACACCAAAATTTATAGTGGTTCAGTCAAAACCAGACCTACATCCACTCCCCGGAGGCACCATCCGAGTATTGCACTAATAGCACTAATGACTCTCCTTTTGCACCCACAGCAAGGTGGAGAAGCCTTTACAAACTCTTTTCACCACTACCCGGTGCGACAGAGAACCGTCATCCTTTCACACTCCTCTGATGTCGACAGAGAACAATTCGTCCTTTCATACTATCCCCAATGTTAGTAGAGTACGGTCCGTCCTTTCACACTCCCCCGTGTTGGTAGAAAACCATCGTTCTTTCACACTCTCCCGGTGTAGGCAGAGAACTCTTCGTTCTTTCACACTCTCCTAGTGTGAGCAGAGAACTCTTCATCCTTTCACACTCTCCTAGTGTGGGAAGAGAACCCGCGGCTGTTCACACTTTCCAAGTGTCAGCAGAGAACCGGATCTCCTTGAAGATCTTCTTCACAAGTCCAATCTAAAATAAAAGAGAGAAGAGTGAAGTAATCTCAAACTTAAAAGTAGAAACTCTTACCCTTGAGTACCAAGTGAAATCTTAACACTCCAATGGCAAGAAATCTCCTTCAAATCCTCTCTCACGCTCTCTCCTTGACTCTCTTCTCAATAGGCACAAAGATCAGTAAGCAAAAAGATTAAGTGACATTTTAGAATGGCCTATAAATAGAAGAGATAAAAAAACCATCTAAAAATGGCAAATTTCAAGTTATCATAAACATGATCGTCCTGTACGATCGTAAATCATCCCGGACGATCTTACTTATTAGCATTGGAAACGATAACTATGTATATGTGTACGAAATCACTTCGTACACACTGATCGTCTCGTACGAACAAAGTTCGTCCACTACGAACGGTTCTCACAAGGTCGGTTCCCAAAAACTGCAAAACTTAATCAGAAAACTGTCTAAGTCAGTTCCATCGTCATGGGATGAAAATGGTTCGTCTGGACAAATATTTTACAAAGCCCAAGTCGTCCTGGGACAAAAATAATTTCGTCTGGATAAAATTTTTACAGAGCCCAGGTCATCCTGGGACGACAATAATTTCATCTGGATGAAATTTTTACATAGCCCAGGTCGTCCTGGGACGAAGATATTTCATCCTGGACGATCAGGTGTTAGAAAAATTTCTTTGCAGTTCCTGTTCGTTCCATTTGCTCTTAATAGGAGATAACTGTCTAATCGTCCCGTACGAAATGATTTCATCCCGTACGATAAGTATTAAAAATTTATGATCTCCTTAAGTGTATGTGTATGTTTTTATTCACTCAATTACAATCACTCCCTCTCAATTATAATAACATTTATAAGCTTCAAAATTGCAAAGAATTTCATGCTGAATTTGATTTGAAGTCTTCGTGGTCGGGAGTTTGATTCACCTGAAATATTAGTACACACAAAAGCAAATACAAATTTTCCATAAAGTGTTAGGAGATAACTACACATAAAATAATAATATTTAGAATCATCAAAACTATACAAGTTGCAAGAATGTAAAACATGCAAATAACAACTCTCTTAACATCACTAGTGGTATTAGTTCAATACTCGGAGGGTGCCTCCGGGGAGTGGATGTAGGTCTGGTTTTGACCGAACCACTATAAATCTCGTGTCTTTATTTTTTCACTACTTTTATTTATTTTTAAGTGTTTTTAACTTGTGGTTGAAAAACTTTTTCTAGAAAAATTCACTAAAGTTATTTTCGTTTCCTAATTTAAAAAGAGGGTTAAAATTTTTAATTATCAATTCACCCCTCCTCTTGGTTAGCCGCTGGGACATAAGCTTAGGTTTAACAACCTAATTCATATTAAATGAGTTTTAACATCTTCTTGCATTCATTGATCTATTATATGTATTATTATAATTTTTTGAATTGAATAATAATAATTTATCTAAATTGCATATTAAATCGATCAAATCAACTAGTTGTACACCTTTGATTTGTGGACAAAAGCCAAATACTAATGTGTGATCATAAGTCTTATTATAATAAATTTAAAAAAAAATTATGACCCAAATGTCCAAAGGTCTTGATAGAAAAATTCACAGAAAATTTTTTACCTAAAATATTGAATTCCATGCCTAGTATTTTCTTTTTCTAAGCAAAGGTTCTTCCAAATGTAGTTGCATCAAGCATAATAGAAAAATATAAAAAAAAAAACCAAAGGAATAATTTTTTTTAAAAAAATTTCCTTGATTAGCTTAGTATTATATTTTACTTTCACAAACTTTTTATGTATAAGGGCATGATTTATGATTCAAACACTTAAAATATTTATGGAATATATATTTTATGGAACTACATTAATTGTAGAAATATCTATATTATGACCAATTTTATATCCTTCTTAACTAACATATGAAAGAAATTTTATACATTCAACTACAAAAGAAATAGGGCTATCACAACACAAAATTAGATATTTCTTGACTGATTTACCCGTCACAAATTCTCTTGCAGCGATTTTAAAATTGCTGCACACCTGCTGTGATTGCAATGCACTAGAACGACATTCCACAATAATTTCATGATTGTTGGGAAGACATTACAGTGGTTTTAACCACCACAAAATTATAGAATTGAAACATTTATAATCACCACAGTTAGTTAAAAAAATGATTGTGGCAGTTAAAACCGCCACAAAAGTTCAAAATATATTTAAAAAAAAAAATTAAATTCATTACTCTATAACATATAAGTCATTCACATCCATATGAAAGAAATTTTCTACATTCATATATAGATCTTTTTTGAAGTATATAGTAATACATCAAAATTTTCCATTAGATGGACCCAAAATTAGTACAAATATAAGAATAAAAAAATGCCAACTGTAGATATCGAGTCTACATAGAGTCTTGAAGAATTCATCGAAGTTGTGTGTTTGCTTGGACTAGTGTTGTCTAAGACCATTAGGATAGAGACCTAGGATTATAATGCTTGAGCAAAAGTCCTTTGGCAAATTCATAAAATGATGGCATGTGTTATGCGTGCACCTCAATAGATTTTATTTGGACTAAATAAGAATAATTTAATGTACTTCTATTTATGCATGCATGTAAGTAATGGTGAGTAATGATGAAAAAGATTTTATATGATATTTAGCTTATTTTTTCTTGTTTTATCATCATTCCTCTCATTAGAACTATTAGAATTTTTCATTGCAATACAAATATTAGAACATGTGTCAAATATTTATAGCAAGAATCTATATATGTTATTATTATTATTGTACTACATCCTAATTACTAGGAATATTTTTATTTATTATATTTTCCTTTATTATTTTCTTCTATTATCTATATATAGGAGCTCTTTTACAAATATATCATTCAATTGAACAAAGGGCATTACTATTATAACTTTTTTAACATAGTACCAGAGTATTCAGATTTAGAGGAAGTTCAATATCATATTTTTTTTTCAATAATCACAATTTTGTATCATCTCCGTTCGATAGATCTTGTGGCTTTTCTAGATTGCTAATGATTATATTTATTCATAGGCATAGGTCATGCTCACTACTTTGCTCGAGTAACTCTAGTTTGCTCTTATTTGAAGGAGTTCTCATACAAATTTATTGAGAATTTTTCTAGTTTTATGTTTATGTTTGTTCAATATTTGCATTTGCATTTAACTTTCCATTAGTTTTTTTCTCCTCATCATAGCGGGTGATAGGTGAATATTTGTTAAATTATTTAGGCATATCTCCTTCTATTTTTGTCTCAAACTTTGGGGACTCTAATCTTGTCTCCTAGCTTTAATAAGGTAGACATCCTTATGGGAGAATTGGCAAAAGTCTTAAGTATTCTATCAAGTAAAAGCTTCTCAGTTAAGCGAAATGGGCTTTATTGTTCTCATGGTCCTAATTCAATTTTTTATGAACCAAGAAATGCATAACATGGTTTGTAGTTTTTATTGAAAGAGACACAAAAAATTCTTGTTCTTTATTGATCAAGAATTGAAATGGCTCAAGAAATTCTTAATCAAGAAACTTTTATCTAGGTAATCATTTCTTGATTTGTAAAAATTGAAGATAGCCATAAAATAGTTAAGAATATTAGAATAAGTAAGGTCCTTATCTTAATTGAAAGACTTTCTCTTATTAAAACAAGCAAGATCAAAAGGAGAGAAAGACATAATCTAGGGGTTTTAGATCCATTTTTGCTAAATCACCCAGTTAAAAAAGTTATTTGAGGAAAGTTAGGCTACTTATACCCTACCCTTATTTTCAATAATTTTATTTATTTTGTGATTTTTAAATATTTTTAGGCAGCATTTGGGATAAATTTCTTAATTTTTTTTCATATTGCAATCACAAATTATGTTTGGTCACTGCTTTTTCTCTAATTTCAAAAAATATTTATACTAAGAATCTTCTTTCTATAATAACATTAAAAAATTATTTTTATATAACAGTTTTATAAAGCTGTAAGAAAGCCAACCCAAATAATGCCTTGGTAAAAAATATTATATTATGATTTATTAATTTTGTTAAATTTTCACCATGTAACTTGCATTATGTAATCATTCAAATTATTTTTCTCATATTGACATGATCCTATTAATTTTGTACTTAGTATTTCTTATTTTTGAGGCACATATCATTATTTAAGTAATGGAAATAAATCCAAATAAATTGATAGTCTTATGTCACATCATATTAATATAAAAAGAATCATATGATCACTTGTTTTAGTTCATCTATAATGATTATATATATGAAAATGAGCACACAGAGTTATCCTATGAATCCCACTATTTTTTATTTAAATGTAAATTTTTATGTGCATTGTACATGACATAATGAGATGGATATCAAGTATGTTTTTCAAAAATTAATTATGTCATACATGTTATTATGAAATGTGTGAATGTAATAAAGGTTGACTATCATGAATGAGAATGGGGGGTACATGATACCCTATGCATGGGCGAATTATTACGTCCAGCATCTGAACCATCTGGAGGTGAATCCGGACTTGCCACATCACTCACACCCATCCGGATCGAATGCTTCGGGGTCCAGGTTACGTGGTGTCACGACCCGACCCGAGACGAGACGGATCCCGTCCGCACCGAGCCGCGACGAAGAAGCAGACACTAACCAGGATCTAGCTTTGGAATTTGGTAGAACTGAATCTTCCAAATTATTCTAAACAACACAATAAAAACACAGAGCTACTAAAAATATCAAATGCAGCGGAACAAAACATCTATCTGATTTCATTTCCTCAAAATAATCATCTACAGATACAGTACATGGCTTTTAGACAGAAATAAAGACAGAACAAAAAAGCCATGACTGTAAAAAAATCAAAAGTACAAAAGTACCTATACGGATCAGACTCTGAACTAATCCTGGACTTCCTTCCCTTTCCCAGAACCTGAAAGCCACCAGAAAGCAAGGGTGAGCTCAACAGCTCAGTAAAGCAACAAACCTCCAATCAAAATCCTCAGAATCGTAAAACCAAAATATCAGACAAATCCATACAGAAATCAGAACGGAATCGGACAGATATCAAATCAAACAAAACTGTACGGAAACAGAAGTCGTATCAAATCAGAAACAGAACAGATCAGACATATCAGATTAACAGAATCAGAATCGTACAGATCACATCAGAACAGAACAAAATCATATCAGATCAGATATCAGATATTTAATTAATAGCTAAATGTGCCCCCGGCACCAGAACAATAGCTGAGTAATTAATAGCTAAATGTGCCCCCGGCACCAGAACAGATGTGCTTATAGCACCAGAACTTATATCACCAGAATACATAAATAGTGCTTATAGCACCTAAACAGATTTTTCCTCGGATCCGGAACAGAACAGATATCAAAATGTATATTGAGCTCATTTCAGAATTCCCATTTCACTAACTAAATCTCATAGGATCCAGGCCCCTTATAACTCCCTTTTTATAGCATATACAGATAGCATATCAAATCAGAAGAATTTCGGACAAATCAGAAATTACCCAAAAATCGGGCAGCACAACGGCAGTATACAGAATTTACACAATTTTCCTGAAAATCAAAATTCACCAAATTCGCACAGAATACAGATATCAACATTTCAGAACCTTTATTCTACTGCACAGATAATTTCCAATTTCACAAAAAAATCCAGTCGACTAAAAACACAGTCGAATCAAAAATACCCGGACAAAAATCTTCAAAATATAGTCAAAACGTGCACACCCGGCACGACAACGATATACAAAAAGTTACGCGGTAAAAATTGAACCGATCAAAAGATACGGACGAAAATCGCTAACGGAAACAAAATCCGGACAGAAAATACCGCCAAACCCGACGGTTCTGAAAATTGAGAAAGGTGGAATGTGCCTTACCTCGTGCACAGCAATTTCCTCAACAGTCTCTTCGAACGAAAACGGCTCCGCGTCTTCCCGTAATCAACTTTTCCAAATTCTTTCTTTTTCTCTCTCCTCAGATCGAAAATCAGATATTTATAAAAATATTTTCTCTCTCTTCAAATGAGCTGAATTCCCTTAAGTAATCTTCAGATCGGCCTGGCCGATCGCCATATCGTCCCGGGACGATCCGACCAAAAGGATCGTCCTGGAATCCTCCCAGGGCTGTTGTCTGGCCGATATTTTCTACAGTAACTATCGGCCTGGCCGATGTCTCCAATCGGCCTGGACGATGCCTACAGAAAATCACCTGGAGCAAAACTGGGCAAATTCTGGAGCTTCATTTCAACTGATCGTCCCAGGACGATCCCAGATCGTCCTGGACGATACTGGAGCAGTTCTTGATATTACAATCTCCACAACTCAGAAAAATGTCGTCCTCGACATTATCCAATCCAAACTCAGTCAAAATAAGTACGGGTACGACTGTCTCATGTCAGACTCCTTCTCCCAAGTCGCTTCCCGTGCAGTCCAGTGCTTCCACTGGA
Organism: Dendrobium huoshanense; assembly: GCA_016618105.1. Taxonomy (NCBI): domain Eukaryota; kingdom Viridiplantae; phylum Streptophyta; class Magnoliopsida; order Asparagales; family Orchidaceae; genus Dendrobium; species Dendrobium huoshanense. Next base: position 50,546,057 of record CM028353.1, on the reverse strand, counting down.
CTTTAACCGTCGGAATCTGTTTATTTCTTAACTTTCGGACGTCGTACGCCAAAATCAATTCTGGCTCTTCCTTGTACGCCAGATTCTCCTGAATCTCAACCTCATCAGCTGATACCTTCTTCCCAGAGTCGGATACTCACTTCCTCAGAGTGGATACGTGAAACACATTATGCACATCAGGCATATAATCAGAAAGCAATAATCTGTAAGCAGCTTTTCCAATGCTTTCCAAAATTTCAAAAGGTCCAACATACCTTGGACTAAGCTTGCTCACCTGACCAAATCTGCTCACACCTTTCATCGGGCTGACTTTGACATATACAAAGTTACCAACCTGAAACTCAACAAACCTGTGCTTCTGATTGTAATACTTCTGTTGTCGATCTTGAGCAGCTTTCAATCTTTCTCTTATCAAACTGATCTTCTGAGCAGTTTCATCAGCAAAAGTGGCCCCCAAAGCCTGTCTATCTCTGACCTCTGTCAGAGTCAAAGGAGTACGGCACTTCCTGCCATACAGAGCCTCGTACGGTGCCATACCGATACTGGACTGAAAACTGTTGTTATAGGCAAACTCAATCAGCGGGATATGGTCTTCCCAGCTTCCGCCAAAGTCCAGAACACAAAGTCTCAACAGGTCTTCCAGCACCTGAATAGTCCTCTCAGACTGTCCGTCGGTCTGAGGATGAAAGGCTGTACTGAAATGCAGTTTCGTACCCAAGCCTTGCTGAATGCCTTTCCAAAGTCTGGAAGTAAAACGTCCATCTCGATCAGATACGATCACACGAGGCACACCGTGCAATCTGACTATCTCCTTCTCATATATCTGTGCCAAGCGATCAACTGAATCCGTCTGTCTGATCGGAAGAAAATGGGCGGATTTCATCAATCGATCTACAACCACCCAAATAGCGTCATGCCCTTGTCTAGATCGCAGAAAACCCATCGCGAAGTCCATCGTTACCTCCTCCCATTTCCACTCAGGGATAGGCAACGACTGCAACAGTCCACCGGGTCGCTGATGCTCTGCCTTCACCAACTGACAGGCTTCGCATCTCGACACAAACTCTGCCACATCTTTCTTCATTCCAGGCCACCAAAACAAAAGTTTCATATCAGCATACATCTTACCACTGCCTGGATGAACAGTGTAGCCTGAATGATGAGATTCGTTCAGAATCTCCTGCCTCAAATCTCCAAACACAGGTACCCACAACCTGTTCTTACAGAAAATAGTACCAGAATCAGAAATTCGAAGTTCAGGAGTCTTACCAGATCCAATCTGAGCAATCAACTTCGAATAATCAGAATCTGACTTCTGGGCTTTCTGAATCCTTGTTTCCAAAGTAGACTGAATACTCATTTGAGCCAACTCCAAACCACTGGAGGAAATCACCTCCAACTGCAATCGCTCCATATCACGAATCAGAAAGTCATCACAAGTAAGCTCAATACCTAAAAATCCAGAAGACTTTCTGCTCAAAGCATCCGCTACCACATTCGCCTTCCCAGGCTGATACTGAATAGTCAAATCGTAGTCCTTGATCAACTCGCGCCACCTTCTTTGTCTCAAATTCAGATCCTTCTGAGTAAAAATATACTTCAGGCTCTTATGATCAGTAAAGATCTCACATCTGACGCCATACAGGTAATGACGCCAAATCTTCAAAGCAAAAACTACTGCAGCTAACTCCAAATCATGTGTCGGGTAATTCTTCTCATGTGGTTTCAACTGTCTCGAAGCATAAGCAATTACCTGACCATGCTGCATCAGGACACATCCCAGTCCTTTCAGTGAAGCATCACTGAACACCTGAAAACCTTCCGTACCTGACGGAAGTGCGAGTACTGGAGCTGAAGTCAAACAATCCTTCAATCTCTGAAAATTAGCTTCACACTCCGGTGTCCAAACAAAAGGTACTGACTTCTGAGTCAGTCTCGTCAGAGGCGTTGAAATCTGTTAAAATCCTTTCACAAACTTCTTGTAAAACCCGGTCATGCCCAAGAAACTACGTACCTCAAATACCGTAGTCGGCCTTGGCCAATCAGCAACTGCCTGAATCTTCTGGGGATCTACAGAAATGCCTTCTCCGCTAATCACGTGCCCCAGAAATGAAATGCTCTTCAACCAGAATTCACACTTGGAGAACTTGGCATACAGCTGATGCCTCCTCAAAGTCTCCAACACAATCCTCAAGTGTCTGGCATGATCATCCTCAGATGCAGAATATACCAGAATATCGTCGATAAAGACAATCACAAACTGATCCAAATACTCCCTGAATACTCGGTTCATCAAATCCATGAAAATAGCAGGCGCGTTGGTTACCCCAAAAGGCATAACCAAGAACTCGTAGTGCCCGTACCGAGTACTGAAAGCTGTCTTCACCACATCAACTTCCTTCACCTTCACCTGATAGTATCCGGATCTCAAATCAATCTTCGAAAATACTGAAGATCCGGAAAGCTGATCAAACAAGTCGTCAATCCGAGGCAAAGGATATTTGTTCTTGATCGTGACCTTGTCCAAATCTCTGTAGTCAATACACATACGGAGTGTACCGTCCTTCTTCTTCACAAACAAAACAGGTGCTCCCCAGGGCGAAACACTAGGACGCACAAAACCTCTGTCAACCAACTCCTGAAGCTGAACTTTCAACTCAGAAAGTTTTTTCGGTGCCATCCTGTACGGAGCTTTTGATATCGGAGCGGTACCCGGAAAAATATCGATAGAGAACTCCACATCTCTATCCGGAGGTAAACCAACCAACTCCTCAGGAAAAACATCAACAAACTCCCGTACCACAGGGATCTCAGAGACAGAACCAACCTCTAGGTTCAGATCCCGCACCGAAGCCAAAAATACTGGACATCCCTTCTTCCACATCCTGTTCACTTCCAACACAGAAACCAGACTGGAGAGAACACCTCGTAATCCCTGAAATACAACTCTCTCTCCAGCCATAAGCAAACTCACTTGCTTCTTCAGACAGTCTATCTGGGCTTCATACTGACTCAGCCAATCCATGCCCAGAATCACATCATACGAAGAAATCGGCAACCGAATCAAACTTGATTTCCACTTCTTGCCAGAAATCTCGATCTCACACAAATAAAACTGTCGAGCAATCAAAGGGTTCCCAGCCGGTAAAATCACAGACAAAGAAACCGGTAAAACCATCGAATCCAAATGTAAAATCTCAAAACAGTGCTCGGTCAGAAAAGAATGACTCGCTCCAGAGTCAAACAAAACACGACAGGGCTGACCAGGAATATAAATCGTACCTGTCATAACATCGGGAGTATCTCGAGCCTCCTGCTGACTCAAACTGTAAACTCGGGGCTGAACTGGAACAGGGGCTGAAGCAACAGAACTACTCTACTCCCTCTGAATCGTAGGTGGTCTCCGTGGTGCAGAACTAGAACCACCACCTCTACCAGTAAATCCCTCAGGGTGTGGAGGAAAAGCCCTCGGTCTTCCTGCTGCTGAACCAACAGGTCTAACAAAGCCCTCAAATCGCTGATCAAATCCCATATGTGGACACTCTGCAATCCGATGTCCTGACTGACCACATCGGAAGCACAGACCAGCCATCCTATAGCACTGGCCAAAATGTCGTTGTCCACAGTTCTGGCACACAGGTGCCGAACTAACTGATCCAGAACTCGTCGTACTAGTAGTAGTACCAGACGACCCTCCGCTCCTTCTGGAATCTCCAGATCCAGAACCAGAAACAAATCTCCTCTTCCCAGAGGAACCACTGCCAGATGCCTCGCCTCCAAACCTCTTCCTACTCGCAGTCCACCGCTGCTGAGTAGCCATCAGGTCGTTCTCTATCAGACGAGCTCGCTCCACAAGCTCGGAGAAATCAGTGATCCGAAATGGTATCAGGGGCTGCCTCAAGGTATCTCGCAATCCCCTCAGAAATCTGTAACACCTCTCAGCAGAAGTGCTAACCAGCTGCGGAGCGTACCTGGCTAATGCAGTAAACTCAGCCTCGTACTGCATCACCGTCTTGCTCCCCTGAACAAGTCTCAGAAAATTCTCCTGCATCTGCTGTCGTGCAGAAGGGGGAACAAACCAATCTCGGAATACCTCAGTGAACTCTTCCCAAGTAATCAAAGAGTTCAGTCTGCCCTAAAATCTGGCTGCCTGCTGGCCTTCCCACCAGTGCTCAGCCTCTCCATCCAACAGAAAAAATAGCTAACGGTACCTTCCTGTCTGACGGACACTGCATCCCGTCAAAGGTCTTCTCTAATCTCCTCAGCCACTCCTCAATAGCTCTGGGCTCAACAACGCCCTCAAATCTCAGAGGTTTCAACCTCAAAAACAACTGCAAATGTCTATCAAGATCATCAGATCGAACAGTAGAAGCTCTGCTCTGAGTCTCGCTCATCATCTGAGCAACAAGTGTAGCAAACTGAGAAAGCGTGTCAGTACCGACCACTCGGGTTGTACTCCCCACTGGTGCTGCCTGATCGACACTCTGCTCATCTGTCACGTCTGGGTCTGGCTGATCCATACAGAAAAATCCAGAAAATCCGAAAAACTATCACAAAAACAACACAATAAAAAGCCGAACAAATCAAAACTACCCCCCAGACAGACTCACTGATCACTTCCTATAGCTCTGTTTCACACAATTCCCAAATTCCAAAACCAATGCTCTGATACCAAAAAAGCTTGTCACGAGCCGACCCGAGATGAGACGGATCCCGTCCGCACCGGGCCGCGACGAAGAAGCAGACACTAACCAGGATCTAGCTTTGGAATTTGGTTCGGAACTGAATCTTCCAAATTATTCTAAACAACACAATAAAAACATAGAGCTACTAAAAACATCAAATGCAGCGGAACAAAACATCTATCTGATTTCATTTCCTCAAAATAATCATCTACAGATACAGTACATGGCTTTTAGACAAAAATAAAGATAGAACAGAAAAGCCATGACTGTACAAAAATCAAAAGTACAAAAGTACCTATACGGATCAGACTCTGAACTAATCCTGGACTTCCTTCCCTTTACCAGAACCTGAAAGCCACCAGAAAGCAAGGGTGAGCTCAACAGCTCAGTAAAACAACAAACCTCCAATCAAAATCCTCAGAATCGCAAAACCAAAACATCAGACAAATCCGTACAGAAATCAGAACGGAATCGGACAGATATCAAATCAAACAAAATTGTACGGAAACAGAAGTCGTATCAAATCAGAAACAGAACAGATCAGACATATCAGATTAAAAGAATCAGAATCGTACAGATCACATCAGAACAGAACAAAATCATATCAGATCAGATATCAGATATTTAATTAATAGCTAAATGTGCCCCCGGCACCAGAACAATAGCTGAGTAATTAATAGCTAAATGTGCCCCCGGCACCAGAATAGACGTGCTTATAGCACCAGAACTTATATCACCAGAATACATAAATAGTGCTTATAGCACCTAAACAGATTTTTCCTCGGATCCGGAACAGAACAGATATCAAAATGTATATTGAGCTCATTTCAGAATTCCCATTTCAGAATCTCATAGGATCCAGGCCCCTTATAACTCCCTTTTTATAGCATATACAGATAGCATATCAAATCAGAAGAATTTCGGACAAATCAGAAATTACCCAAAAATCGGGCAGCACAACGGCAGTATACAGAATTTACACAATTTTCCTGAAAATCAAAATTCACCAAATTCGCACAGAATACAGATATCAACATTTCAGAACCTTTATTCTACTACACAGATAATTTCCAATTTCACAGAAAAATCCAGTCGACTAAAAACACAGTCGAATCAAAAATACCCGGACAAAAATTTTCAAAATATAGTCAAAACGTGCACACCCGGCACGGCAACGATATACAAAAAGTTACGCGGTAAAAACTGAACCGATCAAAAGATACGGACGAAAATCGCTAACGGAAACAAAATCCGAACAGAAAATACCGCCAAACTCGACGGTTCTGAAAATTGAGAAAGGTGGAATGTGCCTTACCTCGTGCACAGCAATTTCCTCAACAGTCTCTTCGAACGAAAACGGCTCCGCGTCTTCCCGAAATCAACTTTTCCAAATTCTTTCTTTTTCTCTCTCCTCAGATCGAAAATCAGATATTTATAAAAATATTTTCTCTCTCTTCAAATGAGCTGAATTCCCTTAAGTAATCTTCAGATCGGCCTGGCCGATCGCCATATCGTCCCGGGACGATCCGACCAAAAGGATCGTCCTGGAATCCTCCCAGGGCTGTTGTCTGGCCGATATTTTGTACAGTAACTATCGGCCTGGCTGATGTCTCCAATCGGCCTGGACGATGCCTACAGAAAATCACCTGGAGCAAAACTGGGCAAATTCTAGAGCTTCATTTCAACTAATCGTCCCAGGACGATCCTAGATCGTCCTGGATGATACTGGAGCAGTTCTTGATATTACACGTGGTGTGTCTGGATTTGCCTCCGGACGTCGGACGTAATAATTTTCCCTATGCATGAAGCCTACTTGATGGGCTTTCTTTCAAATATGGTTAGTGGTGTAAACTTGATACATGATGGGATATATAAGGTACGGATGCGATATGATTTTAAATATCAACATGTTGGGGGTGATGACCCATATGTACTTGCCACCTAACTATTCTTACATGCAGGATTTTTTCCCCCTTACATATAGGATATGATATGATATGATATAACTATATGCTACATGACTATACCTAAATTACTATGGTTGGTATAGAGAAAAAAATAATATGATATTATATAATTATCCAACATAACAAACTTTCTTAATTTATATGTGTGATGATATACTACTATATACGTTAACTTAGATTATTTAGGATAATTTTTACGAGATATGATGCTCTACAACAACAAAAAACAAAAAAAAAAAAAAACAAAAAAAAAAAAAAACAACATCAACAACAACAAGCCTTTATCTTACTGTGTTATGATATTCTACATGACTTATAATTCTAAAATCATATCCTTAACATAATTATTTTGTATATGATACATATATATATATATATATATATATATATATATATATATATATATATATATATATATATATATATATATATATATATATATATATATATATTGAAAATAATGTCTATTATCTATTCACAAGATTTTTTCAATCATCAAATTTATAGTACACAACAACTAAATCATCAATATATAGTAATAAACCAAAAGCCATCATTTAACACTCACATTGTATAACATACACATGTATGCCACATTAACCAAAGAACCCCCATCACAGTTGTGGGGCAATGTTTAAACAACAGTGGTCAAGTATTGGTTCGATGATGGCAGTCAAGCGGTGGTCTAACAATGATGGTTTAATGGTTATGGTCAAGTGATGGACTAGTAGTGGTGCTTGAGTCTTGAGCTCTTGAATCTTAGGCATAGGCTTAAGCTCCATGTTCCAGGTCTCCCTTTATGTAGAGAATGGTGGACTATGGAAGGGCCATATTGATTCCCTTAATATACATAATGTCATCAGCATATAAGTGTTTTAATGATGTTAGAATTAAGTAATCTTGGGTTAATTGTGTTTGTCTCATAAAGAAGTTCGATTTGATTAGAAGCATGTCAAGTTTGGAGATCATTTAGTCATCTAATTAATATAATAAAATTTCTAATTACACCTCAAGTTCTTAATATAGGATTATTTGGACACATGTTGAACTACTTTTGGTTTCGTTGGTTTGACTGCTTTTGGTTTCATTGGTTACACCACATCAAGACATTCAATTTGATTATAAGTTAAATGAAATGAAATTTCAAATTGTTATGAATTTAATTTTAAAAGTTTTAGTTCAAATATGCATTGATCTTTGTGCCTCATCAAGTTGAATTTGATAGCATATCAATTGACCTTTACTTTCAAATGTTGAACCTTGAGTTATTAAAAGAATGTATGTTTAAGACTTCTACATTATATTTAAAAAAAAATATGTGTATGTCGTGATTGCTCCTTAGACATCAACATGAACCTCCCCTTGGGGCCATGAACCATATAAAATATCCTTGATTATAATTTTAGTTTTTATGAAATCAGGGTGTTAATCAAGGCAAAAATTGTTAGAAAATTTTGCATTGATTTTTTTAAAATAGCTTGAAATTGACTATAAAGGCTTTGTTAGGCCCTAAGCTATAAAAATTATTGAGTATTTAATATCGAAACGTACTCATATGGACTAAAAACATTTGAATTGGACTACTTGATTGAAAAAATGGGCCCATATACAATGTGGACGACTAGAACGATATATTAATTATCCCTAGCCACGTTGGTGGTGATAATAATAATGCGTGCCGAGGAGCCACCACAATACCCTCCTCCATCTTTATTATTTTTTTTTTTCTTGAATTCTAGTGTAATTTAGGTTCCTATTCATGTGTGAACAGTGTGGAAGCCTTTGGGCCTGCATACACAATTTTAGCTCGAGCGTCCTCGAAGGCCTTTAATTGATTTAATCGAGCCCCATCGGGTCCAATTCGAACTCGAATCGACTCGAGTTGGGTCAAACTAGACTCGACAAAGTTCGAATAAATGTGATTAATTCACATTAGCCTCTTTGAGTACTATTTGATCTAAATCGGCGTTGATTTGGATTCGATTATACCAAACTAATTTAATTAAATCAAATCGAACTTGAATCGGTACGATTCAAATCAAATTGAGTTTGAGTTCAACCCAAAGTGACTCAAGCTAAGCCGAATCGGATAGGCATCGAGCAGCAAGCCGGTCTAAAAAAAAAAAAAAAAATCGGAGCGCATTAACGAGCATTTGATTCATGTCGCTCCGGTCGCTTGGAGCCGTTGAAACGACCCTCTTTCGGGGGGTTTTTGGCATGCCTCTAGGCCAAAGCCTCCACGCCCCCGTCTCTATGGTTCGCATACAGCAGGAGGCGGAAGCCCCAGCTAGGCCGAGCTCCTTCCCTTGTTCTGTCGCCCCCTCCCATTCGCGAACCCCAAGCGGAACCAAGTCTAGGTGGCGACCTCCAGTTGCCTTAACCAAAGCCCCTTTGCTCCCGTCCGACTCCGCCTAGATTGAACCCTACGCCTCCCTTTCTTCTATAGCAGCAGGATATGCTTCTAAGGAAATCACAATGGCCACCACTAAGGGGATCATGTTTGGTCGTTCATTGAAGACTGCGACACTTATCCTATTTTACGATTTTCAATATCATATGTATATTTGAGCAAGAGCTGTTGTACATGATTTCACCATTCAAATAAAAAAAAGGAGGCTATTGATCGATTTTTCCACAAGAAAGAGATGGGTTCTTCTTCTTCTCGTTTCTTCAAACTCTGACAAGAAAATGTGAGTTCCCTTCCCCTGCTGCTTTACATTTTATTTTTTCTGTTGAGTCATGGCATTGTAAGGCTTAGAGGCAAGTGACCATGTCATCTAAAACTATCAGCATTTATTTTTTTATTTGTTTTTTTTTCTATTGGCTAAATTTGATTAGATTGATACTGTTTATTTAAAAAAAAAAAAGACTTTATCTAAATTAGTTTGTGATGTTATATATGAAATATGGAATGTTGTTGTCAGGCGTGTTAAGTTCGATAAAGTAATATTTCCAATCACTTGTTTGTGTTTGGCATGAAGCTCAAATCATTGATCTTATAAGTTATATCCTTCATTATTTAAGCACCATCTACTAGCTGTTCGATGAAATGCCTCAACAAAATATGTTAAGATTTTATTTGTATTAGACATCTTCGTCAAAATGGTAGGTGTTTAAAGCTTCTTCTCGTAGCAAGCTAGATGGCCCATTACCAACTCGCAAACAGCCTGTCATCAACTTACTTCACCCACCTGATTTTCGTTGTTGTAGTATTTCTCGATATTTCTCTCAGGCTACGGTACACTCCAATACGAAACTTAGCATCTGAATATTCACAGCTTATGAGTTACCTTACCACCTACTAAGCTATACTTGGATATGAGACAACGCTGCTATCATTTATTTAAGAGAGGAGTAAACCTCACTAATGAATTCATGCCTTTAAGTCTATAAAAATCTGTCATAAGATTTTGAATTTGAATTGATTTATTTATACTCTTTTTCTATTTTATTTACAATGTTTCATCTAGTGGTTAATCATCCTTAGTGCTGACAGAATATGAATCACATTAAATGGCTATGATATAATCTCCTTTTATTGAGTATTGGGAAGTTGCTGGATCGATCTCTTTTGGAATGAAATAGCAAGGTTCTTTGTGTTCTTTCTTATGGAATAGATTCTCATGATCGAACATTGTTTCCCTTTAAGATATATATATATATATATATATATATATATATATATATATATATATATAAGCACAAATATTTTGAGGGCTTTCTCACTATTTTTATGCAAGAACCCCTACGGCACTTGGGTGAATTTCTTATTGCTTTTCTGTGGAAATTCCTACAGCTTTTATGGTGCTTTTCTCACTGCTTTTGTGAGAAATTAGTGCAGATTTTGAGTGGTTTTCTCACTGATTTTTACACAGGAATTTTTACAGCATTTAGGATGAACCTTCTTTGCTTTCATGAGAAAATTCTTATATCTTTTGTATCTTATTTTTCTCTATTTTTTGTGAGAAACGAATGCTGATTTTGATGGGTTTTATACTCCAAACTAATTTGGAGATGAGTTTGATGCTTTCATGAGAAAATTGTTAAATCCTGCATTTCTTGCTCTTTCATTTAAAATTTGAATCCTGTTAGGCTAAAAAGTATTCTTTTAAAAACCTATTACTTCTCTTCCAAGAAATTTAGCCCTGATAATTTAAAACCAAAAATGGTTAAATCGAATATTACTCTTAAGTCTAAAATAATAATTCTAATAAGTTTAAATCCATTCTTTTTTAAAACCCATTCTTCTTGTTAATAAAATAGACCTTTAAGAAAGTGTTTATTCTTTTAAATAAACAAAGTTTTTGAAAGGGACTCCGAAGATTAAATAGTAGGTATAGTTGTCTTGTCCCTCCAACCTACTTATTCATCCCGTATTTTCAATTTTATATTTGTTTTAATGACACCATAAATAAATTTCATCCTTTGCAATCAGCTCGGCTACTATATAATACTATAGCACTGACAAAACAATTGGCCTACACTCCCTACTTCAATACAGACCTCTCTTAGCCAGCCACTCTCTCTCTCTCTCTCTCTCTCTCTCTCTCTCTCTCTCTCTCTCTCTCAATACAGACCTCTATTACTACTACTTGGTCATTTGCCTCACACTTTTCACACTTTTCATCATTGTAGTACTCATCACCTATGTTATCACAATGGGTTGGTGTGCTTGGCTTCGACGCCAGTTTTTTCGTGAACAACATAATTTAGAAATGAAGCATTGGATTCCAGCATTCGAGTATCTTAACACGAAACATGAGGTTGGGTGAGGGGAAGCAGAAGACGCGCAAGAGTGTGTGATTTGTCTATCAGCATTCAATGATGGAGAGGAGGTCAAAAAGTTGCCCTCGTGTGGGCACTTATTTCATGCAGTTTGTATTGACATGTGGCTCAACTCACATAGTAGTTGTCCACTTTGTCGTAGGAGTGTTCAAACGATGCGGTCGTATTTCATGAACACATTAAGTCGGTTTTGATTTTTGTTGGTAATTAATCACTTTCTATGGTGAGAAGATGGTGGCAACTACAGATGAAGGGATTGAAGGTTTTGTATATATAAATACTTATTGAAATTGATAGTTCCAAAATTTGTGTGAACAAGGAAAATATTTAATTGAGTGTTTATAATATTTTGTAGTGGGTCTGTTCAAATTAAACTTTGGACAACATTGTACATTTTCTTACGTTATTTACAAGTAATTATATTATTACTATTAAGTGTATAAAAATTCTCTTAAGATTAATGGAGAAGAGACAATCGAACTATAGAAATGTAAATATGCTAAATTAAATAAAATATGTAAACTGCTTTAATTTAGGTAGCTTAATGTTTATCCGATGAAGGAAATTTGCTACAGTGATTTAATAGAGAAACTATAAAAGTATTCATTATTTATTATTTTATTTATGATTTTTTCGAGGTCTTGGTGGTTCTAATACGTGAAAGTCTCTCAATTAAGCTATGGGCCCAATTGCTCTAGCACCCTTAATAGTTTTAATGGCTGTTTTTGATTTTTTTTAATCAAGTATTACTAGTTAGTGAATTATGCAAATAAAGCTAATCAAAAAAATTAAGAATAGGTAAAATTGCTCGTTTAATGGACAATTTGGTGTTCTAAAATCACCAAGAAGAACTGATCAGAAGCTGGCTCGGTCAGCTGACTTGTTACGAGCAGATCGCCCGTCGAATGGGCAATTTGGCTACAGTTCACCCACTTTTAATTTCTCCTAAACTCCCGATCTATTCCTTTTTCCTCCGCTCGTTCCAGCCTATTACTGCATTAAATGCATGGATATAAAAATAATATGTATGCTAAAAACTAATTTATCAAAAGAGTTAAACATGTGACGAGTATGTAAATCATAAACTAACACTTACGTATTTATATCATATGCAAAATAATTATGTTCAACAATTATGTTCAAGAGCAATATCAACCTTAACAAAAATAAAAATACTTAAATGAATTTTTTATTAAATCCCTTAGTCACTGCTATCAAACTTCAAACAAAACTCATGCAAGAAAATTCTTCATAGCTCGACTTCTCTACACTCTTCATCTGCTCCCTCCATGAATCCATCTTGAAAATCTTACACATAATTCAGAGAACTATGCACGTAAGTATTTATATATACAATACCTTCAATCCTTTCATCAGTAGTTGCCACCATCTTCTCACCATGGAAAGTGATCAATTGCCTACAAAAATCAAAAACCGACTTGGCATGTTCGTAAAATGCAACCGAATCATTTAAACGCTCTTGCGACAAAGTGGTCAATCACTATGTGAGTTGAGCGACATGTAAATACAAGTCACATGAAATAAGTGCCCACACAATGGCAACTTTTTGACCTCTCCATCATTGAATGTTGATAGCCAAATTAACCCCACACTCTAGCACGTCTTCTGCTTCCTCTCCCCCCACCTCCTGTTCCGTGTTGCGAAAATCGAATCCTGGAATTGAATGCCTCATTTCTAAATCATTCTGTTCACGAAGAAATTGACGTCGAAGCCAAGCACAACAACCAATTGTGATAGCATTGACGATGAGGACTACAATGATGAAAAGTGTGAAAAAATGTGAGGCCAATGACCAAGTAGTTGTAGTTAAGTCCATTGGATTGGGGGGGGGGGTGGGGGGGTGGGGGGGGGGGGGGGGGACGAAGATGGTGTGGGAGATGATGTTATTGGATAATTAGCTTCAGTGATTGAATCAATTCCCCCAATCAACACCATTGTCACCAAATCCTCCTCGACGTTGTTGTCTCCTGAGATCCTCCAAAATGATTAGGATCGAAGATAGATAGTTAAGGCAAAGTAATTTAATACCAGTAAAACATATATATATATATATATATATATATATATATATATATATATATATATATATATATATATATATATATATATATATATATATATATATATATATATATATATATATATAGAGAGAGAGAGAGAGAGAGAGAGAGAGAGAGAGAGAGAGAGAGAGAGAGAGAGAGATGGTGGCTGGCTAAGAGAGGTCTGTATTGAAGCAGCAAGTGCGGGCCTAATGTTTTGTCAGTGCAATAGTATTATATAGCAGTCGGGCGATTGGAAAGGAAGAAATTTAAACAATTTTTGAAAGGGACTCGAAGATTAAATGTTTAGAATCAAGAAATCACGGCTTTGTAATACTTGAAAGATTACAAAGATTCAAAGGTAATCAAAAGATTAAAAAGTATGTATATTTAGGTGTGCCAAAATCTTATACGACCTTAAACCCGATCTGAAAAATTTTGGGTTTGAGTCAACCCGTTTGTCATATGGGTCGGATTCAAGTTTGTAATTCCAATTAGTTTGTATAACTGGGTCAGATTCTTTTTTACCCGAAAACCTAAAACCAACTAGAATTGACCCGTTTGTTCAGTTGTCATGTCAAATGTCAATTTTGTAAGGCGCCTGGCATCGCATCTTATCTCCAATAGAGCACGGGTTCGAGGCTTCGTGCTGCCACCGGCGACAAAGTCTGGTTGAGTTTGAGGCTTCGAGCTATCACTACCACCAATGGCTCTGAGCTATCGCCGCCTTCGAGTTTGAGCTAACACTACCTTCGAGTTACTGTCTAGTCGAGGATGCAAGGCTTTGTGCTGCCATCGGTGACAGTGTCTGGTCAAGTTTGAGGCTTTGAGCTCCCGCTACCTCTAATGGTTCTGAGCTGTCGTTGCCTTCGAGCTGCCATCTGGTTGAGGACGAGTTCGAGGCTTCATGTAGCCGCTGACAATGACATATATTCTAGTTTGAGGCTTCATTCTATCACCGGTAACAACATCTACATAGCTATATATGGATCCTATAGCGCAGTCGACAGTCCACAGAATCACAAATGCCACTACCGCTCGTGAGTTGTGTCGTGTCGGGTAAACCCACTAATCTGCGCAGGTCGAGTTTGGGTTGACAATCCTGACCCGATTGGAAAATGTGGTCCGGTTCAAGTTGGTTCGACCTGAACCCGACACGTTAACCCAAATTGACACCCCTATGTTTATTCATTTTCTCCCTCCAACCTACTTATTCCTCTCAAATTTTCAACTTTAAATTTGTTTCGAAAGATGAAATTAATACTTGTGGTCACCGGATGATATTTGGATGCAAATTAGGACATGCCACATCGTTATTTTGCTATGTACTGGGTGACATGGACCCTTATGATTCACCTCCGAATGATCCAGTGATCGCACATAATAATTTCTCCATTAAAACAAATATAAAGTTGAAAATTCATGAGAAATAAGTAGGTTGGAGGGAGAAGATGAATATACCTACTTTTTTAATCTTTTGATTACCTTTTAATCTTTCAAGTATTGCAAAGCCTTGATTTCCTTATTCAAACCATTTAATCTTCGAGCACCTTAAAAAACTTTGTTTATTTAAAGGAATAAATGCGCTCTTAAAGGCCTGTTTTATTAACAAGAAGAAGAGGTTTTAAAAAAGAATGGATTTTAACTTATTAAAATTATGATTTTAAACTTAAGAGCAAGTAATATTAGATTTAACTATTTTTGGTTTTAACTTATTAGGGTTAAATTTCTTGCAAGAAGTAATAGGTTTTTAAAATAATGCATTCTAACCTAACAAGATTCAAAATTTAAATGAAAGAGCAAGTAATGTAGGATTTAACAATTTTTTGTTTTAACTTACCAGTGCTAAATTTCATGCATAAACTATTTCTTTCATCAAAATTTCACTATTATATTATTTTTTAAACAAAATTCTGAAATTGAAATATTTTTTTTTTCTTTAGAAGAACACTTTTCAAATCAAGATTTTAATATAAAATAGGACAATTAGTTGTGTAGAATAAAAAAAAAATTAAAATTTTAATCGATCACCTCAGAAAGGTGTGGTTTGGGCTGCTAATTTAATAGCTCTGCCATTGTAGCATGTACAATAAGGAATCTAGAAAATGATATTGATGCCAAGTCATCCCAGCTCAATCCAAGTCAGCCCGTCTCAAGCTAAACAAATAAGGTGACTATGACCTATTAGATCCAAATCTTTTCAATTTTTTTATCCTTTGGATCTACAAAATACCCCTCTTAAGGGTAAGAAAGAAGTAAGGTCTTCTTATGTACTCTATAGTTCTCTCCTATGAAAGAAAAGAAAAATGTTTTGGTAAGATTTTACAAATCATTGGAGGAGGACCGTTGTCATGCCATAGTGGTTTAATGATAGCATTCATGTAGTATTAAGGCAATTTGATAATTTCTATTAGGAGGGGGGATGTCTAACATTCATAGTCGAGCAACGATTGTCTAATAATGAAGATCACATAGTGTTTTGATGGTGGTTCTTGGGTGAGTGCTAGATTGTAAAGATTGAGTAGAGTTTTGATAACAATATTTTTTTGTTGGTCTGATGATAGTGACTAGGTGATGTTTTGACAATAGTGGTTGGGCAATGGTCTAACGGTGGTGATCGAGTGTAGGTTTAGTAATGGTAACGAGCCAGTGTACTCATTACTTATGAAAATAATTAGGCATCAATTTAATAACATCAATCAGGTGGAAATAGTTTGAAGGTGGCAGTCGGGCATACTACAATAATGGTGGTCCGATGACTACAATTTTTTAGAAGTTTAATGGAGTTTCTTGACTAGATATCAAGCGATGTTCTAACCCCAATGGTGCTGCTACAATACAACAACAATAGTTTGGAAAAAAAAATGGCAATGAAGAGTGATCAACAAATTAATGGTGGTGGTAGGCAACTTATAGCGATAGTCGGGTTGTAGTTTTATAGTGGAGGTCAAGCATCAATAGTCTAATAGTGGGGGTTAGATAGTGCATTGAAGTTAGTGGTCTAATTGTTGGCCTCAAGGAACCATAAACTCTATAATATAACTGCAAACTTTCCTTGAAGAAGGTGTTGAATTTGCACTTTAAGAGAACCATATTTATGGGTGATCAAAACTTTCAATCCTTATAATAAGGCTCTTATCTTATAACAAAAGAGAATTTGATTTTCCTTATGTGGCAAATAACAATTTTAAGGCTAACAAAACCCATCTTTGCACTTCTTTTGAAAAGTTACACTCTAATATCAATTATACAACTATCGACATAGTCATTTATATATTTGGAGTCATTTGAGGCATGGTGAAGTTAAGCTAGAATTTTCTTGACAACTATAATAGATATCATGGGAGAAGAGACTACTTGTTATAATATGCTGATGTCAAATGTTTGATTATTGTAGGAGAATTCATAAAATCTCTTGTGTCATTAATAAATTATAAGATGATATAATGCATAGTTAGTCGATATAAAAAGCCCCACAAGAATTCTAAGAAAGTAATATGTGATGATATGATTTTAGCTTTTAATGATTTATATATTAGATTAGATACTAAGGAGGGTAAAAGATATATGTATCAGTTATCTAAACAAAGAGATAGGAGTAGTAAGGATTTAGTTCAAGTGAAGTGTATTAAGGATGAATATCAAAAAGTGTTTTTATTAAAAGAGGATATTCAACAATGGTGGATGAGATATTTTGCTAAACTTTTCAATGAACATTGTGAGAATGAGATTGACTGTAGTGACCTTAGCACCTTAAATGAAAATAATGATTTTTGTTTTTATTGGTGTTTTAGTAAAATTGAAGTTAAAGTAGATTTAAAGAAAATGAAGTTTGGAAAAGCCTTTGGACCTGATGATATTCCAATAGAGGCGTGAAAATGCTTAGGGGATGAAGGAATTTCATAGCTTATTAAACTTTTTAATATTATTTTAAGACTAAAAAGATGGTAGATGAGTGGAGAATGAGTGTATTGATTCATATTTTTAAGAATATAAATGATGCACAATATTGTGCGAATTATAGAGAAATTAAATAATGTGTCATACTTTAAAACTATGGTAGAGAGTTATGCAGAATAGGTTGTAGCATGACACTGTTGTTTCTCAAAATTAATTTGGATTTATGTCAGGTAGGTCTACTATAGAAGCTATACTTTTATTGAGAAGTTTGATGGAGAAGTATAGAGAGAATAAGGAGGATCTACATATGATTTTTATTGATTTAGAAAAGCATATGATAAATTTTGAGAAAAGTGTTAAGGCGAGTTCTACATAAGAAAGGGGTTAATAATGCTTATATTCAAGTCATTTTGATTTGTATACAGAAGCCATTACTTGTGTTCAAACATAAGGTGGTTGACTAAGTATTTTTCTATTTCAATTGGATTACATCAAGGATCCGCCATAAGCCCATGTCTTTTTGCTTTAGTCATGGATGTTCTCACTAGAGATTTGATGTTGTAACATGGTGTATGATTTTTCCTAATGATATTTCTCTTGTTGATAAAACTAGAGAAGGAGTTGATGGTAAACTTGAGTTATGGAGGATAACCATAGAGTCTAAAGGCTATCATTCGAGTAGATCTAAAACTTAATATATGGAGTGTATTTTAGTAATAATAGATCTTGTTGGGGGATTATATCTTTGGGTTATCAAGTCATTAAAAGAGTACATATTTTAGATATCTTAGGTCTATTGATGACAGTGAAATAGATGAGGATATTATTAGTAGAATTCAAGTTGGGGCTTGCTGTGTGATAGAAAAGTCCTTCTCAAACTTAAGGGAAAATTCTTTAAGATGGTAGTGGTACATGCAATGCTTTGTGGTGCAGAATGTTGTCCTTATAAAGAGAAGAAAAATATTAAGTTAAGTGTTATAGAGATGAGGATGCTCAGGTGGATAAGTGGCTTCACTCTTAAAGACATGATACGAAATAAGCATATAAATGAAAAGGTTAGAGTAGCTCCAATGGAAGATAAGATTATAGACAGTCGCTTAGATGGTTTGGTCACATAAAATGGTGACCTTATGATGACCAGTAATGAAAGTAGATACATTTGATTTGACATATGTTAAGAAAGGTAGAGGTTGAACTAAAAAGACTTGGTTAGAAAAACATTAGAAATGACATTTCTTTATTAGATTTAGATGAGAATTTGCCACTTAACTAGGCACAATGGACAAAATGGATTCAAGTATCTGACCCCACATAGTGGGATAAAGGTGAAAGAAAATTTTTTAATTGTATAACCCATAAATGTATGTTCCTTTTGGCTTAATAAATTTTTATAATTGTGTGATTAGAAGTGTTGATGATAACTAATGAATCTTAAACTTTTTTCATAACAATGATCAAATATTCTATAAACTTGCCGCTCAAAAGGTATTATGTCTTTATGGATGCATGCATCTTTTTTCTTATGTGTAAGCATGATTTGTATTTTACCATAGTACTGACAGACTTTGCTAAGGATGTAATTCTAAAAAAGCTTTTAGTTTATACTAAAGATGATGATTATGTATTCTTTTAAAAATTATGCCTTCCTTAGGTTGTTAGTTTAAGGCATCATTTTAATTAGCGGTAGACTATACTGAGAAAAATCCAGCATAAACCTTTGAACAAAGATGTTCAACCAATCTAAGATTATTTGTCAAAGTGTCACTCAATGAAATTAATCTATATGAAAGAGGTCAAGATAATTTCACCAAGGATTTTAGATATATTCAAGGTTATTTATTAAAGTTTTATCTTATAGCATAAACTTGCATATAAGAGGTTGAGAAAAATTCAACAAAGATGTTTAAACTATTCAAGGCTATTTTCTTGAGCATAACTCAATGACATTAACTTGTGGAAGAGATCAAAAGGGATGAAAATTCAAAAGATGGTTATGAAACCACTTGAATTATTGAACTACACACCAAGAGGGGGTGAATTGGTTTTTTAAGAAACTTTTTCAAAAAACCATTTTGAAATTAAAACTAATTTCTAAAGTTAAAATTGAAATCAAATTTGTGTAATGTGGATATGAATAATGAAACCAAAACTATTTTTTGTCTTTTGGATTTTTTTTGTAGAAAAATAAATAAATAAGTATATATATATATATATATATATAATCTTTTTATTTTCTAATTTTTATTTTATTTCCAAACCCAATCAACCACAAATCACATATCACATGATTATCAACTCAAACCAAATTGGACAATGTAAATATGCAAAAGTAATGCACAAAAATAAAGCGCATAAAAAAATGAATAAACACACAATAATTTTATAGTGGTTCGGTCAACTTTACCTATGTCAACTCCCCAAAATTCTACTATCTGAGTATTGCAATAAACACTTTAGTGTCTCTTCTTTAGCCCCATCTACAAGGCAGAGAAGCTCTTACAAAGTTACTTCCACTCTCGATGTTGCTTAGAATTGAACCCACTTTTGCCTTCCTTGATATGGCGAAGTAGCTAAATTCCTTTCACCAATCCAGTGCAGTGGAGTAGTCGAATCCCTTTCAGCAACCTAGTGTGACAGAGTAGCCAAATACCTTTAACCTTCATTGAGTGACAGATGAGCCAAATCCCTTTCACTAGCCTCGTTGTGGTAGATTAGTGGGTTCCTTTATCATCAAAGGGGTTTTCTTTCGAAAGCTTCCCTAAAAAACTTAGACACATGGAGGAACTCAGTTATAAGTTTGCTAAAGCAACCATATGAAATAACCCTTTCACATTACCTTGAACCCATAAGGATCTTCTCCCTCTCTCACAAACTTTTCCCTTTCTCATCTTAACTCAAAGTTTTCTCTTTAATACTGTCTCACAGAAGACATAACTCAATGACTGGAAAATGACACTCTCAATGAATTAAAAGAAGTCTAATTATCAGGCTTTTAAGAAAATACTAATTTTTAATTATCCATATCTATCCGTATAGTATAACTTATAGATTATATAAATTGATTAGTTTAACAATGCCCTATCAATAATATATGATGAATAGTACTCAGTATGATCAATTAAAAAAACTTACACTGATTGTTCAATATGAACATTGATTATCTAATATGATTAGTTTAATCAAATCACATATAATCCAATATGAACCCTTGGTGATTAATTATCATCCTCTGCACTTCTCGGTTCATACAATACAAAGGGTAGATTCTCATAGTATAATCCTTAATTACAATTAATTTTGATTTGGTTGCTTAATCATATGGTTTAAATTAGGAAAAAAATTAACGATATCATACAGTACGATTGGAATCATCCAGTTTGATTAGTTCAATTTTTAAAATTAAAAAACATTTCATAATACTAAATGGCGGCAATGAATCCTAATTATAATTGATAATCTTGTATAATTTAATTTGTATAGTATGATTAGTTTATTTTTAGTTTCAAATTTATATTTATCAATTAATCATTTTAATTAAATTTTAATTACATAGATTATACAATATAATCTAGATTATTATGTACAATATTTAGAAATAAAATTAAAATATTTAGTTTCACTCCTCTCGTATGTATGTGCTTGGTCACTAAGCTCTCAAGCACCTTTTACATTGATTGACTCAAGAAAAATAAAAACTACAAGCTATTTCAAATACATCAAACTCTTACAATCTAATCTTGAGCCCTAATTCTCTGATGATGCCCAATATATGTTGAACCTAAAATGTTAGTACACACAAAAAAATATATGTAATATAAAGAGAAGGAGAAACTAAATAGTCATCAAAATATAAGTTAGGGCTCCCAAATTGTAGAAATTGAGAGGGATTTGATAACCATGTTTGAATTATCTAAGGCTATTTTTAAAGCATTTTTGATAACCTTAACTCATATGAAAGAGATTTGGAGAAATATACCTAGGATGTTTGACTTATCTGAAATTATTTATCAGTGCATTGATTGATCATGTTAACCTAAGTGGGAGAGCAAGGTAGAGAGAAATTCAGCAAGGATGTTTGATCTATCAATTAGAGTATTGCTCGATGATATTAATATATATAAAAGGGGAAAATTCCATCATGAATATTTAGCCTATTTAATGATATTTGTAAAATAAAAAATGCTTTATGATGTTAACCTATGTGGAAGAGGTCATAAAAAATCTACTAAAGATGTTTGGCCTATATGAGATTATTTCTTAGAGCATTGTTGATAACATTAACCTGTGAGGCAGAGGTAAAATTAAATCCCCCTAAGATAAATTATACCTTGATTGGATGGGGAAAATGCTACATGTATCCCAAATTATAGGTGAAGATTTTTCTATCTTTTGATCATTATTGAAAAACTACTACTATAAAAATAAATTCACTTTAAATGCTTGAGAAATTTTAAGTTATCTTATGTTTATCAAAGTCCAAACATATTCGTAGGCACATTAAAATTTGGTAAATGTCAAGTGTCAAAGGGACATACTTTGGCACTGATCTCACTATCTTGGGAGCACTGCAATACAGTAACATTGAGATATTTTTTTAGAGCGTCTAGAATATTTGAACAGAGCTTTACTATGCTGGGAAAATTTTAATAATTTTATATGAATATCTAAAAGTATTTCAACTTAAACCATTCTAATGTTCCCATTTGCTAGAAACATTAAGAGGGAACGAAAGAGGAGAAAGAAACAAAAGAGAAGAAATAAGCTAGGTTTTGGTGGCCTTAAAGCTGGATTTGTCCATCAGGCCAGTTGAAGAAACTTTTAGTTTGTGGTAGAATTATATTTCACGACTTCAATTTTTAATTTGGGTGATTGAGATGAAATTTATAGGGTTTTATTTTATTTAAATTATATTAAAAAACTTTCTACCATGTAACTTAAGGCATATTATATAATACATAATTCTGTGCATTTTTAAAAGAAAAACTTAAAATTTTACCAATTAGTTTTGAATGTATGACTTTCACATGTTTTTTTTTTATTTATATTGATCTTAATAAAAAGCTTGCAAAATAAAAAAAAAGCCATAAAATGATGTTATATATGTTCCCTTATAAATAATCTTTTGAATTATCATTATTAAATATGTGTACAATTGATAAGTATAAATAATATTATATCTTATATGTTAATTTTTCAGTGAAAATGTATTGATTTAGTTAAATTTATGAGAAAAAAAAAACATGAAATGGGAAAAAATTTTAAGTATGTACAACATCGCAGCGTCTGACATAATATCCCTATAGTACCATAATTGACACAACTAAAGCACCCAAATATGGATATGACGGTGCACAAGTCTTTAATTGATATTGCTACTTCATCAAAGGAGTCAACACCACAAATCCCTACCAACTATCTAGCACTAAAGCGTTGAAGGAGTCAGCACTGCAAAGTTCAGTCTCTTTCTGCACAATACGGTGGTACCAAATTCCAATTCTTTGGTGCTATGATTATGATTGTTCAAGTTAGGATTTTCCAGCGAAATAATATGTTGATTCATTAAATAGAAGGTTCATATCAGCAAGCACCACAACAGATAAAGCCCTTTAGTGTTGCGATGTTAGTTCATTTTATGGGTGGTGTGGTAAGTGTTTTGAGCACCGTGACACCATAATCAATTTTCTATGTTTTTTATAAATAGTATGTTTATAATGTTAGCATAGGAGTTTAATCACTTATTTAATTTCAGTTTTTATAGTTATTCTCTATCTTTTAGGAGTAATAATTAAGGAAATTCAAAGAAGTACTAGATACATTCACTTAGAGTGTTTGTATTATGATTGTGGAAGCAATTTTATAAATTCAAAGAGGAGTACAGAAGAGATCATTAACCCTTCTATGATATCTTTTCTTCTATATTTATTTCTTTTGTGAAATTAATGAAAATGAATATGCTTCACTTTTTCTTTATGTCTAGCTAAATTCTTAAGTTTTGAATTCATGGTGTAAATAAATAATGGAACTAATGAATTCTCTTCATAAATCATTTTATGATGTTTTCAATATACCAGGTCTTTATTTAATGTACTTAGTGGCCATATATATAGTTAATATCAGGTGTAATATGGAACATAGGAATAAGTATGTGAAAGTACGAGATGCGATAAGAGGGGGGTGAATTTGATATTTAAATACTTCTTTAACAAAAAATGAAATATCTTTTATAACTTGATACGAAAGTGAATTATATTCATAATAAAATGATAGATCATCAAGTTCACCCACACAGTTAATCACAATAAAAATAAATGCGAAAAAAAAGTGCAAAAATAATAAATGAAAACACACACAAGATTTATAGTGATACGGTCGAACCTTGACCTACGTCAACTCCCCGGAGGCACCCTCTGAGTATTGCACTAAACCTTTAGTGGCTCTCATTTAGCCCCCACAGCTAGGCGGAGAAGCCCATACAAAATCACTTCCACCTTCAATGGTGCGGCGAAGGAGCCAGGTCCTTTGACACCAAAGAGATCTTCTTATTCCTAAAACTTCCCTTAAGATAAACCTTGAATCTGATGGTACTAAGGTGCAAGCTTGTTGGAGCAATTGTATGAAATCCCCTCCACACTCCCTTGAAACCTCCTATAAGGATCTTCTTCCTCTCTCAAACTCCACCCTTTTCTCTCTCCCTTTCAAGTTCTCTCTTCAAGTTTTCTCCAGAAGAACGAAGCTTCAATGAGTACCAAAGAATCTTACAAAGTCTTATGAGAAAGCTTAAATAGAGGGCCTCAAAAAAACCCTAAAAAATCATTTTAGTCGTCATAGATCGTACAGTACAATCGCAGGATCATCCAGTACGATGTGCAGAATTTGACCTGCTAGTAATGTACGATCACTATTTAGTACTGTACGAATAGTTCAATTTTCATGTTCATACTATACGATGTCCGGTTAGTACTATACGAATAGTTTAATAAAAATGCAGTACGATCACCAGCTAGTACTGTATAAGTAGTTTAAATTTCCTGTTCATACTAATAATTCAATAAAAATACAATACGATCACTAGTTAGTAATGTACCAACAGTTCAATAAAAATGCATTTCATCCAAGATGAAGTATGGGATGACCAAAATTGTCTTTATTGATCATATAGTATGATCCAGTTTGGACAGTACAATAAAAATATCAAAATTAATCCGTTTCGATTGACTAATTAGATCGTATAGTACGATGTACATAAAAATTAAAATATTTAAAATCATTTTTTGCTCTCCCTGTATGTGTGCACGATCACCAATCTAACATACATCATTATAAGATTTGACTCAAGAAATGAAAATTACAGACTCATTTAATATAACAAATTCTACACAATCTTGAGTCTTAAATCTTCAAAGAAAGGCACATGGTGTACATGAAATATTAGTCAACACACAAACAAATATGCACTACAAATACTAGAAGAATTAAAAGATTAATCAATATTATTTATTATCATCAAAATTATAAGCTCAAAAGCCCGAGTTGTAACAGTATGTTGGATTTATATGATGCAAACATAGATATAGTGCGTTTCATGTATCACATTTATAGAGATGAATTATCATGAAGGGATTTTAAAAGTACATGTTTTACTTACTCATCTAAGATTTTCATAGGGTGACAAACTATGGGAGCGTAGAATGGTTTTGAGGTTATAAGAGTTTAATCTATCATTTGTCTCTTTACGCTTGATTGAGCGGTCGGTGATGCATATGCTCTAAATAACATCAATATAAAAAATAATAACGAGGAAATGTATTATATTTATATTCTATTAATCCAAAATAATTTATCCTAATAGTATTTTATTTAATTATTTTTATATTAAATTAATTGATTCAATCTCATCCAAAACTTATTTAATTAAGTAGGATAATTATTATAGTTAAAGTAAACAATACTAGCACTTATAATTAAACATTCCTCCTCATGGGATCGATACTCTACTCTATTATTATAATACTTGATTCATCAGGTATACTTGCGTATATTTAGTGGGGTTTTTATAATAATTATGTCAAAGAGAACCTGAGTAGTGTTTAGGGAAATATGGAGAACTAATCTTTTTCACAATTCATTAGGTTACTTCACCGGCCTATAAGTTTGGGCACCGTTGTTGGGCAATAATTTATTTTATTTACAAAGTTACTATATTATTAAATTAATAATAGAATTAGACCTACTTATTTATTAATAATATATCTATATTGAATTTGGTGTTGTTTTGATTTACATTGCATTGCATTTGCATTAATAGTTAAGTCATTAGGCTTGTTTGCATTATGTCATTTTAGCACCGCGGTGCCATATAGTACAACACTGTAGTGCTTGCCTTGATATTAGTATTGTTCCATAAATTGAAATTTAATAACTTTAATAATTATATAAGTTAGCACCATAGCATTTATCTTTGAAGTATCGTAGCACCATTCAAACTCAGTCATTAAGCACTATTGTCATTAGTTAAAACAAATCATACATATTGAAATTCATATTATTGGTTTTGGGTAAGTGCTATAGTGTTGGAATTAACATCACAGTGCCACATCATTTTCATCACTATAGCATTGATAGCAGCAACGATCATCATCTAACATGATCGCTGCTGCGTTGACACATCAAAACTATTGCAGTGGCCCATTTTTAAAAAGTCATTTTGATTTCCAAGAACCCGCGTGACTCTACCACATGCCTTTAATCCCTATATCATTTGAATATGACCATTTTCTTATTTAGTGCATGCATTAAGTGCTACAACATTGCACATTTCAATATCTTAGTGCTTCAAATGTTTATAAATTCACATATCATTTTCATTTCATTCCACCTAGCATTCTATCCATTTCTCCTCTCTACTCTTAAGATTCTCTCTATAGCAAAGGCCCCCAAAACCTCTGAATCAAGGAAGAAGAGAGATGCCACCTAGGACAGACTTAAATTTGTTTCTAAGATATATAAGGCTAGGTATACATATTAGGTAATCGCTAAAACTTTGATCTTTAGCATGGTTTTCTTAACCCACCCTAACCAATCCTTCAAAATAATTCTTCTAGAAGTTGGGCTCATTTCTATGAGGAACCATTTGTGGCCATTATCAATGTAGTGTGTGATCAATGAAAGGGAGGCTTTTGATTTCAAATGTTATGTGCGAGGGAGATGGGTACCTTTTGAATCTTCCACTATTAATAGAGTCCTTAAAGTACAACATATGGAATTTGATGAATATTTTCCTTTTAGCCAACCTTTTGATTCCCAAGAAATTCTGGACTTACTTTGTGGACTAAATAGTGGAGCAAGGTGAGAGACATTAGAAGAGAAAATCATTAATTTTGTTGAGTCAAATATGGCTCAAACCTCCAAGGCTTGACACTATTTCATTTATGCCCACATTCTCCATAGTAAGAATATTAATAAAGTAACCAAGGATAGAGCCATCCTAATTTTTTCCATTTAAAAGGGCTACCTTTCTTTAGTATATGCTCTTCGTGTAGAAGCAGGAGTGAGGGGTGATCAAAATGAAGAATAGTTATTCCCCATAGCTGCTTTCACTAGTGGTAAAATTTTGAGCTTTAAATAATCTAAAAGAGAAGAGAAGGATCCTAGTGAGCCCAAGTCTTCTTGAGGGGTAGGGAGCAGTAACAACAAGAAAAGTGCTACGACTCCTAAATCTTTAAGTGATATTGTGGTAGACTTGAGTGGGAAAATGGAGATAGTGACTCAGTTATGTGAAGAGTCATAAGAATGATAATTTGAAATAAAAATGTGTATGGCTCATACAATGGACTAATAAAAGAAATACTTCCAGTGTACGCCCAATTTTAATAAGGCTGTTATTGGAATGTTCAAAAATAGTCTATTCGTTGAAAGGCCAGAGCAATATGAGTTTCCTTCTGCACTTGAGTACTGACCTTTTATTTGACATCTTAAAGAGAGAGATAAAGAGAGAGATAAAGAGGAGGAAGAATATGAGGAAGGTCTCGATTCTAAGGGGTTGGCTTAAGAGAGAGAGAGAGAGAGAGAGAGAGAGAGAGAGAGAGAGAGAGAGAGAGAGAGAGAGAGAGAGAGAGAGAGAGAGAGAGAGAGAGAGAGAGAGAGAGAGAGAGAGAGAGAGAGAGAGAGAGAGAGAGAGAGAGAGAGAGAGAGAGAGAGAGAGAGAGAGAGAGAGAGAGAGAGAGATAGAAAGAGAGAGAGAAAGAGAGATTATTGTTTTAGTTTGATTTGCTATATTTTCATTTTGTTTTATTTTGTATTTTCATTTATAGTATGGATGAAGACTTAAAACCTAGCACTTTTGGGAGGCAAGCCATGTAAGTGTGATGTTATTATTAGTCATGTTAATGTAACGATATATCATTTCTTGTTTTTAGCACATTTTATGTGCTCTTTATCATTTATATGAAAGCACATATTTGTAATGTTTTTATTTATATATTAGTAAATTTTCTTCATGCTTAAATTATTATTATCCTCCAAATGCTTTTATATTCAGATTATTTAATTAATGATAATTAAAAATTATGAAAAAATAAGATAATAATAAAACCTTATGTCCTAGTTTGAATGAACTCTATCATACTTCATAGGTTGGAAATACTAATATTTAACTCATTCAACCATTTGAGCTATTATCCTAATTTGAATTTATAAGCTATACCTTTATGAATTTAATTTTTTAAAATATAAAATGAATAATTGATATTAAAAGTTATATATGAGTAGATTAAAATTTGAAATCATAGCTAACATGAAGATGGAATTAATAATCTCATCAATTTCATACATTAAAACTATTAAGATTATATGAGAATCCTAAAGTAGAAGATAATATTCAAAATTATTATTTATGTACTCCCCAAAAGAAAAAAAGAAAATAATTACAAATAGTTCTTAAAAAGAAAAATAAATGAAATATCAAAAGAATAAGATGAGTACATTTGGTATAAATAAAAGCTTATGATTTGAAAAACTAGAAAGGATAAGACGAGAAAGAGCTAATGCAAGGGATGGTAAACTAATGAAAGTATAATTTTAATTACCATAATATCCTATTATTAAAACTACATTATTCACTTTAACATTCAAAAGTTAATGATTAGATCTATAACCATATATTTTTAAATTAGGTAAAAATAAGAATGATTAATTAAGTTTAACTATTGGTTTTTTTTTTTCAAACTAAAAGTATAGCTTTGATTAATTTTTACTAATTCTAGTTGGTGATTTATTATCCTAAATTTTAGTAATTTTAGATTGTCACTTTTTACTTTGGTTAATCACTTAATTAGAATTATAAGCCTTTATTTTCTTGAGGACAAGCAAGAGTTTATGCTTGGGAGGATTTGATAAGTGTAAATAATGTTATTTTTATGTGTTAATTTGTTAGTGAAAATATGTTATTTTAGTTATGTTTGTGTAAGAAAATATAGGAAATGGCTAAATTTATTTAAGTATGGTACAACACTGCAACGTCAAACACAATACCATCACGTGTCAACATTAACAATACTAGAGCACCCAAATATGGACATAGTGGCACCCAATTTTTATTTTATAGCGCCACATGGTAATGGAGGAGTCAGCTCCAAAAGTCCAGCTAACTAGCCTAGTGCTAAAGCAACAGAAGAGTCAGCACCATATAGTCTGGTCTCTGTTTGTATAACGCCACTGTGCCAAATTCCAGCATTAGCAAGTACTGCAGAAGAGGAGAACCTTTAGTACTATAGGGTTAGTTTATTTTATGGGCATCATGGTGCAAGTATCTCAAGCATCGTAATGCCAGAATCAATTTTTTTAATTTTTTTATAAATAATTCATGTACAATATTATTAGAGGCATTCAGTTACTTTTTTAATTTTAGTTTTTATAGTGCTTCTATGATTTTCCCTAAGGAGTGACAACTAATAAAATTCAGAGAAGTACTAGATACATTCCTTTAGAGTGTTTGGCTTATATTTGTGGAAGGAATTTTGTAAGTTTAAGGAGTGTAGAGGATATCATTGAACCAACTGGTGATATCTTTTTTTTTTTCTGAATCCATTTTCTTTCTTTAATGCAATTTACAAAAATGAATATGCTTCACTTTTTCTTCATATCTAGCTAAAATTCACTAGTTTTGGATTGATGGTGTAAATTAAATATAAATACCAATGAATTCTCTTCATTAATAATTTTATTATATTTTCATTATAGTAGGACTTCATTTAATGCCCATAGTGGCTATATTTTTAGTTAATATCAGGTGTAATATGGAGCCTAGAAATAGGAAAGCAGCTACAAAAAAGTATGTTAGATTGGTATGATTTAAGCATATGCATAGCTCTTGTCATGCATCAAATTTTTAGAGATTAATTGTCATGAGGGAGTTTTAATTGTACATGCTTTACTTACTCTACTAAGATTTTCATAGGGTGATAAACTATAGAAGTTTAGAGTGGTATTGAGGTTCGAAGAGTTAATCTATCCTTTGTCTCTTCAGGCTTGACTGAGTGGTTGGTGATGCATATGCTCTGAATAATATCAATATAAATGAGAATCATTAGAAAACATATTATATTTACATTCCATCAATCCAACATAATTTATCCAAATAATTTTTTATTAAATTATTTTTTTAATTTTAATTAAGTGATTGAATTTCCATCAAAGCTTATTTTAATTGAGTAAGATAATTGTTGTAGTTGAAGTAGACAGTGCTAGTATTTACAAGTAAACATTCTTACTCGTGGGATTGATACTCTACTCTATCACTATATTACATGATTTGGAATGTATACTTGGGTATATTAAGTAGGGTTTTTATAATTTTTATATCAAAGAAAACATAAGCATTGTTTAGGAATTGATATCAGTTTTAAAATTCTTTTGGTTACTCCGCCACCCCCATCAACAAGTTTTAACCCATGTACACTACTTGAATTATCACACATGAGTCACTTCTACATACTTATAAACTATGTTAAATATGTCAATATTTTCATGTTTATATAATACAATGCATATTCATATAGTAGAAGTGATGAATGTGGGAGATAATAAAATACAATACAAGTTAAGTAATAAGGGCTCTTATATGTTTATGTTCATAAATTCATTCGTCTTTCTTGAATAGATGCGAGATGAACAATTGGAGAAATAGTGAGAAGTAGAGTTATAAGGAGAATAAGGCATGTCTCTATTTGCCTTAAATATACGTATTATTAAGTAATTGTTCAAATTGAAATTGAGTTATAAACAGGCCTCAAGACTTATGTATTAATCATATTTTACATAAATTATAAAAAGTCTTGTGTTCTACCCTAAAGAAAAATACAAGTTTGAATGAAATTTTATTTTCTCAATGCATGTAAATTTCTTTCAAATGAAAAAAAAGTTGAATAAAAGTTCATGTTGTTGAAACAAAAAAGTTTAAAAACTAATAAAGTCAAAACTACTTACAAGTTAATGTATTACTGATCACAAGTTAATGAATATATGATATCAATATGTAATTCTTTTAATAAATAAGTATACGATTAAAGTCATCTTATAAATGGAAACTTACATAACTATTATGTTACTTTAGTGAAATTAGACAATTCGCCATTCACTCTTATGTTATCTATTTTAATTAAGGGATATTGAATAATTTAGTAAGGTTTAGAATGTCTATTGAGTAAACAATATCTCACCCTATGTATTCATGTACCATTTAATAAAAAGGTAAAATAAAGGCTAAATAAAGTAGACATTGATAAATTCAAGGTATGATAGGGGTACATTCATGTTTGAGGTAGTTCTTTTGATAATATAGTCAGCCATATTTATATTTTGATGAATAAAAAATTTATATTGGATTATTATACATAATTCTTTTGGATGATAAATGAAATAAAATATGAACATATATTTATATTTTCTTGTTGAATTTTTCATATTTAGTTCTCTTTTATATGTTATAATATGAAGATGAAATAACATAGATTAAGTATAATTCTTCCATTTGATTATGAAGCATGACAAGTTAGGGATGGTGTTTAGAGCTTGAGACTCACTTGAATCTTTCTTGAGAAATCTCCCATATTTGGTAGTTGCTTTAAGAAAGATGGTTTTCAATAAGATTGTCTTGGATGGACTTAAAATATTTGGAGGACTTGCTTAACTACAATCATACTTGAGATGTTAATATGAATATCCCTTTGAAGTTATAGCCAAGGTTGCCCATCATTCCTAATTTTCTTTACACAAAATTCATGTAGCAATGGATGACATTTGAGAGAGGTTATCCGACTTAGGACATTATCCATTTGATGTTATAATTGAAGTTATAATTCAAAATTATCATACTTATTTAATTATTAATAAAATGATATATAAAAAAGGGATCGTCTTTCTACATCCATGCATAGGGCATTAATGTGATTAGCCTTTTGTGGTTGTAGTAAATGTTGCCCCTTGACTAAGAATTAGTTCCAACAAATGGCACCAATAATTATGTTCTAGAATATTTGTGATTGTAGAGAGAGAGAAATTATTGTCTTAGTACTTATATGAATATCCAACACACACATAGATAATAGAGGAGTATAAGAACTATAATAAACACCAAATTTTTTAGTGTAAAATATGAAAAGGGAAAAATAATAGGGCCTATCCAAATTAAAATAATTCCACTAGTATTAGTTATCAACAAGAAATGTTATCCATACTCTAAGGAGAAAGTTGCACTACAGAAAAATCACTTATTACCGGTGGCATTTTTAGGCAAAGTTAGAATTTATTGGCATAAAATATTATGCCGGTAAAACCTGGTAGGAAAACAAATTCCAACGGCCTTTTTTAACAATAAATATTTCTTGTGAAATAAGGCCGTTAGTGAAGAAAAAATGGCCAACCTGCTGCCCGACAGGCCTGCTCGCCCGACCGCGACCGCGTGCTACCCATTGCCAGCCTACTCGATCGCGCTACCCCAGATTCGAACTCAAGACCTACGTGTGTGTGGGAGTACAAATATTCAACCACTTTGATTTGGAGTAAAATGTGCCATAAAACATACTCTTTTATATTTAAATGAAATAAATTAAAAATTAAAATTTAAAAATAAATTAAAATAAAATGGTGAAATGAATAAATAATTAAAATAAACTATTAAATTAATAGTTAAATAAAAAAGTTGGTGGAACTTGACAAGGATTGGAATATTAATTCTTCTGTTCTTGAGAAGAATGCTTCTTTATATAATATTTGTCAAACTAATTTAGAGGATTCTAATAATTTACATAACTTCCCTTTTAATATAGGGTATGGTTCTCTTAGAACATATTCAGGGGTTTTCTATGTTTCAATCTCCTCATTTTAATCACAAAAAATCTTTGAGTTGGTGGTCTTTTAGAAGATAATATGGGATTATTTAAAATTGTTTCGAAAAGAAAATATAATAAAAAATAATTTTATTTTTAACTCCTACAAAAAAAGTTTCTAAGCTTCTTTTAATCCAAATTGATGATTATTTATATTATATAAATAATATGTGGGGTAATGAGATGACTATTTATAAAGCATTGAACTTGCATCGGATTCACAAAATTTGGGTTTTAGTTCTATTAGAAAATTTTGCTTCTACTTATAAGATGTTGAGTATCCAACATTTATTGGATTTTTGTGGATAGCAAACAATAAATTATTTTACACAAATTTTCTAAGAATTCAATAAATTAGGAAAAATTCAAATTAAGTAAAAAAAATTCAAAATAAATTGCATTCTTCTTCAAATTTAGTATAATTAAAAATAAAATAAAATCACTTTCATAAGAATAAAAAATAAAAATTATTTAAAAATTATTTAAAAATTAATAAAATAATAAATAAATAGTATAAATTAAAATAAATTCCTAAATGACTTCAAACGCTTTTAATCATCATCTTAGATTATTTATGACCTATGGAGATGATTTCAAGTTATTTGGATTTGATTTGGTTCAAGAATCAAAATTACCCTAAATATTTCAATTAAAAAAATTATTTAAATAGGTTAATTTTGTAAATATCATAATTAAATAAAAATTTCTTAAAATTCAAACTAAAATTTATTCAATTCTAAATAAAAGCATAGTCATAACTCCAATCATTACATCACTAACTACATAAAAACCTGCTATTACTTATGGACATAATCCGCCGGTAACATGAAAATTGTGACGAAAATAAAATGTTTTCGTCAAATTTCTGACGAAATTTCATTCGCCTGTTTATCACGCATAGGAAAAACTTTTCCGACATAAATAATACGCTGAAAAACATTCCGGTGCAATATCGATGGAAAAGGTGCCTGTTATGTCGATTTCTATTAGATTATTTTAGCATTAAATACACCAAAATTATTGGCATAAAAATATGCCAGAAATACCGGTGGAGAAGTCACTGTAACAGACGTCGTAAAAGTACCCAGCATAATTTATGCCAAAAATACCAACGTATATCAGACGTCAAAATTAACCTAGAAATTCATTGTATCGACATTTTTGGTGAAGTACCGACATAGTTTCCTCCAGAAACCTGTAGCAAAAATAAAAAAAAAGATTGCCTTCCCAGGAAACAATTAGATTTCCAAACCTGCAAATAATTACAAATAATTCTATAAGGAGCTGCTCCACAACACAGATCTACACAGCACAAATTTCTAGAACTTTAATAAATACTCAAAAACTTAAATGTTAACATTACAAATTATTCATTAATATCAGTAAATATTTAAAAACATCACAAATTGTTCATTAACACCAAACATTCAGAAACTTATACAAGTGCATATGACATTGAAAAATCTAAATAACTACTATGAATTTGTGGACTCATCCTCAGCTGGAGCTGCCTTTTTCCACTCAATTGCTCCCTCATTTTGTGCATTTCATCCAACAATTCATTGTGTTGCTCTTACATCTGCATCTGTATCTATGCTTGTAATTGAACTTACCAATCAACTTGTGATTTCCTTACTTGTTCTAGCTCAGCTTGAAGGACAATTATCTATTGACTATATAAGGACTCATGTGAACTGGCTGCAAAGCTGAATCCAATAGAGGTCATCCCCTCGTATGCTTGGGCTTACGATCCTAAACAATAAACCTTGCCATATTGCATTCCTCCTACGGCTTGCGACCAGATGCGATACTCAGAATACTCTACAGAGCTGCCAGAAGAACCCTCACCTACTGCGGCCTGACTCTCTCGAAGCCATGTATACTCCTCCTGTGAAAGTAGAATATATATATATATATATATATATATATATATATATATATATATATATATATATATATATATATATATATATATATATATATATATATGAGACTAACAATAAAAATTATTAAATACATATACTTACATAGGCTTCTTGCTCGCGCATCAACCAATTGTTGATCCTCCTATCGCTTATGAGTGTGACTATGCAATTCCATAGGAGTTGGTTCTCTACCCAACATCTCTTTCTATAATAGAATTTTATTAATATTTTTATTAAAGAAATTTTTTTAAAATACTTTTAAAAATCATTACCAAATGTCGCATGTGCTCAGTATGTGAACTGAGCCCCCAGTATGAAGGGAACTACCCATGCCCCCAACATTAAAAACTCTGTTCTGTCAATTTTGATCCCTCCTCCTGCTATACTCTGTGCTGCCCCAAGTAGTGTTCAACTCAACCCATATAGTCTCTCCAATCCACAATGGTCATTTGCTAGTCTTTCTAATATCTGTAAATATGTCATGCATCCGAGTGGACCCACGCTTCTTAAAATTCTTTCTAATTTTGTCATTGTGCTGGGGAACAAACAAAAATCTTTCTGCATTAAAAAATATACAATATAGAATATATATTTGTTAGCTTAAGTAAAAATGAATATACCATTTATTTAGACATAACATAAAAAATATTAAACAAAAATACCTCAAACTCTCTAAACCACATTTCCCGGACTTCTTTTAGGACTTTTTTTCAAGAAACATAAAGAGCGTCAAACCTACTCCGTATAATGTCCCGTATTTTATATGTCGATTATTTTGATGGGTAGAACCTACAAAAATAGTTTTATATGTGAAAAATATATAATATAAAATAAATATGTTAGTTCACTTATGTAAAAGAGAAGTACATACGTGTCACTATCAGGTGCTATCAACATTCGACCATCTGTCGCTTGCTTTGATACAGTTGGTGTCGAAGGTCCACCTGTAGTAGGCTGAGGGGGTGGTGGGGGATAGTATGATAGAACATATGGTGGATATGGATAGTAGAAGAGGCACCATAAGGTGGGGGTGGGTGGTAAGGGTAGAAAGGAGTACTCTGCATGGGATATGGTGAAGGAAATCGAGGGTATGGTGAGTAGAACTGTGGGCTATTGGCTCTAGGAGTGGGTAAAGGCTATAGTAGGCTGAGATGAAGTGGTAGGCTGACTATGTGTGACAGGCTAAGAATGTGTGGCAGGATGAGACGAAGTGGTCCCCTCAGTATGTACTATTTCATTGAGTTTTAATGGATCTGCGTATAATTCGCTGGTAACTAGGCCGAAAATTTTTAGTGTAAAATATGCTGCATTACATGACATGCTTACATATTACGGTGTAAAAACCAGCATAATATGCATCAAAAAAACACTGGTGCATTATGTGCTAGTAATTTTATAGTAATGGTTCCGTCACATACGATGCAGGTAAAAATGTATAGTAACTGACGTATATAAATCCGTTGGAAGATCTGATGGTATTACCACATTTTCTTGTAGTGCTATAAACATGACAATCTTTCACATTAATGAAATCTCCCCTAAAGCAAAAATATGCAATAAAATAAGAGTAGTATTCACACACACAACCTCTCTCTAAAATACACTGAAAATGAAAAATACTTATTTGCATGTTCAGGATATTTATTATTCCTACCTCTCATCCATAAGATTCAATCTATGATCATTAACCTTGAAGATGTGAAAGTCTATTTATCTTGAATCCTTATGGTACCATTAGGATATACTCTAATAATAGTAAAAGGGATAGTCTATCCATATTTAAATTTTTCATGGTAATATTTTTTCTTATAATAAAAAAGCAAGACATCTTGACCAAGAGAAAATTTGTGATTTAGAACTTCACACCCATGTATCTTCTTAATTTATGCATTGTAGATTTGTGTATCTTTATAAACTTTATTTCTAAATTCATGAACTTTATCAGTTATTATAGAACTCTTGATATTTAGAATAGAGAAGGAATCTTCATCCCTTAAGTCCACTTCACTTCTTTTTCAGGATAAATGATTTTGTTTCTTTACACCCATTACTTTAAGATTTAAGAAAGGAATAGAGGACACTCAATAATACTTCACTCAAGAAGAACTATCATGGATAGAAAATCAAAATTTTAAATTTCCCTTTTATAATTTCCATAGGCGCGGTGGCACAAAATTTTAAATTTTAAACCACTATGGTACAGCCAACTACAATGATGTTATGATTAGTGTTGTAGTGCTCCTCTCTCTCTCTCTCTCTCTCTCTTAACATGCAAACTCACTACTAAACAATATTGCTAAATCTAATATTCTAAGCACATAAAAATTAAACATTAGGTTGCCTCCTATACAGCACTAAGTTTATAGTATTCAACTAGACTTGCCTAACTTTATCAATTTACCTAAGGTGCAATGCTACCATTCGTTAAATGATTTTCAATAAAATCATTCTCTTTTTACTTTGAGTTAACTTTAGTATTGCTGGCAATAATCCAATATGTATATTGCTAACTCAAATTGCAAGCTAACTTAATTGGGTTTCCAAAATTTTAAAATAAGCATCTTGATTTTGCAATTAGGTCCCTAACTGCATCACTTCATCTTCCAATAATGATTTCTACTTTCAAACTAATTCTTTTGATTAAATCCTTGAATATATTCAGATCTAGAATTAATAGTAGGTTACCATGGATTGCTTTAATTTACTTTTTTATTTTTTTTAATTAGAATTTTATTAATTATTACCAACAATATTATTTAACAAAGTAAAATTAGAATGGTTCCTCTAACCTAAATTATATGTATTACAATAGGGACTATTTTGTCTTTCAATCAAATTAATATTTTCAATCTATTGCACATTACTATTTCAATTAAGTTTTGATCCACACATTGCATAGATGATTTAGTTCTTAATTTTGAATTCACTCATATTGTGCTCAACTTATTTAAAATTGTTGTAACTTGTGTAGTCAATGATAAAGTATCAAATTCATATATTCCTACTACGCCTTTAGGATCTGTCTTATAAGCTAGCCACTATAAATTATTAGTAATCATTTCCTCTATTAATTCATGTTCTTCCTCAAATGGCTAAGATATTAATGATCCTGCAACTGTATCATCTATGAGTATTCTAAGAGATCCTACTAATTCATCATAATATAATTGAATAACCAGCCAATTATGTAAAGCATGGTGAGGTCATTTTCTAAGTATTTCCTTAAATCTCTCCCAACTCTCATAAATTAATTCTCCTTGAAATTGGGTTAAAAAAGTGATATCATTTTTGAAAGTTTGTTAGCGATGTTAAGCCCTATAGAACTGGCCCAAGACTAACCAGGAGGGGGGGGGGGGGTGATTTGGTATTTTAAAAACTTTAAGCAAAGCTCAACAAATTTCTTAAACCAAATCACCACAAAACAAACAATGCAAAAATTTAAGTGTGAAAGCAGTAAAAATAAGAACACAAAGGTTTATAGTGGTTCGGTCAACTCGACCTACGTCCACTCCCCGGAGGTGCCCTCTGAGTATTGCACTACAATCGTGACTCTCCTTTAGCCCCCACATCTAGGCGGAGAAGCCTTTACAAACACCTCCTTTTGCCACACCCGGCAAGGTAGAGAACCTTCCTCCTTTTGCTTCCTCCTGAAGTAGGCAGAGAACCTCGATCACTTGCTGAAACTTACCTCTCCCAACCCTTCCAAGGACAAGAGACTCTAGGGAAGAAGAAATGGAATAATGCTCAGAGAAACCCCTTGTGAATCCCCTCACAAGCTCCCCCTCACAAGATCCTCTCTCTCTCCCTCTCTCTCTCTCCTTTAGGTTTTCTCAGGCCAAGACAGCAGCCAAGGATGTTCAAAAATGTTGAACAAGAGCTCTTATAAAGAAGAGCTCAAAATAGCTCATTAATTATAAGTTTCCGACTATATCATCCAGGACGATGACGACCGATCAGTATAAATCTCAGAAGATCGGCCAGAGCATCGCCCTGAATGCAAATTGGACAATTAAAAATCAGCTTGATCATCCAGGACAATCTCACAACCATCCCAGTCGATCAGTTCAAATCAGAGGAAAATTGTCCAGAGCATCGCCCTGAATTCAGGCTATCCAATCCAGATCGTCCAGCACATCGCCCTGAATTTATGCTAGCCGATATTTATCGTCTAGGAGCGACTAAGGATTTTAGAATTGATCATCCTGGCCGATCTCACGATCGTCCAGAATGATATGATCGTATCAATCATCCTTAATTACCTCCTTAATTATTTGATCAATTAAGACATAATTGTGAATATCGTCCAGGCCAATCTAAGATCATCCTGGCCGATTACCAAAAACACAGAATACCTTAATTATTTATGGCGGCAATTTCTTTCTGTTTTGAGCCTATCGTCCCTACCGATACAAGTATCGTCCAGGTCAATTGGCTAATGATGGCTTCCTAAATTAAGAACCCCTGATTAGATTTTTTGTTTTAAGCCCGATCGTCTAGGACGATGTAAATATTGTCCTGACCGATATGAATAAAAATAGAAATTCTAAGTCTCTCAAGTGTGTGTGTGTAGGGTTACTTTGCATCAGTCACACCAAAGATTACAATTGACTCAAGAAGGGAAAAATAAAATTATAGACTGACTCAACCCTAATCTACCCATTCTTGAGCTGGCTCCATTTTTCTGTCCGATCTTTTATTCCTGAAAAGTCAGTAGTAAAAGGCAATCCAAGATAAGTGAGAGTGTTTGCCAATCATCAAAATATATTTTATGGACCTGAATTTGCAACAATCTCCCCCTTTTTGATGATGGCAAAACACTACGACAAATATTTTAAAAACAACAGTGTAACACACAGAATCAAAAGTACAAGAAATCCTAAAACTACTCCCCCTTTTGACATCTCA
Organism: Dendrobium huoshanense; assembly: GCA_016618105.1. NCBI lineage: Eukaryota > Viridiplantae > Streptophyta > Magnoliopsida > Asparagales > Orchidaceae > Dendrobium > Dendrobium huoshanense. The sequence goes on along the minus strand of CM028353.1, from coordinate 50,506,447 downwards.
AAAAGGAGGGAATTAAGAACAAAGACAAACCACAAGACACTTTTTTTTTTACCAAGGCATGAAGATGATGTAGTATTCCATGTGATTGATTTTAAAAACTTGTGAGTTAATGAGTTAACAACATCAATAATCCAAAGAACGGTAGAATATCCGATCATGGTTACCCTTATCTCGGACTTTCTCTTAGGGTAGAATCATCTTTTGAAATCAATGACCTAACTCAAGAAATCAATTGGATATGAGAAAAAAGAATCCATTCATCACTTGGTTTAAGAAAAAATATTTTATAGAATAATGAACCAAAGTAAATTTGTCACAATCGCAAAATAATCGAAATCAAGTCTTCGATACATGAAATCTTCTAAGTTTTAAAAGATTTGAAAGAGAGAATAGTTTGCCTTTTAGTGGGCTCATTTTATGCCTCTTGTCACTTTGATTGGCTCTTTGAGCATCTTGATTTTTGATACACTTTCATGTATATACTTTTCATTTCAATTTGGCATCATTAGCCATATTTTTTTTTTTTTTCAACATAAATTCTCTTTTTCAATATCTTAAAAAAGAATTCTTAGTTGTGAGTATATCTTCTAGATATTAGAGAATAGGATATCTCTCTCTAACATAAAAAGAACTATCCACAAAACAGAATTAATAACCAATGATAAGAGTAACGAGAAATCTTGATGTGATAAAAAAACTTTAAGCATTATAAATATAAGATATATTTGCTTAAGCAAGTTTAGAAAAGATCTTAATTTCTTACATAATCTTTAATTTAAAATAGATTTTTTATTAGAAAAGAAAACTATGCCACTAAAATAGGTTAGAGACAGAGACACAATCAACGAAATTTTTTATACCATCTAATAGATTAAGAGATGTAAAACATTGACTACAAATTCTCAAAAGCAAGGACAAGGCATATGATATCATTTCAACGATGATTTTTTAAAAGCTAAATTTAAGAAAGAAAGGCAACCAAAAAGAAAGTAAACCAAATCAAACAAAAACTAAGAAAAAAAAAAAAAGAAAGGAAAACAAAGAGCAAAAAGAAAAAGCAACTAAAAGAAAAAGAATAAAAAACAAAATAAAGCAAAATAGAAGATCAAGTTTATGCAGTTATGTCAATCACGCCCAATCTGGTCCTTAAAGAGCTGAAAGTATCGAAGGCCAGTGATTTAGTAAAGATGTCAGCCAGTTGATTTTTAGTTGTCACAGGGTGTAACTCAATGTCTCCCTTAGTCACATGATCTCTAATGAAGTGATGCCTAATGTCAATGTGCTTAGTCCTTGAATGTTGGATATGATTTTTAGAGATGCATATGGCACTAGTGTTATCATAAAAGATTGAGATGGTGCCTATAGGTGATCCTAAATCTAATACCAATTGTTTCAACCAAAGGACTTAGGCCACACAACTTTCAAGAGCAATGTATTCAGCTTCAGCAGTGGAAAGTGCAACAAAACTTTGCTTCCTACTGGACCATGAGACCAAAGATTGTCCTATGAATTGACAAGTTCCTGAAGTGCTTTTTCTATCAACCTTGCATCTTGCAAAATTAGAGTCAGAAAATCCAATAATCTCAAAAGAAGTGATGTGTCTAGGATACCAAATCCTTAAGCTTTGGTTCCCCAAAAGATATCTAAGAATTCTCTTAATAGCAGTTTGGTGGGATTCCTTAGGGTCGGCTTGAAATCTAGCACAAAGTAAAACACTAAACATTATGTCGGGTCAGCTCGTAGTCAAGTTGAGTAAAGATCCAATCATGCCTCTGTACTTCCTCTAATCAACAGACTTACCACTTGGGTCCTTATCCAATGGAACACTAGAAGTCATGGGAGTATTAATTGGCTTAGATTTATCCATCTCATACTTCTTCAAAATGTCCTTTATGTATTTTGTTTGATTAAGAAAGGTTTCATCATCCAATTGTTTTATGCTAAACCCCAAAAAGTAGGACAACTCTCCCATCATACTCATCTCAAACTCTCTACTCATTGTCTTAGAGAACTCATCAAAAAGTTTTTTATTAGAAGATCCAAAGAGTATATCATCCAGATAAACCTGAACAATGAGCAAATCATCTCCAATTTTTCTATGAAAAAGGGTGGTGTCTACGCTCCCCTTAACAAACTCCCTTCATAATAAAAATGTGCTAAGCCTCTCATACCATGCTCTTGGTGCCTGCTTTAAATCATACAAAGCCTTTTTTTAATTTAAAAATATGATTTGGAAATTGAGAACTCTCAAAACCTTGGGGTTGTTCTACAAACACATCCTCTTTTATTTCCCCATTCAAAAAGACACTCTTGACATCCATTTGATAAAGCTTAAATCCTTTATAACAGGCAAAGGCTAGTAGCACTCTAATGGCTTCCAATCTAGCTACAGGGGAAAATGTCTCCTCAAAATCTATCCCTTCTATTTGGTTATACCCCTTAGTCACCAATCTTGCTTTATTCCTAACCACCACTGCTGAATCATTCACCTTGTTCTTAAAGACCCACTTTGTCCCAACTACACTTTGTCCCTTAGGTCTTTCTACAAGCTCCCAAACTTCATTCCTAACAAATTGGTTCAACTCCTCTTGTATGGCTAAAATCCAAAACTCATTAGTAAGGGCTTGGTTAATGGTGGTGGGTTCAGTCATTGAGATAAAGGCGGAGTGGTTCACCTCCTTCCTAAGTCCATGTCTAGTCTTAAATCCACTAGAAGGGTCTCCTAAGATCAAATCCTTGGGGTGACTTGTAGAGTATTTCCAATCTCTAGGCAAAGTATGAGAATGTCTAACCCTTTCATCCAAATCAAAATTCTCTACTCCTTGGGTGACTTCTCCTATTCCTTCATTATTTTGGTGTTATACCCCCTTCCCCAAATTCTCTAATCCACTAGTAATCTCTCCAATATCATCATCATCCTCAACTCCATGTTTCTTAGGATCAGAATCATCAAATACCACATGGGTTATCTCTTCCACCATCAAAGTTCTCTTGTTAAATACCCTGAAAGACTTCCCAACACTAGAATATCTCAAGAATACTCCTTCATCAGATTTAGAATCAAATTTTCCCAAGTGAGACTTCCCATTGTTGTGAATAAAAACCTTACAACTAAAGACATGAAGGTGGGAAAGATTGGGTGTCCTACCCTTAAGGATCTCATAGGGTATCTTTTCTAATTTGGCTATAACATTCACCCTATTCAACACATAACCAGCTGTGTTAACCGCTTCAGCCCAAAAGTATTTTGGAAGTGAATACTCAGCAAGCATGGCTCTAGCAGTTTCCACCAAGGTCCGGTTCTTCCTTTCAGCTACCTCATTCTGCTGAGCGGTCCTAGGAGCTGAAAAATTGTGGCTAATCCCCTTGTCCTCACAAAAATCTCTAAATCTTTCATTCTCAAACTCTCCCCCATGATCACTATGGATGATCAAAATCTCACAACCTAGCTTTTTCTGAATCCAAGTAGAAAATATTTTAAACTCCTCAAAAGACTCATTTTTATGTGAAAGAAATCTAGTCCAAGTGAACCTTGAGTAGTCATCAACAATCACAAATCCATAGACTTTCCCTCCCAGGCTGGCAGTGCTAATGGGTCCAAACAAATCCATGTAAAGGACTTCTAAAGGTCTAGAGGTGCTAATGTCCTTAATGTGGTGAAAGGTGGAGTGGACTTGCTTTCCTAGTTGACATGCGTCACAAAGGTGGTCTTTTAAAAACTTGAGTTTGGGGACACCTCTAACTTGGTCCTTTTGGGTCACTTTCCTAAGGGTTTTCATACTAGCATGACAAAGCCTTCGGTGCCACAACCATGAATCATCAATCACTATTTTTAGGCAAAAAGAAGTAGCACATTCAATGTTTTTTAAATCAAGCATGTAGACGTTGTTGATCTTCTTTCCCTGCAAAATAGTGTTGTTACTTAAACTTACAATGCATGAATTTGCAAAGAATTGCACGATGAACCCCTTGTCACAAAGTTGACTTATGCTCAGCAGGTTATGCTTCAATCCATCTACAAGCAAAACATTATCAATCATAAGGTTCTTGGAATTACCAATTATACCTGAGCCTACCACCTTTTTGGTGGTGTTGTCTCCAAGAGTAACCTTGCCTCCAGCCTTAGACTCCAACAAAACAAATTGATTGGCATCACCAGTCATATGTCGAGAGCATCCATTGTCCAGGTACCACATACTCTCACGAGCCCTTTTGTGAGAGTCCACCTGTAAGATTATCAAATGTCAGATATAGGAACCCAAATAGGTTTGGGTCCCTTCTTATGTAAAGTAGAATGCAATGCATGTGTGGTATGCTATAGATTATGCAACTTAGGTCTCCACACCCAATGTGTACTATGGTGAACTGTGCAAGTGTGTGAGATGTGTCCTAGCATGCCACATGAGAAACATCTAACTCCAGGAAAAGGGTTTCTTAAGTGGTTTGAGTTATAATGCTTCTTCCTAGGTTTTAACTTTTGATCAAATTTTCTTACATGTATCTAATTCATTTTGAATCTTCAAATTTGTGCTTTTTAAGACTTCATTCTCAATCCTCAAATTTTTCTCCATCTCTTTAGACTTCTTAAAATCAGAATCAAGTGAGGTGTGTGTGACTTTTAGTGACTCATGCTCTTCAATTAATTCACAATATTTTTGTTTAACTCATCAAATTCATCAAGTAGAGCCATATGATTTGAATCAATTGTAGAATAATCTTTAGTCATAATTACATGCTCTTTTTGTAACTTCAAAAATTTCAATTTTAAGCCTGCTTGAGTTTTATTGAGTTTCCTATATGATGCATGATTTTTTTCAAAAACTTCAAGAAGTTGATCGTAGGAAAGTTCACATACCTCTTCTTGATCAAGATTATCATCTACCATCAAGCACAATTTTGGTATCTCATCTTCTGGTTCCGTCTCTTATGAATCCGATGAAGAATCCACCCAAAATGCTTTTTGAAGTCTCTTCTTGTCCTTCCTGAACTTGGGTTTCTCCTCACCCTTTCCTTTGCTTGAGTGATCTTGAAGTATAGGACAATCAGCTCTCACATGTCTGAGTTTCTTGCATTCATAACAGACAATATCAGAAGATCCCTTTGAATATTTATTATCCTTACCTTTTCTCTAATGATGCTTTTGCTTCTTTCTTAGAAAGTTTTTGAATTGCCTTGTGATTAAGGAAAATTCATCGCTTTCAGACCTGGAAGATTCATAATCTGATTTGTGCACCTTCAGTGCCACCATTTTCTTCTTCTTCTTCTTCTTCTTCTCACCTGCATCAAGATTTCTTTGATTCACTCGTTGCTCATAAGCATAAGCAATGAGTGAGCCAAGTAAGTTTTCAATCAAATAGTTGTTTAAATCCTTAGATTCAGTTATAGTAGTGATTTTAGCATCAAACAATGAAGGCAAGCATCTTAAAATCTTGTTTAATTTTTCAAAATTTGAAAGTTCTCTTCCTAATGCATGCAATGAAGTAAGAATCTAAGTGAACTGTGTATACATATCAGAAATAGATTCAGAAGATTTCATACAAAAAAGTTCTTAGTCATGCAAAAGAATATTCAAACGAGATTGTTTAACTTTATTAGTGCCTTCATAAGCGATACACAATTTATCCCAAATTTCTTTACCAGTTTTGCAAGTGGAAACATGCATGTAGTCTTTAGATTTCAAAGCACAGAAAAAAATAGTTCAAACATTTTGCATTCAATTGAACTAAATCTCTTTCATCGAAAGTCCATTCAGTAAAATTAACTTCCGTTTTAATTCCGTTAATTTCACGAGAAGGTGGAGAATACCCTTCTTTAATAAGCATCCACATGCAATAATTAGTAGATTGTAAAAACGTTGTCATACGAATTTTCTAAAAATCAAAAGGTTGGTTATCAAATAAGGGAGGTCGTGTAATCGAATATCCTTCAGTAGTGTTACAATTCCAAAAGTTAGCCATGGATCAAATTCAAAAAAATTTCATACTCTTTTTTTAGGAATCCCGCTCTGATACCACTTGAAAGTTTGTAAGGTATGTTAAGCCCTATAGAACTGGCCCAATATTAACCAAGAGGGTGGGAGGAGGGGGGGGGGGGGGGGGGGTTAATTGGTATTTTAAAAACTTTAAGCAAAGCTCAACAAATTTCACAAACCAAATCACCACAAAACAAACAATGCAGAAATTTAAGTACGGAAGCAGTAAAAATAAGAACATAAAGGTTTATAGTGGTTTGGTCAACTTGACTTACGTCCACTCCCTGGAGGCGCCCTCCGAGTATTACACTACAATCGTGACTCTCCTTTAGCCCCCATAGCTATGCGGAGAAGCCTTTACAAACACCTCTTTTTGCCACACCTGGCAAGCCAGAGAACTTTCCTCCTTTTGCTTCCTCCTGAAGAAGGCAAAGAACCTCGATCACTTGCTGAAACTTACCTCTCCCAACCCTTACAATGATGAGACTCTAGGGAAGAAGAAGTGGAATAATGCTTGGAGCAACCCCTTGTGAATCCCCTCACAAGATCCCCCTCACAAGATCCTCTCTCTCTCTCCCTCCGTCTCTCTCTCTCCTTTAGGTTTTCTCAGGTCAAGATAGTTGCCAAGGATGTTCAAACATTGAACAACAGCTCTTATAAAGAAGAGCTCAAAATAGCTCATTAATTACAAGTTGCTGACTATATCATCCAAGACGATATGAAAATCGTCCTGGCCAATTAGTACAAATCTCAGAAGATCGGCCAGAGCATCGCCATGAATGCAAACAGGACGATTGAAAATCGGCTTGATTGTCCAAGATGATCTCACGATCATCCTGACTGATCAGTTCAAATTAGAGGAAAATCGTCTATAGCATCGCTCTGAATTCAGGCTGTCTGATCTAGATCATCCAACACATCGCCCTGAATTTGTGCTGGCTGGTATTTATAGTACAGGAGCGACTAAGGATTTTAGAATCGATCATCCTGGCCGATCTCGCTATTGTACAGGACGATATGATCATATCAATCATCCTTAATTACCTCCTTAATTGTCTGATCAATTAAGGCATAATTGTGAATATTATCTAGGCTGATCCAAGGTTATCCTGGCCGATTACCAAAATTACAGAATACCTTAATTATTTATTGAGGCAATTTCTTTCTGTTTTGAGCCTATCGTCCCGGTCGATACAAGTATCATCCATGCCGATTGGCTAGTGATGGCTGCCTTAATTAAGAACCCCTGATTAGATTTTCTATTTTACGCTCGATCGTCAAGGACGATGTAAATATCATCCTGAATGATATGAGTAAAAATAGGAATTCTAAGTCTCTCAAGTGTGTGTGTGTAGGGTTACTTTGCATCAGTCACACCAAAGATTACAATTGACTCAAGAAGGGAAAAATAAAATTACAGACTAACTCAACCATAATCTACCCATTCTTGAGCTGGCTCCTTTTTTTGTCTGATCTTTGATTCCTTAAAAGTCAGTAGTAAAAGGCAGTCCAAGACAAGTAAGAGTGTTTGCCAATCATCAAAATATAGTTCATGGACATGAATTTGCAACAATTTTAAGTTAGCAGTCTTTGAAGGTGGGAAATACTTAGAAAGAAATATATGAGCCAGTTCATTCCAAGTGGTTATAGATCTTGTGGGTAAAAAATTAAACCACATCATAGGTTTATCTCTTATAGAAAATGGGAAAAATCTAAGTCTAATAGCATCATCATTAACCCCATTGTACTTAAATATTGCATAAATTTCTAAAAATTAGTTGATTGTTAAAAATTAGTTGACTAATATTGTGCTTAACTTATTTAAAATTGTTGTAACTTGTGTAATCAACATTGATAAAGTATCAGATTCATAAATTCCTACTACGCCTTTAGATCTATCTTATAAGCTAGCCAATATAAATTATTAGTAATCATTTTCTCTATTAATTCATGTTCTTCCTCAAATGGCTAAGATATTAATGATCCTCCAACTGTATCATCTATGAGTATTCTAAGAGATCCTACTAATTCATCATAATATAATTGAATAACCAGCCAATTATGTAAAGCATGGCGAGGTCAATTCCTAAGTATTTCCTTAAATCTCTCCCAACTCTCATAAATTAATTCTCCTTGAAATTGGGTAAAAAAGTGATATCATTTTAATTTAGCAGTCTTTGAAGGTGGGAAATAGTTAGAATGAAATATATGAGCTAGTTCATTCCAAGTGGTTATAGATCTTGTTGGTAAAAAATTTAACCACATCATAGGTTTATCTCTTAGAGAAAATGGGAAAAATCTAAGTCTAATAGCATCATCATTAACCCCATTGTACTTAAATATTGCATAAATTTCTAAAAATTAGTTGACTATAATTTGCGATATTCAATATGAGTTTTTTGGAATTGATAATTTTGAACAATTTGAATTATGGCGAGTTCTAATTAAAAATCATTAGATTTGATCATAGGTCTATTAATGTTTTCAATAATTCTATCTACTAAAGAGTTAGCATAATCCCTAAGAGGTCTATAATGATCTTGATCTAGTATAGGTTTAGCCATTCTCATAATCTTTTTTTTTTTCTAATTTTTGAAATGGTTTTTTTCTATCTAAGAGTCAAACAACAAAGGTTCTTTTCTATGTCTATAAAGCATGCAATCATGAATATGCAATCAATAAAAAATTCAATTAAATAAAAGATACAAGTAGGTTTAATTATATAATTAATTTAATAATATAGTTAAAATTATAGAAAGTAAAATACTTCCCTCGTAATGGCACCAAAATTTGATGGGGGCTATATAGTCAAGTTTTGAATTGTATAAAAGTCTAAGGCTTTATCAACCCTAAACAATACTTAGGTTTTCTTTGATATAAAAATAATAAAATCCCACTTAATATATATAAATATACATGTCAAATCAAGTAATAAAGTGATAATATAGAGTGTCGAACTCATTATAAGTATTCTTACTTTTAACAAACTACTATTGTTTATTCTAATTATAATAATTATCCTACTAAAATAAAAATTATATTTGTGGAGATTCTACCATTGAATAAAATAGTTAAAATATTGGATGCAATGTTTAAATAAAGTATTTTGGATAGATGAGTGTAAATTTCAAATCTTTCCTAACAAGACTCTTAATTATAAATATAATTAAGAGTATATACATCCTTAAGTCTTTGTTGAGCTTGTATGGGTGAAAAGGATATCTTTTGAATTCCAACAGTTATAGTATCTCCTTTAGAACCTAAAATATTTTACAACCTATGTATCAGCTTGCAAACACCTTATCTCAATATTCCTGATTATTCCTGCATTCCTTCATTGAGGCTATGCATTACACTATATTTTAACAACACATATAGTCACTATTTACATTAAATTAAGAATGAGATAATATTAAAAATATCATTAAACAATTATAGAATAAGAGTCATCACTAGTATTTAACATGTTCTTTACCTCATCAATCCAAAATAAGAGAATTATCCAGACATACAATAAATGACAAGCAAACTCATTTCCATTAAACTCATAGAAGAATGAAAATACATGAGAGTGATGTCACCAGAAAGGATCAAATTATCTCCTATACACTTTTTTTCCTTAACGTATAGAGTTTCATCAAGAAACACATGCTAAATACTCCAAATGATTGTATTTTATACTTCCCTAGCCTCCCTTAGATTTTACTCTAAGAGGGAACTAGAGAAGTACTCTAAAAGTGATAAATTTTACACATGTGATTGAACTCCCTTACAAACATAACACCAAAACTATTTACAGGGCAACACAAAAAGACATCTGGAATTGTAGCACTTGAAAGAGTGGCACCATGATGCCTTAAAGTGAACTAACGTGATGGTGCTAAAATTTTTACATCACCATAAAGTTTACTGACATGGAATGGTTACTTAGTGAACAGCCTGTTACAACTCGAGCTTATGAGTTTATATTTTTGATGATAACAAATATTACGGCTTACCTTGTATTGACTACTTATATTTGCATTATAAATTTGTTTATGTGTATACTAACAATTTAGGAATACCATGCGAAGAATTAGAGCTCAAGATTGGGTTGAATAATGTTATGTTGTAAAGGGTCTGTAATATTCATGGATGTAATTTCTTGAGTCAAGTCTTGTAAGGGTGTATACTTACTTGGTGACCATGCACACACACACTCAAAGGAGTGAGCTTTAGTCAAATCCAGAAGATCAAGTTTTGAACTAATCGTACTGGACAATTTTGGATCATCCGGGACGATCCTTTATGATCTTGGAAAATAGCTGCCAATGCTAATTTATGCAAGATTTTAAAATTTATTTTTTGTTCTAATAGTCCTGGATGATCTTAATCGTCGAGGACAATCAATACAAATAATGCCTAAATTGATCCTGTGATTAGGGGATTAAATATGGTTAAATTTTTCAATTCGATCATCCTGGATGATCTGTGTATCGTACAGGACGATGTTTGCCGACATACTTGATTTTCCTGAATCGTCTAAGCTGAAATACCATAATTTTTCTTCTAATCATCTTGACAATCCATAATATCATCCTAGATGAGCTGTATAATTTTGTACTAATCGGTCTGGACTATACTAATATTATCCAGGACTATCAGGTCAAATTTTGCATATCGTACCAGACGATCCTGCGATCATCCAGAATGATTTTGGGCACCAAAATTGAGTTTTTAGGGTTTTTTGAAGCCCTCTTTTTAAGCGCATCATACGAGATGATCCTATGATCGGCCTGGATGATATTTCGCACTGAAATTGAGTTTTTAGGGGTTTTAGAAGCCCTCTTTTTAAGCATATCATACGGGGATGATCCGGCGATCGTCTTAGATGATAATATCAATTTGGTGCATTTAAGAGCCTTTTTGGAGCTCTTCTATTTAAGCTTTATCATAGACATTAAAAGATTCTTTGGCGGCCACTGAGGCTTCATTTCTTCTAGAGAAAACTTGAAGATTGAGCTTGAAAGGGAGAGAGGAAAGGGTGGAGTTTGAGAGAGGTAGAAGATCATTGGAGGAGGTTTCAAGGGAGTGTGGAGGGGGTTTCATATGGTTGCTCCTGCAAGCTTGTGTCTTAATACCATCAGATTCAAGGCTCATCTTGAGGGAAGTTTTGGGAAGAAGAAGATCTCTTTGGTGTCAAAGGACCCGGCTACTCCACCACACCGAGGAATCTGAAAGTGATTTTGTAAGGAATTCTTCGCCTAGCTATGGGGGCTAAAGGAGAGACACTTAGTTTAGTGCAATACTCAGAGGGTGCCTCCAAGGAGTGGACGTAGGTCAAGTTTTGACCGAACCACTATAAATCTGGTGTGTTCTTTTCTTTATTATTTTCGCATTTAATTTCCGTACTATGATTTTCTTTGTGGTGAATTTTGATTGGCTTGAGTTTTGTGTTTTAATTATTTGAAAGATTTTTAAATTATCAATTCACCCCCCCTCTTAATTAGCCTTGGGCTAGTTCATAAGGGCTTAACATCCCAAATGAACTTTCAAGTGGTATCAGAGCGGGATTCATAAAATGTAGTTTTTCAAAACTTTGAATTTCAATCCATGGCTAATTTTTGTAATCATAATATTGTGGAAGGTTATTCAATCACTCAACCACCTTTGTTTAAAAATATTACTTTTAATTTTTGGAAAATTTGCATGTCTATTTTTTTGCAATCAATTGATTTTCAAATGTGGCAAATGATTTTAATTGATTATTCTATACCATAACGTGTTATAGATGAAATTAAAACTGATATTTCTTTTAATCAATGGAGTAGGGAAGAACAAATCAATGCTCAATTGAACGCTAAATCTTTAAACTATTTTTCCTGTGCTTTAAATTAAGATGATTTTATATTTGTATCAACATGCTCTACAGGCAAGGAAATTTGGGATAAATTACACACCATCTATGAAGGCACTAATGAAATCAAGTAATCCAGATTGATTACTTTAATACATGGTTATGAACTATTTTGCATGAAACCTTACGAGATAATCTTAGACATGTATACTAGTTTTATTCAAATTATAACATTATTATATGCTTTAGGTAAAGAATTTTCAAATTATGAAAAAGTTAATAAAATTCTATGTTGTCTACTTGATAAGTTTGATGCTAAAGTAGTTATTATTTATGAATGAAAAAAATTTGAATGAATATTCAATTGATAATTTAATTGGCTCACTCATTGCCTATGAGCAATGCTTGGGCCAAAGACTCAGAGAAAAGTGGCTTAGTTTGTGATGATAGCGATGACTTATCAAGCAAATTGGAAAGCTCACTAAAACATAAGCATCAACAAAAGTGGAAGAAAGATAAAAATGATAAGAATGTTAAGATTTCTTCTGACATTTTTTGCTTTGGATGTAGAAAACTTTGACACATGAAAAATCAGTATCCTAATTTGAGAACTCTTCTTGCAAAAAAACAAAAAGGATAAAGCTAAGCAAATTATAAAAATGGCAAATAATGAAAAGCAAAAAATCTCTTGGGCAGACCTAACTTCTGAATCATCAGACCAAGAGCAAGATGATGTTTAAACCATTATTTGTGTGTTTATTTTTCTTTGTATGCATGTTTGTTCATTCTTGCTTGTTTTCTGTGTTTTTTTTTATTTATTCTTTTTCATTAAAATTTTTAATTTTGTCTTTACTTTTTCTTTTTATATTGTGTTTTCTCTGATTAACACACACACATCATCATCTTTTTAAAAAAATTAAAATGAAAAATCTACCTCCTATTTTTTTCTTGAATTCTTATGTAAGTTGTGGTTGACTTCTCTAAAAATAATAAAATGAATGAAACTCATGATTTTGACTCTCAATCTCTATTTCCTAAAAGACGTTATTCTATTTTTAATTCAAAATCTTAATCATATTTTAAATTGGATTTTGAAACTAATCTTTTTCATCTCCTTATCTTTTATCTATCGCATAGGAATCTTTTACAAGTTGTTGAATCCAACTCATTATTTTTTTAATTAAGTAGTTTGTTTTGTAAATACTATGGATTTGCTTTAGTTTTCAAAATATAAGAAAGGAAGCATATTTTGATTGAAAATAAAAAAAAGTGGTCAATGATGCCAAATCAAAAGATGCGCATTGACGTTAAATTGAAAAAGATACACAAAGTAAATCAAATATTAAAAGGTACGTAAAGTGCACCAAACAACTAACAAGAGATATAAAATGAGCCCACAAAAAGTATGCTTACTTTTCTTGTACTACTAAAAGTATAAGAAAACCCTTGATATTTTTGAAACTTGAGCTTGAAAATCATGACTCATGATTCACCAATTTTTGTATTGATCTTCTATTAGATATGTTTTATAAAAGGAGTTTTGATAAAATTAGTGTTTCTTTTTCTAATTTGTTCCTTGATTTAGAAATTGGATTAAAAAGTTTTTGAGCCTTTAAAAGAACTAGAGCTTAGAGTAAAAATTTATAAATTTCCAACATTTTCTGGATTATGCGTTGTCAATCCATTCCTTACAAAGTTTTTGAATAAAATTAAGATGTAACTTTCTCATTTTAAAGAATCTTTTATCAGGGTTCATTTTGTTTGTTTGTTCCCCTTCTCTTTTTTATAATGTCAAAAAGGAAGAACATACTGTTAAATTTTTAACTCTTTTTTCAAAAAATTATAAACAATAAAATTTTTACCTTCCCTTATTTTTAATTTTTATTTTAGTGAGGGGGAGAATATGAGAAAATGTTTTCAATCTTGCAAATTCAACCAATAATATTTGTCATCATCAAAGAGGGGGATATTGTTGCAACTCGAGCTTATGAGTTTATATTTTTGATGATAACAAATATTATGGCTCACTTTCTGTTGGCAACTTGTATTTGCAATATATGTTTGTTTGTGTGTATACTAACATTTTAGGAATATCATGCAAAGAATCAGAGCTCAAGATTGGGTTGAATAATATTATATCATAAAGGATCTGTAATATTTATTGATGTAATTTCTTGAGTCAAGTCTTATAAGGGTGTATGCTTGCTTGGTGACCATACACACATACACTCAATGGAGTGAGATCTTGTCAAATCCAAAAGATCAAGTTTTGAACTAATCATACTAGATGATTTTGGATCATCCAGGACGATCCTTTATGATCTTGAAAAATAGTCGCAAATACTAATTTAGGCAAGATTTTAAGATTTATTTTTTTGTTCTAATCATCCCGGACAATCTTGATCGTCCAGGATGATCAATACAAATCATGCCTAAATTGATCCTGTGATTAGGGGATTAATTATAGTAAAAGTTTTGAATTTGATCGTCCTGGATGATCTGTATATCGTATAGGACGATGTTTGCCAACATACTTGATTTTCCTAAATCGTCCAAGCCAAAATACCATAATTTTTCTTCTAATGTCTTGGATGATCCACAATATCATCTTGGATGATATGTACAATTTTGTACTAATTGGTTTGGACTATACTAATATCATCCATGACTATGAGGTCAAATTATGTATATCGTACTGAACAATCCTATGATTGTCCAAAACAATTCTGGGTGCTATAATTGATTTTTTAGGGCTTTCTAAAGCCCTCTTTTTAAGTGCATCTACAGGATGATCCTGTGATCTGCCTGGATGATATTTGTCACCAAAATTGAGTTTTTAGGGTTTTTAGAAGCCCTCTTTTTAAGCATATCATACGGGATGATCCGGCGATTATCATGGATGATAATGTCAGTTTGGTGCATTTAAGAGCCTTTTGGAGCTCTTCTATTTAAGCTTTGTCAAAGACTTTGAAAGAATCTTTGACAGCCATTGAGGCTTCATTTCTTCTGAAGAAAACTTGAAGAGAGAGCATGAAATAGAGAGAAGAAAGGATGGAGTTTGAGAGTGGGAGAAGATCCTTAGAGGGGGTTTCAAGGGAGTATAGAGGGGGTTTCACACGGTTGCTCTGACAAGTTTGCGCCTTAATACCATCAGATTTAAGGCTCATCTTGAGGGAAGTTTTGGAAAGAAGAATATCTCTTTTGTGTCAAAGAACCCGACTACTCCGCCGCACCGGGGAAGGTGGAAGTGATTTTGTAAGGGCTTCTCTGCCTAGCTGTGGGTGCTAAAGGAGAGACACTGTGTTTAGTGCAATACTTGAAGGGTGCCTCCGAGGAGTGGACGTAGGTCAATGTTTGACCGAACCATTATAAATCTGGTGTGTTCTTTCCTTTATTATTTATGCATTTAATTTCCACACTTTGATTTTCTTTGTGCTGAATTTTGGTTGGTTTGAGTTTTATGGTTTTATTGTTTGAAAGATTTTTAAAATACTAATTCATCCCCCACTGTTGGTTAACCTTGGGCTAGTTCATAAGGGCTTAACATCCCTAACAAACTTTCATAGTCACATTTTTTCATAGATAGATTGTGTACCTTGGAAATTACAACTAAAATGCTTTAGTACTATTAACATTTGAGCATTAAGACATCTGAGTGGAAAAATGGCACTAAGGCATGTGAAATTTTAAGCACCATGGCATTTGATAATAGAATATTTGGCATGGCCAAGCTAAATTTTTGATGATGTGGTGATGGTAATGTTGTGGTGCTGGCTGTGTTGCCACTATAACACTTATAAATAGTGAACTCAACACCATAGTTTTCAATTTATGGAGTCTACGTAGCGTTGAAGTTGGTGTTACAGTGTTGTTTCATTAAATGCCATAATATTGCAAGCTTCTTAGAATTTTTTGTCATTTTTGAGTATTTCCTGTACAAAAAAAAATAAAATAATATATTTTCACTAAAAATAAAATATGTAACTCATTACATAATTTATACTTATCATTTTACAAATGGTTTCTTCAGTTTATTAGTTCAACTGCTTTCACTATGAAGCTCAGTGATTTGGCATTATTGTTCTTTGGTCTGGGGCCGTAGTGCTTGCTGGGTAGCACCTCAGTGTTAAACTCTAGCAAATTTATGGTAAGCTTTCTACTACAATGCTGAAGGTCTAGTGCTATGGCACTAAAATGAGTTCTAGTACTATAGTATTGAATTTGTGGTGTTACAGAATTGGTTCAATTTTCTTATTTTTATTATAATTTTCTACACAAAATACTAGGTTAATAACCATAAAATAACATAATCCTAAGTAAATAACATAACAATTTTTGTCTTATTAAGATTGTAAAGATTGTAAAATTATTTAGAGTAAAAATTTATGTACCAAAAATAATTATAAGTACTAGAATATAAGGGGAAGCGATAAGATATGAAAAATAAATAGAATACTTTCTTAGGATTAGATGTGGAATTTTAAAAATGCTAATAAATTGTTTTAAGAGCGAGATTCATATTGTAAGATTTTAATTGTGTGTGAGAAAGCTAATATTATGTGGGAAAAACTAGTTAGTGATATTAAGAATGTTGCAAATTATGTACTTGAATTATCAAAAGAAAAAGCTCCTAATAGTAAAAATAGTGGGGCTCACATGGAATTAGAATATGCAAGAAAAGATAAAAACTAAGAAGCTTTAGTATAAAAAAAAATTAGATTTAAAAGTTTAAAATTTTGGGAAGGATATAGTGGAGCTCACATGGACTCTAAGAAAGTAATATGTGTTGCAAAGAATTTAGCTATTAATGATTTATATAATATATTATACAGTAGGGAAGGAAAAAGATGAAAGTATAATTTAGCCAATAAAAGAGATAAGAGATGTAAGGATCTAATTAAAGTAATACATTGAAGATAAAGATTAAAAAATGCTTTTATTATAAAAGGATATTGAATATAAGTAGATGAGATATTGAAATATTCTTTTAATAAAGATTATGAGAATACGATTGACTTCAGCGACCTTAGCAGCAATAAATAAACACTTTTGTTGTCAAATTAAAAAATTCAAAATTTGAGAGGCTTTAAAGAAAAAGAAGTATGGTAAAATAGTTGAACTAATGATATTCTAAGAGAAGTGTAGAAATATTTTAGAGGTGAAAAATTTCTTTGCTCACTAAACTTTTTAATATTATTTAAACACTAAAAAGATGCCAGCTGAGTGGAGAAGAAGTGTTTTGGTTCCAAATTTAAAGAATAAAGGTGATGTAGATGATTGTGGAAATTATAAAGGAATTAAGTTAATGTGACATACATTAAAACCATAGGAGAGAGTAATTAACCGTAGTTTACATCATAATGTTAATATTTCTTAAGATCAATTTCGATTCATGATAAGTAGGTCTACTAAGTAAGTTATATATTTATTGAGAGGTTTAATGGAGAAGTATATAGAGAATAAGGACAATTGACATAAGATATTTATTAATTTAAAGTAAATATATAATAATTCAGAGAGAAGTGCCATAGAGAGTTCAAGAAAAGAAAGGAGTTTATAATTGTTGCAAATCTATTTTCATGGCCTATGTTTTGATGATTGACAAACATTATTTCTCTTGGACTGCTTGTTGCTTCTAACGTTTCAGGAATCGAAGATCGGACGAACAAGACAGGATTGCGTAGGTTTAGGGTTGCGTCAGTCTGTACTTTTGTTTTTCACTTCTTGAGTCTACTTGTAATAGTCAAAGAGACTGATGCTAAGTAACCCTTCACACACACACTTGAGAGACTTAGAATTTCTGTTTTTACTCATATCGGCCAGGACGATTTTTTTCTATCGGCATGGACGATCAGGCTTAAAACAGAAAGTCTAAATAAGGATTCTTAATTAAGGTAGCCGTCATTAACATATCGGCCTGGACGATACGTGTATCAGCTAGGACGATATTCTCAAAATAGAAAGAAGTTGCCGCCATAGACAATTAAGGTATACTGTATTTTTAAATTATTGGCCAGGACGATCCTGTATCGGCCTGGACGATATTCACAAATTATGCCTTAATTGATCAATAAATCAAGGGAGTAATTAAGGATGATTGATATGATCATATCATCCTGGACGATCGCAGGATCGGCCAGGACGATCCAGTCAAAAACCTTAAGTTACTTCAGGACGATAAAAATCGGCCAGCTTGTATCCAGGGCTATTCTCAGGACAATTTTCCTCTGATTTGAACTGATCGGCCCGGACGATCGTGCGATTGGCCTTGATGATCAAGCCATTTTTAATCGTCCTATTTTGCATCCAGGGCTATGCTCTGGCCAATCTTCTCTAATTTGTACTGATCGGCCAGGCCGATGTACATATCAGCCTGGACGATAAAGTCGGAAACTTGTAATTAATGAGCTCCTTTAAAGCTCTTCTATTTAAGAGCTCTTGTTCAACGTTTTTCAAGACCTTTGGCTGCTACCTTGACCTGAGAAGATCTTGAGGAGAGAAAGAGAGAGAGGGAGAGAGAGAGAGGATCTTATGAGGGGAAGCTTGTGAGGGGATTCACAAGGGTTGCTTCAAGGATCGCTCTGCTTGTTCTTCATCTAGAGTTTCTCGTCCGTGGAAGGGTCGGTAGAGGTAAGGAGTTAGCTTTTGGTTGTGGTTCTCTGCCAGCTTTAGGAGGAAGCAAAGGAGGTAGGTTCTCTGCCTTGCCGGGGTGGCAAAAAGGAGGTTCTTGTGAGGGCTTCTCCGCCTAGCAGTGGGGGCTAAAGGAGAGTCACGTTTTGTAGTGCAATACTTGGAGGGTGCCTCCAAGGAGTGGACGTAGGTCGAGTTGACCGAACCACTATAAATTCCTGTGTTCTTGATTTCTTGCTTTCATACTTTTATTTCCATATTTATTTTTTGTGGCGTGATTTTGGTTTATGCAATTTTTATTCTTTGAGAAAATAAATTTTAATTACCAATTCACCCCCCCCTCTTGGTTAGCTTGGGCCAGTTCTATAGGGCTTTACATCCCTAACAAACTTTCAAGTGCCATCTAAGCACTTTCAAGTGGTATCAGAGCGAGATTCGAATATTTAAGTTTGAAAACTTTTTGAATTAGATCCATGGCTAACCTTGGGAATCGTAACACTACGAAAGGGTATTCTATTACCCGACCTCCCCTATTCGATAACCTACCTTTTGATTTTTGGAAAACTCGCATGTCAATATTTTTACAATATACTGATTATCGCATGTGGATGCTTATTCAAGAAGGTTATTCTCCACCTTCTCGTGAAATTAATGGTGTTAAAAATGAAGTTGCTTTTATCGAATGGACTTTCGATGAACATGATTTAGCTCAATTAAATACAAAATGTTTGAACTGCTTTTTCTGTGCTTTAAAATCTGAGGATTACATGCATGTCTCCACTTGCAAAATTGGTAAAGAGATTTATGATAAATTGTGCATCACCTATGAAGGTACTGCCATTGCTTAATATGGGAAGATCATCTTGAGAAAAGTGATGAGGAAGAGGTATGTAAACCAACCTATGATGAATTGTTTAAAATTTGTGAAAAAATCCATGCATCATACAAAAAACTCAAGAAAACATATGCTAGCTTAAAAGTGGAACTTGTAAATTTGCAGAAAGAGTATGAAGTCATTCTCAAAGATCATGCAACGATTGATTCAAATCACATGGCTCTTCTTGATGAATTTGATGATTTAAACAAAAAATATTCAGAATTAATTGATGAACAAATGGCACTAAAAGTTTCACACACCTCACTTAATTTTGATCTTGAAAAATTTAAAGAGATTGAGAAAAATTTGATGATTTAGAATTATGCATTAAAGAAAACAAATTTGAGGATTCAAAATGATTTGGATACATGTAAGAAAAATTGGATGACATCTACTTTGATCCTAAGCCAGAACCTACGAAGAGGTATTATAACTCAAACCATTTAAGAAACCCTTTTCCTGGAGTTAGATATTTTTCATGTGGCATGCTAGGACACATCTCACACACTTGCACCATTCACCGTAGTACACATTGGGTATGGAGACCTAAGATGCATAATTCACAACATACCTTACCTGCATTGCATTCTACTTTTCCTAAGAAGGAGCCCAAACCTATTTGGGTTCCTAAATCTGACTGTTATTGAGTTTTGCAGGAGTGCTCTCACTAAAGACCTCGTGGGAGCATATGATAACTGGACATAAGGAGGCTAGCAGCTCAAAAATAGCTTAAACTCGTTGCCTTATAACTTGCTTGAAATGTTTAGTTTTTGTGTTATTTGTTTTTGTTTTTGTGCTAGTTTTGTGCTTGCTTTGTGTTGTTCTAGTTTGCTTTGTTTTCATTTTTTGTTTGGTGTCACATATGGTGAATCTTTTCAAGCTTTTAGATTTTGGAGTTTTAGAGATAGTGTTTAGCTTTTCTAAATTGGTTAAAGGGAGAAATACTGTTGATGTTTTCCCTCATTCTGACCTTGTTTAGTGGTATGATTTTCTTCTCTAAACAAAAGTTTAAACTCAGTTTAACCAATGGTTTCTTTAATTAAGATCATTTTCTTATCTTGCTACATTAATTTATCTTATGCATAATAGCCAAAGTTCTTTTAAATCTTTCAAGTATTTTGAAATCCTGCCATTGCATTCATCACATGATTTTGATTTTGTGTTGTGGATTGTTCTTTCCTATGTTAGAGAGAGCTCATATTCTCTAATATTTGAAGGATATACTCACAACTAAGTTTTTTTAAGGGTATATTAAAGAGTTTCTAGCTTGCAAGAGTTAAAAAGGAAAGAGGCCAATGAAGCCAAATTGAAAAGAAAACTATATACACAAAAGTGTATCAAAAAAATCAAAAGATGCTCAAAGAGCCAATCAAAGTGACAAAAGGCATAAAATGAGCCCACTAAATTCAAGCTATCCTCTCTTTGCTAAAACTCTTAAAACTTAGAGAACTCATTGATTATATGATGCTTTCAAAGACTTGATTTCAATTTCCATGATTGAGAAAAATTACTTTGTTTTATTAACTATGAGATATTTTCTTTATAAACAAGTCTTGAATGGATCTTCTTATCCTGTTTAGTTATTCTAAGTTAGGCCTCTATTTTCCAAAAGAATTTTGTATCCTGAAGAATGCCTGATCTAGGGTTAACAAAATCAGATGTTCCACCTTCTTCTGATTGGGATTTATTAAAACTCCTTGATCTCTTGGAACTCTAAAAGTTTAAATTTTTGAAAATGTCTCGTATGATGCCTCCATAAAACAAAAAAAAAAAAATAGAAAAATTAAAATCCCAAAATATTCATTTTTTTTATTTTTCTTGTGTTTTTGCTTTTATTTTACTGTGTTTTTTTGATTATTTTTCTTTTATTTTATTTTTGAGGGCCTTGATCATTTCCATCTTTTCTTTAGTTTCAAATTTTAGTCATATCGTCCTGGCTGATACATTTATCGTCCTGGATGATAGGGCAAATTCTCTTCAAAATCCATCTGCTGAACTTTTCTGTGCTTGCTGTAACTCATCGTCCTGGACGATCCTATATCGTCCTGGATGATATGATCGAACTCTATTGCAATCTTGATGATAGTCCTGGCTGATAGAATATTTTTGTCTAGCTGATACAATTTATGTGCATCGTCCTGGCCGATACACTGGATCGTCCTGGACGATCCACGTGTCAGCACATTTGAATCTTTAAATTCTGCCTCGGATGATCCCTTATTGGACAATCGGCCGGGCCGATCCACTGTTCGTCCTGGACGATACACATGGCAATGATTTAAAATGTTTTAACTTTGGCCGGTACGATCAATTATTATGCCTCGTCCTGGACGATACACCTAATCGGCCCGGACGATATACTTTTTCAACGGTCATCCGGCCTGACACCTCGAGACGATTGCCTGTGTCTAATCGTCCTGGCCGATGTCTGATCGGCCCGGATGATCGGACAGCCTTTTTGACCAATCGGCCTGTACGCAATTATTGAGCCATATCGGCCTGGACGATTCTGCGATCGGCCAGGACGATATGGCCGTTTCTTTAAATTCTGGCAGTTCCAGCCATGGTTTTTCACTTTCCACCCTTTCTCCTCTTGTGTTTTCTTGCTAACTCCTCTCTATGGCTGGTGGGAAACGTGTCCGACAAACTTCTGGGAGTTCTTCGAGGGCAAGGATTGACCCTCATTTCAGGGAAGCTGAAGATGAAGCCGCCTACCATCGTTACAAAGAGTGTGGGATAACTGTCTTCAAAATCATCAATCCTGCCCACATCTCATACCCGGTAATGGATCTTTTCGCTCACACCTCCTTTTGCTTCATTATGTCTCTTGCTTTCCCTTTCAATACCGAATTTCTTCGAGAGTTTTTCGCAAACCTTTATATTAACCCTACCTTCACATCCCTGACCTCTTATGTGAATCGACGCCCTGTCGAAATTACATATCAGGATTGTGTTGATCTTTTACAGCTATCCACCACTGAGGATAAGCTGCACTTAATCGCCTCAGACCCTGATCTTGACTGGTCCACGGCGAATCACTTTCTTCGCCAGACCAATGCACCTTACCATGTTGGAGAGACTAGCTCTTTAGTCAAAGATGCTAGGACAATCCAACATGTCCTTCGCACCTCCGTAATTCCAAAAGCTGGGGACCGAATCCACATTACCCCTCTACTTTCTCTCACTACTTTCTACATCATGGCTCATAGAGAATTCAATACCGCGGACCTAATTTTTTGATACATTGATCACTTAACCACAATCCGTGATCTAGGTCACAAGAAGAAACCTAATATAGCCTTAGGACACATCATAGCCTATGTCCTTGAAACCAAATACCAACTTCAGTATCATATTCCACCAAACCTCCCAACTCCCTTCTACTCAAATAGTTCCTTTAGTACCCTTCATAGTACTCGTCTCCACTCTGAGGAACCTCGGGGGGGGGGGGGGGGGGGGGGGGGGGGGGGGGCTAGAGAGGAGGCTCCCGCTCTCGCTCCCTTTCCTGACCCTGTTCCTCTCCACCAGTACTCACCAGTTGATCAGTTGATTGAGAGGTTTGATTGATGGGAGACCTGCTTTGATGCCTATGTTGCTGCACAGGAGCAGCAACACTCTGAGGATATTGCCCGCTACGAGCAGCACCGCACTGAGGATTTAGCCCGATTTGACAGTTTCCTTACTCACCAGCAGCAGCAGCATGACCAGGACATCGCCTGGTTCAATGCTCAGTTTACCACGCTTGCCAGCTACTTTCAGCAGCCACCTCCACCACCTCCATCAGATGATCAGGATCGCTTGTTCTTTTAGTCTGTGCTTTCTATTATTTGTTTCCTATTTTTTGTAGTTTGTTTTTTAGTCTTTATTTGTTTTTTTTATTTTGTATCTGGACCCTCTTTTTGTGATGACAAAAGGGGGAGTAGGGTGTGGTAGGAAAAGTTGTTTGTAACTTTGAAATTCTAATGAACCTTTTTGGATATTTTCCTACTTGTGTTTGCCATCATCAAAAAGGGGGAGATTGTCTCAAATCTATTTTCATGGCCTATGTTTTGATGATTGACAAACACTATTTCTCTTGGACTGCTTGTTGCTTCTAACATTTCAGGAATCGAAGATCGGACGAACAAGACAGGATTGCGTAGGTTTAGGGTTGAGTCAGTCTGTACTTTTATTTTTCACTTCTTGAGTCTACTTGTAATAGTCAAAGAGACTGATGCTAAGTAACCCTTCACACACACACTTGAGAGACTTAGAATTTCTGTTTTTACTCATATCGACCAGGACGATTTTTTCTATCGGCATGGACGATCAGGCTTAAAATAAAAAGTCTAAATAAGGATTCTTAATTAAAGTAGCCGTTATTAACATATCGGCCTGGATGATACATGTATCGGCCAGGATGATATTCTCAAAACAGAAAGAAGTTGCCGCCAAAGACAATTAAGGTATACTATATTTTTAAATTATAGGCCAGGATGATCCTGTATCGGCCTGGACGATATTCACAAATTATGCCTTAATTGATCAGGAAATCAAGGGAGTAATTAAGGATGATTGATACAATCATATCATCCTAGACGATCGCAGGATCGGCCAGGACGATCCAGCCAAAAACCTTAAGTTACTTCAGGACGATAAAAATCGGACAGCTTATATCCAGGGCTATTTTCAGGAAGATTTTCCTCTGATTTGAACTGATCGGCCCGGACGATCCTGCGATCGGCCTGGACAATCAAGCCATTTTAAATCGACCTGTTTTGCATCCAGGGATATGCTCTGGCCGATCTTCTCTAATTTGTACTGATCGGCCAGGCCGATGTACATATCGGCCTGGACGATAAAGTCGGCAACATGCAATTAATGAGCTCCTTTGAATCTCTTCTATTTAAGAGCTCTTGTTCAACATTTTTCAAGTCCTTTGGCTGCTGCCTTGACCTGAGAAGACCTTGAGGAGAGAAAGAGAGAGAGGTAGAGAGAGAGGATCTTGTGAGGGAATTCACGAGGGTTGCTTCAAGGATCGCTCTGCTTGTTCTTCGTCTAGAGTTTCTCTTCCGTGGAAGGGTCGGTAGAGGTAAGGAGTTAGCTTTTGGTTGTAGTTCTCTGCCAGCTTCAGGAGGAAGCAAAAGGAGGTAGGTTCTCTATCTTGCCGGGGTGGCAAAAAGGAAGTTCTTGTGAGGGCTTCTCCGCCTAGCCGTGGGGGCTAAAGGAGAGTCATGTTTTGTAGTGCAATACTTGGAGGGTGCCTCCAAGGAGTGGACGTAGGTCGAGTTGACCGAACCACTATAAATTCCTGTGTTCTTGATTTCTTGCTTCCGCACTTTTATTTCCGCATTTATTTTTTGTGGCGTGATTTTGGTTTATGCAATTTTTATTCTTTAAGAAAAAAAATTTTAATTACCAATTCACCCCCCCTCTTGGTTAGCTTGGGCCAGTTCTATAGGGCTTAACATCCCTAACGAACTTTCAAGTGCCATCTGAGCACTTTCAATAATGCATATATTCAAGTCATTAAGGATATGTATATTAGAGTTGATACTTTGTGTTCAAACACAAGGTGGTTTGACCAAGTATTTTCCTATTTAAGTTGGATTTCATCAAGGATCAACATTAAGCCCTTATCTTTTTGCTTTAATCATGGATGTTCTTACTAGATAATTGCAAGAGAATTTAATCTAGTGTATACATTTTGCTAATGATATTCTTCTGGTTGACAAGGCTACCAAATGAGTTAAAGGAAAACTTGAATAATGGAAGTCAACTTTAGAGTCTAAAGGTTTTTGTTTGAGTAGATCTAAAAATAAATACATGGGGTGTAATTTTAGTACTAATATATTAAGTGGGGAATTGTGACTTTGGATGATCAAGTCATTAAAAATAGTACACATCTTAGATATCTTAGTTATATTGTTTAAAGTGATGGTGAAATAGATAAGGATATTATTAGTAGAATTCAAGTTAGATGGTTGAATTGCAGGACAACAACAAGCTTATTACATGATAAAAACGTACACCTCAAACTTAGGAAAAATTTTGATAAGATTTTTGTTACACCTACAATTCTTAATGGCATAGAATGTTGGCAATTAAAAGTGAAGAATAGAAGCAAGTTAATGTTTTAGAGATGAGGATGCTCAGGTGGATATGTGGCTTTACTCTTAGAGATACAAGAAAAATGAGTATATAAGAGAAAAGGTTAAAGAATCTCTAGTGGTACATAAGATTACAAAGGGTCACCTTAGATGATTTGGTCACATAAAATTTTATCCTTCTGATGACTCGATTAGGAGAGTAAATGTCTAAGATTTGACTTATGATAAGAAAGATAGAGGTTGACCTAAAAAGACCTGGTTAGAATGTATTAAAAATGACCTTTGTTAACTAAATTTAAATTAAAATCTGACTCTTACTATAACATAATATAGAATAAGGATTGTAGCAGACCCCAGATAGTGTAAAAGCTTCTTCTTGTTGTTATTGTATAGCTGTATATGAGCACTAATATAGAGACTTTCTTACTCAAAACATTTACAATTTATTATAAAATGGTTATTACCATAAAGTTTATATTTATTTTCCTTTCATTGAATATAGTTTTTGGTCTCCTATTACTAACATAGTTCTCTTATATTTACATAATCTTAACGAAGGGGAATGCCCTAGTTAATGTAGAACATAAATCAATAGATTATTATGACCCCACCACCAAAGAAAGATCAAGGATTTAAGATAAGAATAAGGGCCATGATGGCCCCATCATAACATCAAGATTAAGGACCAATAGAGCTTTACTAACCAATCATAGTTAAAGAACTCTTGATTTAAAAATTATTTAAATTATTTTCAAGATTAAAGTTAAAAATTAATTTTTTATAATTTCATGTTTAAGGTTTCAAACTATAAATCTTTTACTTCTTGTTGTAGGATCTTCAATATAATTTTCCATTGTTTATATCTTCAATAGCCCTAAATTAGAAGGGTTCCACTTCACTCCCACATTAGCTTCCTTATGCTTAAATTATCTTTCTTCTCTTTATTTCTTTAAATTTCAAACACTAGAACCAAATGTAAGAGTTTAATTTTTTTTCTTGAGTGAAAGAATAAATTTTTTTGGTGTTTTTAAAAAATTTTGGTATTGCAAACTCTAGGTTTGAAAGCTTGGTGGTCAACCCATCCCTCCCACCCTTATGTGTTCTTCTTAATGTAAGCCATATGTATCACCTCTCTAGATGCAAAACTCTATCAAACTATCATAACTTCTCCTCCCACCATCTTAAAATTTTTCAATAATTTATTTACCTATTTGATTGAAAAAGTTTGGAGTTTTGAAAAGATAATTTTCTTTGGGAAAGGCTGATTTTCTGGAATTTCAATTTTGAAATTGAACACGTCATTATGAACAATATATCACCTAGGGAGGTGAACATATTATTCCCTAATGGGTTCATATTATAAAATATCAAGCTTATCCTAATTATCGTAGTTATATTCAGGAAAGAACCACATATGAAAAAAAAAATAGTATATGACCTCAAAGGATCAAAAAATGTTTGTTCTAGTATTTAACTACAATGATATGGGTAAATGATCATAAATTTCATAATCAAAATTATGATAATAGAACAACATATCTTTCTAGAGAAAGAGAATATCACCTATTATCAATCATTTGCATATAGCGATAATGATTAGCAAATTTGATTTTCCCAAAGATAATTAATTGAATTTTGAAAAAATAAATTGATCAAGGTTACTAAATTTGCTACGAGCGCAAGCCCTTGTATTTAATACATCATAGGAAATTAGAGTTTCCTATGAATACTCTCAATTAAAAAAAGGGTAAAAATTTTATTTAGGATTTTGAAAAATTGAAATCAAAGGACACAAGGTTGGAAATTCAACAAGGATTGAATCAAAGTGGAACACTTATTTTTTTTGAAGTCAAAAGAGGGAAGGTATGAGGTGCTTTGAGATTCTGAAATATTTTAGAAGCACCCTAGCCTATCCTAAGTGCTTGGCTTAACTTTGGATTAAAAGAGATTTAAATTGAATTGCCTATTTTATTATAAGGTTGGATTAGATTCTCGAAGGATAAGGTCTTATAGTTTAAACATGCCTTAGAACCTAAGTCTAAATTGCACACTAAAAGTTAATAGCCCAAAACTAGCTAATGTAATGCAAACTTGGACTTATCCTAGCCTGGATTGGGGAGCTAGCTAACCCCCTAGGCTCTTTAAAACTATGAGTCCGATCACTTATGAAAAAGTGGTAGGGACATTGTTTACTTATGTTTGAGAAAAGGGGCCAACATCTAGAGCAGATCCTAATTTTTCCCTTAACATGTGTTGGGTAATATAAAGCTTAAAATAAAAAAATGTAATAAAAATCTAATCTCATTTAAATTTATTTCTAATATAATGCATGTTAGTTCACTCAATAAATGCTTAAATCAAAATGAAGTAGTTTTAAAACCAGGCTTAGAAAATTGATTATATCTTAAAAAATGCACAACTTTCCCTTGATAAGACTGCACCCTAATAGGTCAGGTGGCCTGCTAGAACTCACAGGCGGGGAGGTGCCTAACAAGGAGGAGAAAAGTACAATATGTATTCATATGAACTCTCAGTGATTTGATATATCTTTTTAAATTCATTTGAATTTCTATATGAGCTTAAATATTTTATTTTAATTAGAGTATATAAATTTTGTTTGTACCCCAACGAGCCTCTGATTATTCTAGGTGAAAATAAGAATAGACATGCAAGTAAAAAATTAGAAAAAGTATGTTATTTCTACTACGCAATCAAATTAAACAAATTAATTAAATTTAATATTCAAATTGAAAGTCCATGTGACAATTGTCACTTAATATTATAATTTAGAATTTTATAGAAAGTAAGGTGGTCATGTTCCATAGATAATAAACTTGGATTTCTAGCTCTAAGACATAAGTGGCTTTGAGAATGGGATTTTTCTTGTTCTTCACATCACATTCCTTTTGAGGGCTCCTTTAATTTGGATCTCCAAATGGAGAGAAACTCTCCCCTAAAGGATGTCCCTTCTTCTTTCGATTCCATTAGATTCTTAATATCCCATCTCAAAGTATTTTTATAACACTTATACAACTCAAATATAATTAAATTATATTTGAATAAAAATTAAAATCTGGACCCAAATAATCTGAGTGGTTTTCCTAAGGAGTTATAATTAAATCATCCCACACAATTAATATTTGTTAAAAAAATTAAAATACTTAAATTACAGCAACACTTGGTCATGCTCATTTAATTTTTAAAGGGGGAATTATCATTCTAAAGCACCTGCATAAAACATCATCAAATTTTAAATGCTTAATTTATTTATTTGCCTCATTTAATTTTAATGTCATGTATGAGAATGGCCACATGCATAAGATTATATTAGCTTTTTAATCACCCCCAACCTAAGCATAAATCTAACGCCCATCATATTAAAACATATATTTCAAAAATAAAATAAACATTCCCATCAATATATACTAGTAACTAGCATGCAGTAAAAACCACAAAAAAGCTAGCAAACATCGAAAAAGTAAACATTGGTCTAGCCTAAAACTACAGTTGGTTGTCTTATCACACAATCTAAAGTGTGTGAGGTAGACTATGTGATTTAGATATGTTCTATATAGGGTAAGTGGTTAAAGTTTATTGATGTTTTGGTTCACTACAAAGCTTAAGGGAAATTTTATTAAATTTTAAATATTACTAATTTAGAATTTATTTTAAGATTTATTTTTAAAGTTAAATGGATATTATCTTTGTTGAACACCGAGGCCATGAAGTTTATTTCACCTTTATTGGGGCTAAGTTAATAGCCTCATATGCCATGGTTATCGAGTGGTAACGAATATAATTAAGTGAATTGAATTGATTAAGGTTTGAAGGTTGATGAATTTTAAATTAAGATTGATTGGTTGCTAGTTTTTTTAAGTTGGATTAAGGTTTTTTATATTTTTAGATCAATTCTTGAATTTTTTGGAATTATTTAAACCATTTAAAAGCATTAATTTAAGGGACAAATTTTGACTTTCAGATTAAAATTAATTTCTAGAAAATTAATATTTTTTTATAAATAATAGATCTTAGGATGAGTAATTAGACTATAAGTTTTGTGGATTTGGATTTTTATACATTTAGTTATGAAATTTTCAGGTTTCGATGTAAATTTTGTCTTAAAGTTGACCAAATATTTAATTTTTTTAATTTCAATTATTTCTAGTGGATTCATAGTTTTGATAAATATTAAACCCCAAATGGAGTCCAATGCATTTGAGTTTGCTCAATTTGGAATTTTCAAGAATTAGTTATGATTTTTAGAAGTTTTGGTACTTATTTGAATTATTAAAATGGTTTTAATTATGGGCTTTTATTGATTAGAAACTAAATGAACTCCAAAATTCTTGAGATCACCTCTAAAGTTTAGAAATGATTTAAGGATATTTTATCAAGAGTTTGATCATTTTTTGGAATTTTTATTTATTTTTAATTAATTAAATTAATTAAATATTGATTTTTTAATTAAAATTAATTAAGCTTGATAATAAAGTCTAATCAAGAGGATTTTATTTCTCCTTTATTAAAAGTTAAATTTTGGTCAACTTGAGATATTACTTGAAATTTTTAGTTTAGTATTTAATTTATTTTAAACATTGGAATTTTAAAGACTTAATTAAGGGTTTAATCTTAAATTAATTAATTAATGAGCTTAATAATTTTTAAAATCAGTGAGAAATTTTCCTTTGGCAAAGGATGTCACTATGTTTAAATATTCAAAGTCTCATATACAATATAAGTATATTTTATTTTCTAAAATTTTTCTTAATTGTTTGTGGCATATCCTTAATTCTTGTCCTTATGATGTCACTAAGTTAAGCTTTTTTTTTTTTTCTGAAACCAAGCGAATCAGCTTTTATTAAGAAACTAGAATGGAAAATTACGGCCTACAGTCATCTGACTCCTTTAACAAATTGATGAAAGAAGGAAAGATCTTAATCATGTCTAGTACATCCCAATAAAAAGAACTAATGCAAGCGTAGTTAGCACAAAGATCCGCTAACTTGTTATTCTCCCTTTCAACATAGTTTAAAATAATAAAATGAAAATCTTTAATAAAAGAAATATCTCTCAGCTCATCTCCACCCTTATCCATCATCTTCTTAATGTAGTTGATTATATTCTTGTTATCTCCTTTAATGATCAAACCTTTATACACAAACATCTTATCCTTCAGCACTAATTTGAATGAGAGAATCGCCTGTAGCTCCAAAGCCGCCGAATCCCCGTAGACATAAGAATTGCCAAACGCCATTAGGAATCTCCCTTGACAATCTCTAAAAACTCCTCCAATTCTAGCTTTATAAGATTTGAAAAGAGCCGCATCTATATTCACTTTAATCCAATCAGGTGGAGGAGGATGCCAAGTATTCAACAACCTTGTCGGTTGATTAACATCCTCGATACCTGAACTTATACAACATGAATTTTTAATAATTGCAAAAAAATTACATCATTGGATGCTATAATTAAAGGACTGGAAATCTTTCTTTCATGAACAAACAAGTTCCTTGCCTTCCATGATAAGTATAATGTGTTACAGTACAAATTCACCATCCATTTGCTTTGGTTTTCCATCCATTTGCAGCAATCTTCAAGAGAGCTCATACTAGGAATCTCGAAGCCCCATTTGTTTAAAATCTTAATTACCACTTTAAGTTTACTGCAACCAGCAGCTATATGATCACTGCTCTCCACCATTTCGCAGCCTCTTGGACACTCTTCATGCTCTTGTAGTCTCATATAACACAGGAATTGATTGATTGGAATGGCTTTGTTAAGAAATCTCCACCAAAATAGATAAACTCTAGGATTTAACTTTGCTTTCTCAGTCTATTTCCAAATAGCAACATACATATTATCTTCTGCCATTGCTTCAGATGCAATTGCTACTATTATTTTTTCAGAGAATTTGTGTATTAATTCCAGCTTATCTTCTCCTCCACCTAAAGATATTTCAAGAGATGTAATCAACTGTACCCGCTCCATGCCAAAATGTTTTTGTAGTTCTGTGACATCCCAATTCCCATTGATTATAAATTTGTCCACAGCTTGATTCAAATCTTCTATAGAATTTACGAATGTAGGCCACCTTTCAAAGCTCTTATCCAACAACCAAATGTCCTTATAAGCTTGGATAGATCTTCCATCTCCAGTAGACCATCTGACAATTGGCTTCAGATACTTCTCTCCATTACAGAGTATCTTCCAAGTGATCGATCCTCCTCTTCTAGCTGATTATCCGCCATTAATCGGCCCCTATTTTAGAAATAAAATTTGTGTATAAGAGAGTCCTTTTGTTGCCCATACCTCCAAGCTAGTTTGGCTCTCAAAGGCCAGGATTTTTTTGAGCTAGGATTTATCCCAAGACCACCAAAACCTTTCAGTTTACACATGAATTCCCAATTCACATAATGAAGACCAGCACTTCCATCACTCTTATTCCATATGAAGCTCCTACACAACTTCTCCACCTCATTCAAGATTTGCTTTGGGACCAAGAAAATAGTTGTGTAAAATGTAGGAATTGAATGCAAAATTGATTTCACTAAGGTAATTCTACCTTCCATAGATATGAGCTTGCCTCTCCATACACCCACCATGCTCATTGTTTTGTCTAAAATGAATTGGAAATCAGCTCTTTTCATTCTTCTTAAGGCTATTTTTATTCCCAAATAAGTGAATTCCCGAGCCTCCTTAAAATTCATTACTCTACAAAATTTTTTCCTCCTACTTCTCATTTCTTTCCCAAACAGAATGCAGGTTCACCTTCTAACCCGTCCAACCACAGAAATCCATAAGTAAGCTTTTGACTTCCTTGACTTTATTCATCCTTGCTTCAGAGAATATTATGATGTCATCATCATAAAGTAGGTGAGATACTTTAGGCCCCTTTGTGGTAATACCAATCCCAACTTTATCGCCTTTGTGTATGAAAGCATTAGAGCGGAGTTGGGCACACATAATAAAGAAGAATGGAGATAACGGGAATCCTTGATGAAACCCATATTAGCCTCAATCCAATTGGAGAAAGTTCCATTAATTGACAAAGAAAACCTTGGATTAAGAACACATGCAACAATTAGATTAGCAAAGTATATAGGAAAACCAAAATAATCCAACACTCTGACAAAAGTAGGCCACCCCATCGAATCATAGGCTTGCTCCATATCAATTTTGAAGGAAACTAAACCCTTTGAGGATTTTGAATGCCTGAACTTTTGGAAGATTTCTTGAGCTATCAGCACATGATCAGAGAGCGATCTACCCCTCAAAAATGCTGCTTGTTCAACTATAATAATCTTGTGGATCACAAATAACATTCTATTTAAAAGCATCTTAGCAACAATCTCGTATACTGAATTACATAAGCTTATGGGTTTATAATTGGAAGGAGTCAAAGGATTTTTAATTTTTGGAATTAATATTATGATAGTATCCTTCCAATTATCATTCATCCTCCCATTAGTAAAAAAATGATCCATAGCATTCCATAAATCTTGCTTTATAATGTGCCAATAACATTTAAAAAATTGTAAGTCATACCATCAAGTCTAGGAGCTATATTTCCACTGAGGTCCTTGATCACCATTTCCAGCTCTTCAAATGAAAAATTCATGGTTAAAAATAATTTGTCTTCCTCATTCAAGACTTCCACCGGAGTTGGCCACCCCTCCAAGGAGCGTCTTTTATCCTTCCACTTGTTTTTAAAAAACTGAATTAATACCTCCTCAACTTTCTTTTGTTCTTCTACCATGGATCCTTGTTCATCTTTTATCTTGTGGATATAGTTTGAATTCCTTCTAGCACTCACAAATGCTTGAATGAATCTCAAATTTGAGACTCCCTCAGCTAGCAATTTAACCTTGGACCGCTGTTTCTACCAAGTGCTGATCCTAGTCAGAGTAGAATTCAGCTCATCCATCTTCGACTTAAGCATCCAAATCTCTTCTTCTGTTAAAAAGCCGATCTCAGCCTCCTTCTACTTCAATTTTAGAATGTCCTCCTTTAGCATCTCCTTAGCATTGTTTAAATCCTTATACTAGGCCTTGCTCCAAAAAAACAAATCCTTAAGGGTCCTCTTCATTTTAAGATTAAGAGCTTGAGAAGGATCACCAAGAGATTTCTTCTTCCAAGACTTTTTGACCACCGCCATCGATGCTGGGATGGACGTCCACACTTCTTCAAATTTGATAACTTTCCTGTTAGTGGGATTGAACTCCAATAGATTCAATAAAATTGGATTGTGGTCCGAAGCTATCCTTGCTAAGTGTCTCACCAACAACCTATGCGAAGAGTTGAAAGCCGCTGAGTTAACTAGGCATCTATCTAGCTTCTCAAGAATTCTTTTTGCTACTTTCTTGTTGTTACACCAAGTGTACTTAGGATTGATGCTAGACATTTCATGTAAATCATTACAGGATATGAAAGTCTTCATTTCCTTCGGTCCAATTGAAAACACAAAGTTTCTACCACCCTTTTTCTCCTCCTTTGATAATAAGCAATTGAAGTCCCCTCCTATTATCATCGGAATTTCTTTAGGCATATGTTGCTCCAACCTTTCCTATAGGTATCTTCTTCTGTAAACATCCTTTCTCCCATAAATCGTAGCTATTCTCCAAGTACCTTTGTTAGACACGTTTAAGTCCCTTACAACCATTTGAGAAGAAGCCTCCAGTACATTGAATGCTTCCAACTTATGTTTCCATACCACTACTATTCCTCCCAATAAGCCTTCAGAGGGAACATGAAAAAATTTCCATTCTTCACCAATCAATGTATTAACCAATTTTTTATCAACTACATTCAACTTTGATTCAACCAATCCCAAAAAAAAAAACACACCATGGTTTTTAATAAACTCCCTCACATATAGAGAAGCATTGCATATCTTTGCTCCTCTACAATTCCAAAATCCAATTGATGACATCAATTATTTGAGGGGAAGAGGCTCCCCGACCTTTCCTACCCTTCTCCTTCAAAATCCAATTGATGAACCAGTTTTATGGGACCCAAGCTTTTAAGCTGTTTAGATCCTCTCTTTTTCACTTTGCTGGATTCATCACCAAAATGATTAAGCCGAGAGTCAAGGCTCTTGATTTTAGGGGTATCAGCTGTTAGTGCCTTCTCATTGATATTCTGATTGGTTATTGTTTTAGGAGAGATGATTTATTCCACAATCTCCCCTTCCTCCACTATATCCTCTAGAGCATCAAACTTATTGAAAATTTTTGTAGTAGCAGTAGAAACATCTACCATTCCTTCTCTAATAACTCATGGATTGTTAATAGGAACAACATCTATATTGTTTGATAAAATAGGATTTACCTCCACTAGCAGCTCTCCAACCCGAGAATAAAAATTGCTTTGCTTACTCTTCTCCTTCATGTCTTCTCCTTCCTTTGATAGAACTCCAAGTTTTTCATTATTTTTCTCTTTTTTAGATACCATTTGGCAAACCCATTTATTCTGAAATTTGTTAAATTTAGATCTCTTCCTTCCATAGTCCACATGAATCCATGGACCATAATTGCCATCACCGAATTTTGCTATTTCTTGATTTGTTGAATCAACTTTTAGCTCTAAGTTTGTTGTAGCTGTCCTCCCCTTCTCTAAGCTTCCAGTAAATGTGTTTGGCTTTGAATTTGCCTCCCAAATCCTTTCAGAATAAAACTTCTCACCATGCCCAATTTTGCGACATTTAAAACATATATTAGGAATTCTGTCATAACAAATCTTTCGAAAGAACTTGTCGGATACTCCCTCAACCCAAACTCCCAAAGGAAGCTTTTCTTCTAACTTTATTCTTGCAAACTCACGTTTACCCCACTGAAACATATTATCATCAATTAGAATTGGAGTTCCCACTCTCGAAGTAATTCTACAAATGTTTGATTCTATCCCTGTCACTAAGTTAGGTAGATTAGAATCAATGCCACTAACCCTTGATACATATACAAATGCATCACATAAATATCACAATAAAATCCTAAATCTAGGAGAACCTAAATCTAAGTGTGTGCATCCTACACATGCACAGAACAAAAATAATATAAGTAAATAATGAATAGATTAATGAATAATCAAGACATGATTGATCATTAATCCTCTCCCCATTAATTCAATTCAATCAAGCTTAATCTATATTTATAATATCAAGACTCACTCAAGACTCTCAAAATTTAACATATATAATTTTAAAATTAATTTTAGTTATGAAAATAGCTTATTTTCTATTTAAAATTAAAAAAAAATAATAAACTAAAATTATGTTCTTTTAAAAAATTATTTAAGTCAAAATTAATTAATTATTAATAAAATATTCAAATATTTAAATAATAAAAATTATTTAAAATATATAAAATAACTTAAATTTATTTTAATTTTAAATTAAAATATCTTAACATAATTATCCCATTATTTTAAATATTTTGAAATAAAACTTTTAATTTTGAAAAATTTTAATATATATTTAATTAAATATTAAAATAATTAAATAATTAGAATTATTTAAAATAAATTATATTTTTTTAAATTTGAAATTAAATTTAAATTAAAATATTTAAAATTCTTAAAATATTGAGGTATGATATTTATTTTTCTTAATTAATTTAAATTTCTTTTGGATTTTTAAAGTTTTATTTTAATTAAATGTTTTTAAAATAGTTTAAAATTAATTAAAATTCAAAATAATTTTTAAGTTAAATTCAACCCAAACCTTGGTTGTTCAAACATAGGCTTAATTTGGTCAAATTTCCCTCCTTTAAGGCATTTAAACCTTTCCTAATGCCCCTTGACTTAAACCGCAGCTAAATCAACTTAGTTTCCCTCCTAATTAGACCTAGGATCAATCTAGGTCGTCCATCATGAATCTAAGGCTTTAAATAGGAGAATTATGAATGAATGAAGGAACCTTTGCTCTTATTCTCTCCCTAAACTCTTCCAAGCTAAAATATGTTGTGTGAGAGCTCTCCCTCCACCTTTTCCAAGCCAAACTCGCTGCGAAGACTCAGCCGGTGGTGAAATCTCCGACGAACTGAGGCTTGAAACATTCTAAGGAGGATTCTCAGTGATCCATTACTTTTAATAATGCAACTTCAACTAGGAAAATATTTGTGGACAGTCTACATGCTCAACCAAACATATATTCCAAAGATCCAACAATTAGATCTCTTAAAAACCCTTAACCTAGATCACTACACTTAGGGTTAATAGCTTTGCATTAAGTGCATTTTAGATTGCAAAAATTACCCCCCATGAATGCTCTTCATGCATACTACCACCATTTAAAAATTAATTGAATTTGATTATGTCATTTCCGAGCATGAAACAATTTTTATTTTAGGGTTTCAGTTTTGCCCTTAGCCTGAGTGTACGAAATATGGACTGTTGATCTCATGATCAATGATTAGAATTTCATCGCTCCATGCTCCCATTCGACTGTGTATTAAAAAATGATAGGGTTTACACATGTTCGCCTCAAAATTAATGGTGAGAATTAATGCTAACGTGGTTAAGCAACCGCGGATTTAACCGCATCGCCTTTGTAATGATTGTGCGTCGGTGCAATCATTGCAAATTATTACCTGTGATTCGCAAAACCAACTTGAGGCTGCCAAATCTCATCCAACCGTCATTTTTAATTTAAATTAATTGTAAATGCTTTTTTTTAATTCTTTTAAATTAAATTTCCTTAAAATATTTATTAAAAAATATTTTTAAACCCAAAAATTGTGTATAATATATCATTTTCTTTAGAAAGATATTCCTTTAAATTTAAAAATAGAATTAGTTTAAAATGATAAGCATATTTTAAATTGTTTTAATTATTAAATATTTGGTATTTTGATTTAATGGTTAATTATATTTTTTTTTTTTGATAAAACTGCCAAATGCATTAAAAAGAAAAAAAAGAAAGGTACAACCAACTAAGTGATAGAAGACCTATCACTTTCCTCCTTTAACAAAGAATAAAACGTAGGAGGAACCTTATTGACTTCAAGAATGTCCCAAAAGAAATCACCTTTCAAAGCATAGTTAACACACCAGTGAGCTAACTTATTACAACCTCTATTAACATAATGGAAAAGGATTACCTCAAACTCCTTAAGAAAGTCCAAGTCTTCTTTATCATACCTATCCATCTCTCGGCCATGAAGGTCCACCAAATTTTGTAGGTAAGAAATAACATTAGAGTTGTCTCCTTCCACAATTAAGCCTTTAGCATTGAACATCCAATCTTCTATCACCCTCTTCAATGAACGTACAACAAGCATCTCCAGAAAACTAATGTCCCAATGCATTACCGAGAATCCAAAAGCTAGAAGCATCCTGCCTTTATTGTTTCTAAAAATACCTCCAATACTAGGTTCATTAGAGACAAGAAGGGAAGCATCAATGTTTACTTTAATCCATCCGGGTGGTGGGGGATGCCAAATGAAAGAAAACAGCTTAAATTGCTGGTTAGCAACCTAGTGGTCCGAATGAATTATGGAAGTGGAACAAGATGCATAGTTGATGGAATTAGTGATAATGATACCAGTTTCAATCTCTTTGCCTTCATAGATTAACAAATTCCTACTCTTCCAGGAATTAAAGACCAATGCACAATACAAACTTACTAGAAAAGGATTCTCCTTTCCTTGATCCTTCAAGAAATGTAGGCAGTCTTCAAAAATTTTTAAAACAGGTAGATGAAAACCCAACTATTTGCCTTTTGAATAACCTGTTTTAATTTCATACAATCCACTGCCACATGATCTACATTTTCAATCATGTTACAACCTCTTGGGCAAAGGTTGTTAATGGTTAATCTTCTATGTAATAAAAAATCCATTGTCGGGATGGCCTTCTTCAATAATTTCCACCAAAAGAAAGAGATCCGAGGATTAAGTTTCATCCTCCATATACAATTCCAATCATGGATCCCCATAGTTTCAGATTCTTCTTTATAAGTTCTGGAATATTTGATAAAACCTGAAATCATTTTCCCAGAATAGGTCTTCAACAACTCTAAATTGTCTTCAAGAATACTGAAATCAATTTTGATACTGTAGATGATTTCCACCATCTCCTTCCCAAAGTAATCTTGTTGTTTCTCCGGCACCCAAACTCCATTCGAAATGAAGAAGGACAGATTATTTAACTTGTCAATATCATTTGAAATGAACGTGGGCCATCTTTCCAATTTTCAATCAAGGATCCAAATGTCCTTCATAATGTTAATTGAAACACCATCCTTTATGCTCCATCTTACAACCTGTTTTAAAGCATTGGCACCGCTAATAATCACCTTCCAAGCCGAAGAAGAGTTTTTTCTATTACTCGCATCCCATACACTCTTCCCATATTTTGCTGAGATAAATTTACTGAATAAGGCTTCTTCAAGAAATTCCAAGCCAATTTTGCTCTAAGGGGTTCCATCGATTGAACAGCTGATTGAATGCCAAGCCCCCCTTGGTCTTTCAGTTTACACAACTCCTTCCATGCTACATAATGTAAACTATTAACCCCATTGCTTTTACTCCACAAAAATTTCATCCTCATTCTATCAATCTTCTTCAATACATATATTAGAACTAGAGACATAGAAGTCTAGATTACATGGATTCCTTGAAGAACAACTTTAATAAGTGTTACTCTACCAGCTGTTGATATAAACTTCTTGCCCCAAACGTCCAGCTTAAAGGCTGCTTTCTCCAAAATGCTGGAGAATTCTGAAGCCACATGCTTCCTTAAGGTGATTTTATTGCCCAAGTAATTTAGATCTTTGGTTTCCATGAACCCCAAGAGATTTGAGATTATTTTCCTTCTACTTCTCTGCATGTTCTTACTAAAAATGATAGAAGATTTAGACCCATTTCCCATCCAGCTGCAATAGTCTTTAGTGAATTTCATAATTATCTTAATCTTCTCTATCTTAGAATTGGAGAAGATCAAGATGTAATCTGCAAATAATAGATATGAGATCCTTGGGGATAAAGGGGCATTTTTAAAATCCACACTATTCCCTTTGGATAAAAAAGAATTAGTAAGAAAGTGGGAGCAAAGTATGAATAAGAAAGGAGAGAGAGGGAAACCCTGTCTAAAGCCACTTCTCCCTTTAATACTTTCCAGTTCCACACCATTGATTTGAACAAAGAAAACTGGGTCAGAGACACATTCCATAATGAGATTAGAAAATCTTCTTGGAAAGCCAAAGTAAATCAATACTTGTTGAAAGGTATTCCAAGCCATACTATCGTATGCCTGTTCCATATCCAGTTTAATAGCCACCAAACCCCTTCTCGATTTGGAGACTCTAAACTTGTGAAAAAGTTCTTGAGTAAGAAGCATATGCTCAGATAAGGCCCTCCCTTCAATGAAAGCGACTTGTTCTTCAGTAACTAAGCCATGGATTACTTTCTTCATTATGTTTAATAGTACTTTTGACACAATTTTGTATATTGACATACAGAGGCTTATGGGTCTGAAATTATTGGGAGAAAGAGGATTACTTACTTTGGGAGTAAGAACCACTAATGTCTCCTTCCACCTAGAAGACATTTTCCCCGAACTGAAGCAAAGTTGGATGGCTTTCCACACATCCATCCCAATGATCTTCCAATAAGTTTTAAGAAAGGAGTATGTAATTCCATCCAATCCAGGCGAAATGTTGTTTCAAAGTTCATTAATAACCTTTTCAACTTCTTCTAGCTTGAATTCAACATCTAGGATTCCACAATCTTCATGTTTCAAGATGTTCTCATTCATAGGCCAATTGTATAGAATGCAATCTCTGTATTTCCATTTCTTGGAAAAAAACTGAAAGAAGTTTCTTCTTCTACAATCTTGGTCTTCAGTTAATACTCCATCCTCATTTCTTATTTGCTTGATAGAATTCTCATTTCTTCTTCCATTCGCAAATGCATGAAAGAAGGAAGTGTTCACCTCCCCTTCCTTCATCCACTTGGCTTTTGCTCTTTGTTTCCACCATGTATTCAACCTTACAAGAGTAAAGTTGAATTCATTGACTTTGGATTTCAGGATTAGTACTTCGCTATCCGAAAACAGTAAACTTGAAGCTTCTTTCTGCTGTAGATCTTCAATCTCCTTCTTCAACTTTTCCTTCAAAACTTCCAGATTTTGATGCTTAGCCTTAATCCAAAAAAATAAGGCTTTAAGAACTCTAGTCATTTTCTTATTTAGAGCTTCCATATCATCACCTCTTACAAATTTGGCCCACGAATTCTTGATTACAGAAGTGGCCGCTGCATAGGATATCCATACATCCTCAAATTTGCAAAATCTGGATTTATGAACTTGTTGTTGAAATAATTTCAAAACAATGGGACAATGGTCGGATGCAATTCTACTCAAATGTCTCAAAGCTGCTAGATTAACCAGCTCTAAAGTCTTAGAATTCAGCATGTCTCACAGCTGCATATCAAGCCTCTCTAATATCCGGGCACTTCCACTCTTGTTATTACACCAAGTAAATTTAGCACCAATAATACCTACATCATGTAAGTCATTATTGTTCATAAAAGCCTTCATTTCCAAAGGCCCTTGTGAGAAAGAAAACTTCTTCCCACCTTTCTTCTCATCTTGTGAAAGTATGCAGTTGAAGTCACCTCCAAAAACTGCTGGAATTTCCTGATCAACCACACCATGAATTCCACAAATCTCTTCTGCCTTGGTACTCCCTGCTACCATAAATTGTAGCAATCATCCATTTGTTTTTGTTGAATATCTCCAACTCTCCCAACAAACACTGGTCCGAAGACTTGATCAAAGAAAAATAAGCCACATTCATCCTCCATATCACCATAATCCCACCAAAATTCCCTCTAGAGGGCTGCAGGATAAAATCCCATTCCTCACCCATTATCTTGACAAATTCATCTTTGGACAGAGAATTAATCTTTGTTTCAACAATGCCTACAAAAAATACATCCCAATTTTTAATGTACTCCTTCAAATATAGGGAGGCCTCTTTCTTGTTTGCCACTCTATAATTCCAGAAGCTAATAGAACTCATTTGGAAACTAATGGGGGTATGCCCCCACCCTTCCTCTAATTCATATTACTTCTACCTTGCCTGGAAGCCAAATTCAAAGGGCCCAAATGTCTCAACTCCTTTGCTAGTTTTATTTTTCGAGTAGAATTTTTTTCAGTATTTAGAGTACCATTCTCCTCAGTTAACATAAAAGTTTTCTCCTCAAACTTTTCCTATTTAGTAACCACATTATTTTTTTACAGATCTTCCAATTCCCCTTCTAAGGAATCAACACCACAAATATCCACATCATTATCATCCTCACATAAAGAATTCAGTAGTTTGAATTTGTTACTTGCCCATAGAGTGGCTTCCCTGGTTGAATCAACCTCCAGATTTCCATCAGGAATTCTCTGTTCTCCCAAACTTTTGGCTTGGAAATTGTAATTCTTCTTAATTTCCATAGAATTTACTGTCGTTTCGATAGAACCGCGCACCTCCACTTTTGCATCTCCAACTGTAGCATCCTGCAGCTTGTTAATTTGCATTTCAAATGCGAACGGAACTTCTCCCTCTTTAGGTTGATGTTCAGCAGCATTAGTACCTACTTTC
The DNA here is from genome assembly GCA_016618105.1 of Dendrobium huoshanense. Lineage (NCBI taxonomy): Eukaryota > Viridiplantae > Streptophyta > Magnoliopsida > Asparagales > Orchidaceae > Dendrobium > Dendrobium huoshanense. The sequence continues at coordinate 50,464,456 of CM028353.1, read as the reverse complement.
ACCTCGTTGTTGACATATAACTTAGCTGATTCCACTGCAGCTTCCTCCTTATGATTCACATTTGTTTTTATCCACTGTCTTCTTACTATCTTATTACTTTCCTTCAGCCTTCCTGTTCTTGTATTGTTTCTCTTTTTAACCATGATCCATGGCCCATAAGAGGATTCATCTTCCATTCTTACTGTATTTTCTATATTGGTAGCTTCTCTTGGCTTTCCATGATCAGCAATCTTCTCCATAGTGTCCTTCTTCTTACTCTTGCAATTTGCTTCTACGTGCCCTATCAAACCACATTCATAGCAGAATGTAGAGATCTTCTCGTACTCAAATTTTTAGAAAAATCTTCCTGAGATACTCTCCACCCAAACGCCTAAGGGAAGTTGTTGATCCAACTTGACCCTCACATAAATTTTAGCAAATTCCCTTTTCCCCCATCGAAACATGTTTCCATCCATTATGATAGGTCTCCTAATTGATGAAGCAATCCTAGCCACATTGATTTCGTCCCAGCATTGTAGGGGTAAATGAGGCATCCTTACCCAGATCAGAGATGTTAGACCCTTCAAGGATAGAGTAGAAAATTCCACCGTCCATCTCTCCATTCCCACTATATGGCCATTAACAAACCAAGGACCACCCGACAAAACTCCTTCCATCATATCTTTTGTATCAAAAGAACACAAGAACCAACCCTTGCCCAAGGTTGTGAAATGAAAGTTCCCGAATAGCTTCCATTGCCTCCTCACTTCCCAGGCAATAATATGTGCCGGAATCTCCTTTCCAAAAAGCTTAATTTCTAAGGAATTCTTCAGCCTTTCAACATTTAACATTTCATCCTCTTCCTTCATCTTCATAGCTATTCCATCTTCAGCAAGAACCCTATCTTCATCCTTGAAGTCCAACATAATGTATGGTTTTTTCTTCCGCAGGTTACTCTCTGCATTAATGCCATTCCTACTAGGCATTACTTCATTCATCCTGTCCACAATACTAACTTCCTTTGTGGTTAAGCTTTCCTCAAAATGCAGATTTCTATTAACATGGATACCAGACTTTGTATTTATCTCAAGGACAGGCTCTGAGATTGCATTTGAATATCCGAACCTATTAACATCAATTTTAATTTTAGAGGAAGATGTTGACGGATCAACAATCAACTTCTCCGTAGAATTTTTGGTTGCCTGTGGGGTTTGAACCTCATTTTTGTAAACAACAGACTTTCCTTTACCTTCCACATATGAAATCTTCTTCGGGACATCAACGACATTGTCCTTGATCACCAATGGACCATTAGAAGCTCTGATCACAGGATCAGCTACAGATCTCTTCGCACCAGTCTTCAAACGAACATCTCCTATCGGGTTCTAAATCGTATCTTCCAAAACTACAATGCCTCCAGCCGACGCAGCCAAAGATGGCCGCCGTCCATCCACCGCCATAGCCCCAGTCAACCCCTGAACGGAGGGAGTGAAAACCTGGAACTGAACTTTTCAAATATTTTGCAATTTTCTCTCACTAGAAAAAATGGGATTTTCTCTCACTATGAGTTTGTTGTTCACAACTAACAAATGTACAGATCTTTTGATAAAATAAATTTTTAATAGATTTCATCAAATAAATAGCATATGCCGATCTTTTTAATTTCTGCTCAAATTGCATATATACATTTACTTAAAATAAGAAGCTACTCAGACACAACAGAAATTGTTAATCAAACTATAAATGAAGACACAATAGTAGGTTAATTATAAATTACTAAAAATATTTTATAAAATTTAAAATCTTTTTTTTTAAATAGTATTTTATTATTTCAAAAAATATGTTTAATATATTTTAATTTAAATCTTAATTTAATATTTAATTTTTTTTTTAAAAAAAAATTTATATATTAATATATAATTAATATTTAAATGTTATTTTTTATTATTAATGACAAATTTTTTAAATAATAAAAATAAATTTTATTTTTTAAAAATAAAAAATTACTTTTATTTATTTAACTTAAATTAATAAACATTTTCTATTTTTAAATATTTTCCTTAATTATTTACTTAATTATCTAATTAATAATTAACAAATTAATCTATAAATATTTTTTGAATTTTAAAAAAATTACTTTATTGAAATATTTTAAATTTCAGAGAATTTAATATTTAATTTAATTTAAATTAATAATTACTTTTAAATGTTAATTATTTTAAATTATTTTAAAATACCCTTATATTTACCTTTAACTTAAAACATTTGTATTAAATTCATTTTAAATTTTAAAAATATGTATAATACTTAAATTTTTCAAAAACTTAGAACTTTAATTTTAAATTATTTTCAGATATTTCAGATATTAAAACATATGTTTCTTAAATATTATATATTATTTAATTATCTTTAATACTTAGATATTATTTAAATTAATAATATATTAGGTATTTTCAAATTAAAAATTATTTTGAAATTATTTTGAAACTTTTCTTGGATTACCAGTGGATCTCTCAAATATTTATGTACCTTATACATTGAATTATTTTTAATTACATTATTTTTAGAACTTACATACTTTACCTTTAATATATATATATATATATATATATATATATATATATATATATATATATATATATATATATATATATAAAGTTATTTTAAAATTACATATATTTTAATTTCTTTAATTTTTTAGAGATCCACTCATGAAATTTCAAATATAGGCTACGCATTTGAATAGCATTCATGGGAGGAGGATTAGGGAATGATTGGGACCAAATTATTCACTAATCATATTATTAAGCGTGCTTAAGTATTCTTTTGCATGTTTAAGATGCACAAGCACTTAGTTTAGGCCCTCATAGATCTAAGGACATGGTGTGTTATGTTTGCTATATTTTCCCTTTATGTTTCCCCAGGAGTTAGTTATCAAAACTTGTTTAAACCTACTTAACGTAATGACACCCTAAGGACAATAATTAAGGACTTGTCTAACAAACTTAGAAAAATTATAGGGCCTAGGGTACACCTCTGATTGATAGAAAACTTAACACATTTAAATTTAGTGACATCCTAAACCTTCCAAAATTTCTAGGAATTTTTAGGATACTTTAAACCCTTAATTAATAAGCCCTAATCAACCCTTTAATTAAACCCCAATAGTGTAAAAAAATTTTAATAAATTTAAATTAAATCCAAAAATTACTCATAATATATTAAACTCCTTAGAATTCAACTCTTAATCTCTAAAAAATTAAAAGACCCTTAATTGGACTTTAATCTGAACCTTAATTTAATTTTAATTTAAAATCACCCTTTTAATTAAATAAAATTATTAAAAATTCCAAATTTTTCCTAAACACTTGGGAACATTTCTTTAGGTTATTTATGACCTTGGGGGTAATTCTAATAATTTTGGAGCTAATTTAGATCAAAACCCCTAAAACACCATTTATTAAATAATTTTGATAATTCATTAAATACCGTAACATTAAAAAATCATAACTAATTTCAAATAAATCCAAATTGGGAAGACTAAAAGGCATTAAAATCCAACTAAAATCTAGTATTTATTTAAAATATTTTCTTTCTAGAAGCCAACTTAAATTAAAAAGTCAACTCTCATGTCAACCATAATTCAATAACTATAGCCCGAAACTTCTAAAATTTATAATTTTGCCTAAAAAATACCAATTCCAACAAACGTAAAATTTAATGACTCTTTATGTGATTTAATATTTAATTAAAATGCTAAAAGCCCAAAACCTAGCCTATTTCTAAGAGTGATCTTTTGGACTCCTTTAACTTAATACGTAGGCTCGCCCTAGATCAGTTAAATTTGCTAACTCAACTTAAACTTCAATGAATATTATCCTAAGCATTAATACTAATAAACCAACTAAATTAATTAAAATTAACCCTAAGACATTAATATTTGAACTTTAACCAAAACTTCCACTTTTGGCCTTTAACAAATTTGATATAAAGCAACTTGAACTAATCACTTGATACATGACACATCTTGAATAACACAACCTATGACACACACATTAGAAATATTTGTTTGTGCAAAACTTCTAGATCTAGGTTAGGCCAGTATTTTACTTTTTTATTTCTGTGATGTGATGCTCTTGCATGTGGCATGTGGGTTGGTTTCCTTGATTTGCTATGATTGTTATGATATTTCTTTTATTATGCTACTTTCTCTATATAATATGATGTGTGTGATAGATTACCCATAGGATAGGGACGATCTTGATACTGACGATGTCTCCTGCACGTGGCTATGCTCATACAATGCTAATAAAGGGGGCTAAATTCATAAAAAATAAATCATGTAATTTCTTGCTACATGTGCTTCAGATGCTTAGCCCAAAAAAAAAAAAGAGCATGGCCCAATGTAGCTAAAAATGAGTACTTTTTTATTTCATATATAACTTCTTGGGATTTTTTATTTAATTACTTAGGATAACCATGCAGGAGAGTCTATATTTTTTTAACAATGTAATATAACTTTTAATTTGATCTATTGAGTTACGAAAGTCTATAAAGATGAGACATTTCAAACACTAGGTATCCAAAGTAAAAAAGAAAGGCCCTTCATAAAGAATTTTTTTCATTTGGGTACCCTTTTGAAAGACATACCATATGAAAATTGTAGGAAGGCGATCCAAAGAAGAACTTGAAGAAAAAGATGAAAATGAAATGCCTTATTTTTAAGACTTTCATCATACAGTAGGATTAGAATCCAGATTATTGTTTGTGGGTCATGGCCATCACTATTTTTTTGTAGATCCTAAGTTGTACTTATATGACACTTGTCATGAATTTTCTTTTTTACTCTGATGGTTTATTTATATTGATGTGTTTACCTATTTGTGTCATAAAAATTGCCTACTTTTTTAGATTTTTTCTTACATGCGTGTGCGTTAGATTTTTTAGGCTCTTTAAGGACTAAATTTTTTTTCTACTCATAACTAAAATTTAATATTTTAAGAATTAAATAACATAAAAACTGAATAATCTACATAATAGGCAAAATCATCCAGGATTGCATGCATATTATTGTATTTTTTTCCTTATTTTAAGACACTTCTCCTCCCGTGGATAGAGTCCAGATAATCCAACCTATGAGGATGAGGTGCTAGATCTCACGAAGTCTAGTCTTTTTTTAAAAGAATATTTTTAAGTCTTTTTAAATTTTAAGCATTCATGATTTGGATATTTAATTAGCATGCATTATATTAGAAACTAATAAAATCAAAAATATAATTATATTAGTTCTAGAGGCATTCTACCCTACATAAGTATAAGGCCACTTAGAAAACTCTCTAGATGTTGGCCTTAACTTTCAAAAACTCACCCACCAACCTATTCATAAAGATCAGATACATAGATTTTATATGCCTAAGTTGTTAGTTAGTATTCTTTTTTAAACAGGATATAAGTCCATAATACATTAGTTAGGACATGGGTGTTAATGTTATGTATAGAACACTAAACCCACTCTAGATTTAAGGTTAAAGGCTAATATATTCAATGTCTCATAGTATGCCTCATCGACAGGTAATTCCTCTATCCTTCAGAGGTTATAAGTCATGTCTATTTTCATCACATGGATGATGCCACCTCCATCCTTCTTTCTTGCATCCTTTAAAAGCATTATTTATTTCTTTTCTCCAGTTTTTTCTCACTACCTTAGTCCATCTAGATGTTAATGTGAGCCGTGTATGCTAGCTAAGCCCAATTGAACCTTTCTTTTACTTTGACTAAGAACTTCCTAGATTCCTCACTATACATCAATCCCATTTGAGAGGATTATGTAAGATCCTTAATCGAGAGTCTTCCTAAACCCAAGCTTGAAATGTAATTAACCACAGGAGCTTGCACCCATGAGAAATTGAATTCCACCATCAAATTTGCCTCACTCGAGCTGATGTATTAGGTGGGGGAAACCTCATTGTTTTGATAAGGTCATGAATATTTAAATCCACAGGGTGATTGGCGAGAGCCACTATCTTCAATAGTTAATCATTTGTATGATCTAATCTACCCTTCTATTGGCCCACTTATGAAGAGCACAAAGGCCGGCGATCATCTCATCCTTTGGCATGGTGATTTTATATACCCTTTGTAATCTATCCCGATTGATTGATACCCTTTCAAAGGTCCACAAATTTATGGCAACCACGGTGGGATATATTTCTCTCTCCATCTTTAGATTCTATATTATCCTTTCTTGTGTGTACTCTATGACTAGTACTCCTTAGATTAGGTCCATCCCACTCTTAGCTAGGGTCTTTCTTAGTTAGGTTTTCTTCTTCTTAGCTAGGGTTCTCCCTAATCAACTTCATTTTTTTTGGCCTACTGGGCCATTTTGTCCATTATCTATCCTATCCTTTTCCTATGATACCATCTCTTACTAAAAATTTCAAATTTCTTTTATCCTTTTTTTACCAGATAGTGACATGGCTCCCTTTTCTCTTGATGTTACTTTTTGCTTTGGTTCAGACGCATGGGTTGTTGAGACAGTTGCTACTTAGTTTTTCTTATTTGATATTATTGCAACTTATATTTTTTTATGACTCCAAATATTATTGCTTTGATTATTATTTCTCCTAACATATTTTGGAATAATTATTTTACTCTTGTGTGTACTAATAGTTCAGGGAAATCATACTCTAGATTATTGAAGACTTCAAAATAAGATCAGTTTAGAGTTTATTGTGATTGAAGTCTACATTTTTCATTTTTTTGAGTCTGAGAGAGTGTGATTGTAATTGAGTAACTGAGCACACACACACCGGGGAAGAGTTTTAAAATTCATATTTTTTTAAACTGATCATACTGTATGATATCACTTCATATGGTACAATCTGATCAGTTATTTTCCCCAACGAGTAGTAGAACAAACAGAAATAAAAATATTTTTTCTAAGTATAGATCATATGGGATGATCTCTATTATATATAAATGTCTCAGGTCCATTCACAAGTATGGATCGTACGGGATGATCCCAGTTTCATAGAAAGATGAATGTCTTGGGTTTGTTCACGCACAAAATTTTTTTTTTAAGTCTGGATCGTACGGGATGATCCCAGCTTCGTACAAGGATGAATGTCTCGGGTCCATTTTCAAATTTGGATCGAACAGGACAATCCCATCTTTGTACAAGGATGAGCATATGGAGTTTGTTCTCACACATTTCATCCTGTCGTTTCATATAGATAAAATTTGAAATGTTTTTGTTCATCCTGGATGAACTTAGTTTGTACCAGACGATGATCACATACAAAATGATTTCGTACCAATTCACAATAGGTTCGTATGTAATAGTATTTGAATTGTTCATATGTACGAACATACGATGGTATTATACAATTGTGTACATTTAAAATTAAAAACTTCAGTTTTTTGGTTGATTTTTTGTGTCTTTTGTATAAAAGGTCCACTAAAATTGATGTGAGTTTTATCTTCTAAGTCTTATCTACATGATTTTTCAAGGACAATTGTAGGAGAGAGTGTTTGAGTGAGATTTCTTGCATGTGGAGTGTGAAGGATTCACAAGGTTACTCAAAGGTAAAAATCTTAGTGTGATTTATGTTTTTTCACTCTTCCTCTTATCTTTTTAGATTGCTTGTTAGAAGATCTTTGAAGAAGATCCGATACTCTGCCAACACTTAGAGAGTCTGAAAGGATGAAGGTTCTTTACCAACACTTGGAGAGTATGAACAGCTAAAGGTTCTCTGTCTACACTTGGAGAGTGTGAATAGCTGAAGGTTCTCTGCCTACACTTGGATAGTGTGAATATTCGATGGTTCTCTACTGACACTTGGAGAATGTGAATAGACAACGGTTCTCTGTTGACACTTGGAGAGTGTGAAAGGATGATGATTCTTTGTTGCACCAGGGACTGGTGGAAGAGAGTTTTATAAAGGCTTCTCCGCCTTGCTGTAGAGGAAAAAGGAGAGTCACTTTTGATAATAGTGCAATAATACCTTAAGAGGGAGTCTTTAGAGAGTGGATGTAATTTGTGTTTGACCGAACCACTATAAATTTGTGTCATTTAAATTTCCACTGCTTTCTTACTATAGGTTTATATTTCCATGGTTGAAATATTTATTTTAAAACTTTAATTAACTTGGTTTGTGAATCAACTGGTTTCAATCTTTTAAAATATAAGAGAATTTTTAAAATTACCAATTCACTCCCCCTCTTAGTTCGTCTTGTGACATAAGCTTAGGTTTAATAACCAATTTAAGATTCAACAAGTGGTATCAGAGCTTTGTTTAAAAATCATAAGTTTAGACTACTTTTTGAATAACAAGCATGGCTACTTTTGGAAATCATAACACACTAGAAGGTTACGCGATCACTAAACCTCCTTTTTTTTACAATATCCCTTTCAATTTTTCAAAAATATGCATGTCAATATTTTTACAGTCACTAGATTATCGTATGTGGATCTTAGTTAAAGAAGGGTATACAAAACCAACTAGATTAGTTGATGGTATTAAAGTTAAAACACCCTTTGCAGATTGGACTATAAAATAATGTGCATTATCAAAATAAAATGCAAAGTGTTTAAACAGTTTCTTTTGTACACTTAAGTAAGAATACTACATGTGAGTTTCCACTTGCAAAAGTGAAAAGGATATATGGGATAGACTTTGTATTACTTATAAAGGGACTATGAATTATTTCACATGAAACCCAATTAATCTATTTCTAACATGTACACAAGATTCACTCAGATAGTCACTTCTTTATATGTATTAGGTAGGGAACTAACGAACGTTTAAATGGTTAAAAAAGTTCTTCATTGTTTTCCTACTACTTATGATGCAAAAATAATTAATATTACAGAGTCTAAAGATTTAAATGTTTACTCTATTAATAATCTTCTTGGATCACTAATTACCTACGAGCAAGGAGTTAGTCAAAGGAAGATTGATGCAGGTGAACAACAAAAAGAGAAGAACATTAAACTAGAAGTGGAGGAGTCGGAGAGTGATCTATTGTAACCTGAGGATAAGGATGATATTGGTTTGATGACTACAAAATTTAGGAGCTTTTTTAAAAGAAAGCAAAGGAGACGCCAGTAGTGGAACAGAGGTAAGTTTAATAAGAATGTTAAGGTTTCTAATAATGTGATTTGCTATGAATGCAGGAAAACTGGACATATAAAATTGAATTGCCCAAACCTAAAAGTCACTCCTAGCAAGGAGAAGGTAGAGGAGAAATCAAATGTGAAGAAGGGCAAGAAGAGATTCCAAAGAGCTTTCTAGGTGGACTCGGCTTTAGATTCATCAGAAATAAAAAAGGAGGAGGAAGTCATCAACTTATGCTTAATGATTGATAATCTTGATCAGTCGGATCAATAAGAGGTATGTGACTTAAGTTATGCTGAACTATTAGAAGTTTTTGAATGGATTTATGATGCATATAGGAAGCTAAGGAAAATGCATGCTAGTCTAAATTTAGAATTTCAAGAATTGTAAAGAGAACATGAAATCCTTAGGAAGATCATGCATTGATAGATAACAACCACATGAGATTACTTAATGAATTTGATGACTTAAATAAGAAGAATGAAATGTTGAAATTATCCTATGCTCAATTGGAAAAATAATTTAAAAATTTTAAGGATGAATCTGAAAGTCGAGAGCACTACTTGAATTTTGATAAGAATAAACTAGAAAATTTGAACACATTTTGAAATTGAAAGTGCAAGCTCTCAAAGAAAATAGAAAACCAACAACACTTGAAGATTTTATAAATCATATTTTGTGTCCAAATTTTTTACAATCTAGAATGAGATAGAGTAATTATAGAAGATTGAGAAATCTTTTTCCTGGAGTTAAATATTATTCTTGTGGCATATTTATACATATGGCTCAAACTTATACTTTAGATAGGAAACTCATTTGGTGTGGAAACCTAAGATGCATAAACCTAGACATATCATACAAGCATGTAGTTTTATTTTGCCAAAAGGAGAACCCAAACTTGTTTGGGTACCAAGGTCTAACATTTGATAGTTTTGCAGGCACCCTCTCATACAAGGCCTCCTGAGAGCATTTGGTACATGGACAGTGGTTGCTCAAAGCATATGACTGGAGACACTACATAATTTGTAACGCTGGAAGCCATAAATGGAGGAAGGGTTACACTGGGAGATAACACCACTAGGAAGGTGGTTGGATCAGGTATAATTAGAAACTTGCAAAATTTTATCTTAGAAAATGTACTGCTTGTAGAAGGCTTAAAGCATAATCTTTTGAGTATTAGCTAGCTATGTGATAAAAGAAAAACTATAAAAAATTTTCCTACTAGATGCATATTAAGCCTAAATGGTAATGATATTTTGCATGTATTAAGGGTAAACAATATTTATATGCCAAATTTAAATTGTATAAAAACTCATAATGCTTTCTATTTGAAAACTATTTCTGATGAGTCATGGTTATGGCATAGGAGACTTTGTCACTCTAGTATGAAAAACCTTAGAAGAATTACCCAAAAGAATTTGGTGAGAGGTATACCAAAACTAGACATTACTAATGACCACCATTATGATGCATGTTAATTAGGAAAATAGGTGAAGTCCTCTTTTCATTCTAATAAGGTTCTTAGAACTAGTAAACCTTTGGAGATTTTACATGTGGATCTTTTTGGATCGATTAGAACTATAAGTCTAGGAGAGAAGGTATACAGATTTGTAATTATAGAGGATTTTTTTAGATTCACCTGGGTTAAATTCTTATATCATAAGAGTGAATCAATTGAGGAGTTTAGAGATTTTTCTACTTGGATTTAGAGGAAATTAGGATGTGAGATTTTGACAATCCAAAGTGATCATGGTGGTGAATTTAAAAATGAAAATTTTGAGAATTTTTGTAAAGAAAAAGAATTGATCACAATTCTTTTGCACCTAGAACTCCTCGGCAGAATGGGGTAGTGTAAAGAAAGAATAGAACATTAATAGAAGTCACTCGAACCATATCGGCAGAATATTTACTTCCTAAATATTTTTGGGCTGAAGCGATTAGCATAGCATGTTATGTTCTGAATAGGGTGAACATTAGATCGAAATTAAACAAAACACCCTATGAGCTTCTTAAGGGGAGAATACCTAATTTTTCACATTTGCATGTTTTTGGATATAAGGTGTTTGTACTTAATAATGGAAAATCTACTCTAGGAAAATTTGATCCAAAATTAGATAAATGAATTTTTCTTGGATACTCTAGTGTTGAAAAATCTTATAGAGTATTTAACAAAATAACTTTGGTAGTTGAGGAAACCACATATCATACTGTACGAACCTATTTTTGTATAGACGAAAGATCATTTTTCTTTAAATAGGAGGGCTTTAGAATTCATTTTCATTCACTTCAATAGCCTCTTCCAATCCTTCTCAACTTAGTAATGCCCAATTCTAGCAAGTAAGTTAAACTCACTAGGGGTTCATCTTCTAGGAGTGGAGACGATGAATTTCTATCTAAAGCTAATGAGGATCTTTCATGAGGTTTATTTCTGCCAAAATTACACCTAGAATCCTACTTCAAGAGGATATCCACTTTCAAGTGACACACCTTTTTGCTACCACCCAATTTGCATTTATTTTGACCCTAATTCATGCCTATAACAGAAAGACCTTTACTACTTTCTAACCAATATGTCCTTTAGTACTGATCAAAGTAGAATTAGATCTTATGTTCTGAAAAAGTGGGTAGAAATAACTAAGGAAGATTTGGGAGTCATTTTGCTCTTAAGGACTCAAGGATTATAGCTCACACTTTGACTTCTACACCAGATTTTGATTAGATTGAAATAAATATAGTTATTAGAGGGATTGAGCAAGTATGTCATTTGCCTAGAGTGTCTACTTTGAACCAAAATGAAAGGATCCTTCATCATATTCTTAAAACCTACATAATTCCTAAAGCTGATGATCAAATCAATATTACTCCTCTTCTGTCCACTATCACTTATCTTATCATGACTAGACAACAAATTGATGAAGTCCAACTTATTATTAATTATATTTATGAGCTTTCTGAAATTAGACATGTCTCATATAAGAGGAAGAAGAATAATGCTTTAGGACATCTAGTGACCTATATCTTTAAGAAGAAGTATAATTTTGTTTGTCCTGATCCTCAACTTAAATTTCTTATATACTTCACTGATGGTTCATTTCGAGCACTTTTTGGGAGAGATGATACAAGGGAGGATTTTAAGGGAGAAGGGGGAGAACCTACACCTGCACTTGCGCCTGCTCATGGACCTAACTTCCAGCAGATGGTCCAGCACTTTAACTGACTAAAGAGTCATTTTAATCAGTGATTTGATCAAATTTAGATTCATCTTATTCAATGGGATGCACAGTACCAACAGGACGTGGGTTGGATTCAAAGTCAGTTTGAATTGGTGAACACCAATGTGGCTATGTTGAATAACTATTTTTCTATGTTCAACCAGCCTTCTCCTCCAGATCAGGGCCCCCCAGATTTTTAGATGTTCTTCTTATGTGCGGTCTTTGTAAGTCTTTAGTGATGTGATGTGATGATTTTTGTAGTTTCTATACTTATGCTTGTTTAATATTTTTTGTAGTTATTTTGTGTCAGATCTTTGATGTTATTGTATTCTTTCATGATTTTAAATAGATGTATTGATATCAAATGTGGTTCATTGTATCAACTTCATATTGATATCAATAAAAAAAATATCTCATTTTGTTTAGTTATTTTTTTATCTTTGCATGAAATATTAGTTTATTTATATGATAATCGTGACTTAATTGATCTAAAAAGTATTATAATATGAACAACAATACAAAAATTAATTTCATTAGGAAATCTAATTTTTTTAAAATACAAGTTAATTTATAACTCAATCAAGTTAAGGCTATCAATCTCATATTCTTTTTAGGCATATATAATTTTAATAATATTATTATAATTTTGATGTCTTATTATTTTTTATTTCTCTTTTCAATATAATTATATTTGTACTTAGAAAATTTTGATCCTTTAGATTATTGATTTTGGAAAGATCAATTAAAAAAATGGAGAAAGTATTAGTGTACAAAAATTGAAAGAACGTGTAATGATTCGCAAATTGAAAAGATGCACAAAATTAGCCCAAATACAAAAAGATGCACAAAGTGTGTCATAAATATTTGAAAAGCTGAGCAATGTCGCCAAACAAGTGTAATAAAAATACTCTTTCCTCTATCTTTTAATCTTCAATTTTAAATCAATCTAATGTTCAATTATATTTTGTATTGGAATTTGACTTTAATTAATCTTCTTTTTGTCACTTTTGCTATAATTTTCCTTATCTAATTGTCTAAATTGTTTCATGAACTTGATATATTTATCTTGTCTATGTTATATTTTAATTTAAATATTTTGAATCTTTATTTTTCTCTATTGAACATTAATTTTATTATTACAATTATAATTCAATCTCTTTCAAGGTCAATTATCAAAGGTTTCGTATATGACTTCTTATATTTCTTTTATTTTCTTCTTCCTTCTTTCTGCTGTTATCAAAAAGGAGGATAAATATTATTTGTTTGATAGTTTTAGTATTTTGTTTGCATTTGATTTTTTCATGGTTAGTGTTCGTTAGAGTTATTTTATTTTTCTGTTTGAAGTGTTTTGTGAGTTTATGAAAAATAAAAAAAATTGATTTATTCTCAAAGGAATTCCCTTATATTCACATGCTTATTCATTTAGGGGGAGTAAAGGAGAAATTTAGAACAATCAAATTTATTCAAATAATAATTATTTTACCATCATCAAAAAGAGGGAGATTGTTAAGATAGTTGTTACTTAGTTTTTCCTATTTGATACTCTTACAACTTGTATATTTTGCATGATTCCAAATATTATTACTTTGATTATTATTTTCTTAACATATTTTGGAAAAATTGTTTTGCTCTTGTGTGTACTAACATTTTAGGAAAATCATACTCCAGATTATTGAAGACTTCAAAATAAGATCAGTTTAGAGTTTATTATGATGGAAGTCTGTAATTTTCATTTTATTGATTCTAAGAGAGTGTGATTGTAATTGAGTAACTGAACACACACACACTGGGGGAGAGTTTTAAAATTCATATTTTTTAAACTGATTGTATTGTATGATATAACTTCGTACAGGATGATCTAATTAATTATTTTCCCCAACAAGTAGTGGAACGAACGGAAATGAAAATATTTTTTCTAAGTATGGATCTTACGGGATGATCTCTATTTTATACAAGGACAGACATCTCAGGTTCTCAGGTCAATTCACAAGTATGGATCATACGGGATGATCCTAGTTTCATACTAGGATGAACGTCTTGGGTTTATTCAAGCATAAAATTTTTTTTTCTAAGTCTGGATTGTACGGGACGATCCCAGCTTTGTACAAGGACGAATATCTTAGGTCCATTCTCAAATTTGGATCATACGGGTGATCCCATCTTCTTACAAGGATAAACGTCTCGGGTCCATTCTCACACATTTCATCCTGACATTTCGTACAGATAAAACTTGAAATTTTTTTGTTCATTCCAGATGAACTTAGTTCATACCGAACAATGATCTCGTACAAAATGATTTTGTACCGATTTATAATAGGTTCATATGCAATAATATTTGAACCGTTTGTACGTACAAACATACGATCGTACTGTATGATCGTGTATGTTTAAAATTGAAAACTTTAATTTTCTGAACAATTTCTTATGTCTTTTGTATAAAAGTTCCACTAAAACTAACATGAGTATAACCTTCTAAGTCTTGTCTATGTGATTTCTTGAGGGAAATTATAGGAGAGATTGTGAGAGAGTGTTTGAGTGAGATGTCTTGGAAGTGGAGTGTGAACGGTTCACAAGATTACTCAAAGGTAAGGATCTCAGTGTGATTTATGTTTTTCACTCTTCCTATTATCTTTTTAGATTGCTCGTTATAAGATCTTTGAAGAAGATCCTGTACTCTACCGACACTTAGAGTGTGTGAAAGGATGAAGGTTCTCTGCATACACTGGGAGAGTTTGAACAACCGAAGGTTCTCTGCTTACACTTGGAGAGTGTAAACAGCCGAAGGTTCTCTACCTATACTTAGAGTGTGTGAACTGCTGACAGTTCTCTGCCAACACTTAGAAAGTGTGAACAGACGAATGTTCTCTGCCGACATTTGGAGAGTATAAAAGGATGACTGTTCTCTGCCGCACCAGGGATTAGTGGAAGAGAATTTTATAACGGTTTCTCCACCTTGTTGTGGGTGTAAAAGGAGGGTCACTTTTGGTAATAGTGAATACCTGAAGAGGGAGACTTCAGGGAGTGGATGTAGGTCGTGTTTGATCAAAACATTATAAATATTTGTGCCATTTATATTTCCACTGCTTACTTACTACAAGTTTATATTTTTGTGGTTAATTTTTTTTTTTAAACTTTAATTAACTTTCTTTGTGAATCAACTAGTTTCAATCTTTTAAAATCCAAGAGAATTTTTAAAATTACCAATTCACCCCTCCTCTTAGTCAGCCTTACAACATAAGTCCCTCATAGCTAGTCCCCCTAATGGAGGAATCACTTTTGGTTCCTTCATAGATTTGATGGGCCAACCCATGTTGAGGGTACCTTCTTTTCCCCTCCCTAGAGGAGGGAGAGGACATGCAGTAATGCCCCTATTTGGATGTCTAGTTGCTTGGTGGATAGCCCAATCACCTACTCGTCCCACTCCCATTCGTGTGTAGCCAATACACCTGGTGTTTAGGTAGCCAGTGCCTAGATCACTCCTAGTTCGATCAAACCGTACATCAGTTAGGCAACCAATGCCTATCACACAAGTTATTCAGGCTGCTTTGGCCCCTCAATGCCAGTAGCCAGTTATTACTCCGTTTGTTGTTCCAATGGAGGCAGCTTATATTTGAGTCCCCCTTCTTCTTCTTCAAGGAAGAGGGATGCCCAAATCGAGCCCCCTTTTTCCTTCTACCCATCGGGTTTCTATGTTCGCTTGGCTCTCTCACCCAAAGACCACCGATCAGACACTAGTGCTTCCTGTAGCTTCTATTCCCCTGGTCCCTTAAGTAGTGGGTCAAAACCTAGCTTTATCATTCACATCTGACCTTGGGGTAAGGGCCCGAAGGAATAGAAATCGGAGACTTTAATTAGCTGCATCTGAGACAACCATATAACATATGGTAGGAAGTAGTGGCTCAGTTGGAGCAAATTCAGAGGAGGGTTGTACCCTTACAGTGGGAGACATGCCCACTCCCAATTACATAGACTCTAGAGATATTAGTAGCACCTGAGATAAAAGCATTCCAGGGAGGACACTTCTCTCCTCTTAAATACAATGGTGATGAGGAGGTCGTCCCTTGCATTGTGGAAGCCCCTCATATCATTACTACTTTATTACATGTTAGGATCCCTAGGGACAATTCTTCTCAAGCCCTTACTTAAATGATTTAGAGCATCATCCACCAAGCGCAAGGTTGAGTACCTATCATTCGGGAGAGGTTACTCCATCAAATTTATTAGGCCTGGTACACCTCAAATCAGTTCAGTGATTTTAGCCCCTCAGTAGTCAGTTGCCCTAACTGGATCCCACCATAGTATGTGGTTTTAGATGTAATGATAGGCAGGCTCTCCTGTTGAGAAATTACAATTAGTTGAGGCAGTTTAATAATTAGATATAGTGATTCCTTCCAGGTTAGAGGCAGCCTTGATGATTTGTGACATAGTGGTAAAAATAAATGTTATGGTTCCTCCCAAAGTTTCACTAGGCTAGATAGAGACAGTTTTAGTTCCTAGCCCCCATAGGGTCTCTTCCCCTATGGGTTCATATATAGAAGCTTTCTATCATACCCTTTCTAAGGAGGACACACTTATTGAGGTGTCAGATGGAGATATACCACTATATAAAGTATGTATGATTACTAAATGATGCCTCTTGGATGAGCAGAGAGAGTTGGATGATGATGATGAGCAGAAAGATCCCAAGGTGGGTGGATCTCACAGGTCAATTAATACATAGGACATTATTCTATATCTATAGACACAGATGATAAAGATGGCCAGAGCTATGGTGATGATGAGTTCTTGGTTGATAACCATGGGGGCAATACCCTAAGTGATGGGTATAGGTACTTTTATTAGGTCCAGGGATAAGCCTGCAGAACCACCAATAGCAACAGACCCCATAGGAGTGGATAGGGTCCAGAAAGTAGTTCCAGTCCCACCTAAAGTAGCTATTTTTACTAACCCAGTCAAAATTCAGTCAGCTCAGTTATCAACCGGGCAGATTCAAGATATGCTAGTTAGAAGGTCGAGCAGGCTATTTCATCCAGGAAGTCTGGAGAGGTAGTTAGTAAGGGGAGACCTTACCTAGTTGAGTATGAACTGGAGCCCTACCCCCTAGTTTTCTTTCTCTATGGTTCAGAGTGTTTGATGGGTTTGGAATCCCAAGGTAGCATGTGACTCAGTATCGGGTTATACGTTGCAACATAGGAGGGAACAATGCTCTAACATTGAGACTTTTTGTTAGCAGTTTAGTTAGGGTGGCAACCACTGACCTCCCTAATGTTTCAATATGCACTTTTGTAGAGCTTGAGCAACTATTTGTTCAGTGGTTTGTTAGTATAGAGTATAGAGCTATAGTGGGATATTTAGTTGTGGCTAGATAACATCCTCATGAGACTTTGCCAGATTACATAATCATATAGAAGAACCTCAGTTTGTAGTGTGAGCCTCAGTTACAGAAGCAACACATAGTAGAGATTATATTAAAAAATATAGATAGCCCTATAGCACCCTACTTGAAGGGTTTCAGTATTAGAACTTTCTAGAAATTATTAACAAAGTTAATCAGTTTGTAGGACAACATAGTCGATGTTGTCCCTCCTCAGGTTGAGATTCAACCTTCATATAGATCTCAGTGATAGGAGTCTTCAAGGGCACCTCCTCCTAGGAAAGGGGAGGTATATAGTACTTATGGGCCACCGAATAAAGGCAAAAATCCATGACCAGTTCAGTACCATTACAGTAGTAGTTGTACAAACTTGATCAGTCAATTGCATATCCTAGACCCTCCTGTAGGACTCTAGAGAGTCACCAGTACCTACAAGAAAATCTTAGTAAGGAATATCCATTTAAAAAGGAAAGTGTAAAAAAGATATTCAGATTCTTTATTAACGAGATCTTGGGAAGATTTCGGAAGATTTTCTAGAGTAAGAAAGATTCATTTTCTTGAGTGAGAAAACTCCACCATTCCTGATTGTGCTCGCCAATCGTTCACGTTGGTGATCCTTCTTCGATCATCGGACAATGAAGGATGGGTGACATTTGTCATTCTACTATTACGGCTGGAAGGATTGATCCTCCAAATTCAAATTCTTTTAAAAAATTTCCCTCGTCCAATTTTGCGTCTTATAGAAATCAAAATCTAGTTATTAAGAATAAGCCATTGATCATAAATGAATGAGCCTTTTTAAATGCTAAGAAGGTGATTACAGTTGCTAGTAAAGGTAAAAATGTCCTTATTGATGAAGGAACTGAAAGTCCTAATGCTTTTTAAAAATCTGAAACTTAATTCTGTAAGCCTGAATGCTTCAACTTCTTCATAATTTAAATTACATGTGAGTAGATTCTGTAATTCTACTCCTTGTAGTCCTGGTGATCAAATTTCAAATTGTACAAATGAAAAAGATGGTGCTGCTGTGATTGAGGAGATTCAGGGAGATGCGAAGAAGATATATGGTGTTTCATCGCAACCAGCTAAGAAGAATTCTTTGGCAAAACAAAATGATTTGGATCAAGTAAGGCTTTGTATTTCAGGAGAATTGAATTATGAAAAACAAATATTCAATAAGATATCTCCTCCTGAGACGTTTGCTAAAATGAGCAATGTGAAGACAAATGCTTGGGCTAGAAGTGCAAACGTTAAAGTGGACAATTTGAACTTAGGTTCATTCTTGGCTGATGACGGAAAGACAGTAAAACTACACAAAGAAAATGTATTGGAAAATTCTAGAAGATTGGGGAATGCTCTTGTCATCAAAGTCTTTGGTGGCAACATACCTTTTTATGTGATCAACGCTAAATTAAGAAGACAGTGGAGCTACTTTGGGAGCTTTAGACTAACCATGCTGGGATGATATCAACATATGTAGTGTGGATTAGGCTTCCTAATCTACCTTTATATCAACATATCAACATTGAAGGGACTTTCGGCTCCAATGTGGATTAGGCTTCCTAATCTACCTTTATATTGTTGGGATGATATCAACATATGTAGAATTGCATCTCTTGTTGGCAAGCCTTTTTACTAGATGGAAACATGTTCCAATGGAATAGAAGAGAATTTGCTATGATTTGTGTTCGCATCAACCTTGATGAACAACTTCCTGTAGGGGTATGGGTGGAAGGTGAATCTAGCAAATTTTATCAAAAAATTGAATATGAAAAAGTCTCTAAAGTTTGTTTCAAGTGTGGCAAGATTGGCCACTTGATTGAAAAATGTCCTGTATTTGAGAATGAAGTCATCAAAGATAATTCAAAAATGCATTCTGCGGATGTGGTTGATGCTAGCCAAAATGCTTTTGCTGAGAAGAAAATTGAAGCCATTGTGGACCTGGAAGAGGAAGGATATGGACCCTGGGTGCACGTCAGATATGGGAAAAAAAAGAAGAGTTCCATATAATGTTAATAAGGCAATTCAAAGACCTGTGAAAGAAGTCAGGAGGGTTGTTCAAGGTGCTGCTCCTAGTCAAATTCCAACCCAGAAGTTCAATTTGGGAAATTATTTTCCCAAGGAAAAAGATAAAGACTTGGTTGCTGATCAGAAGGAATTCTATTTTGGAAAGGAGAAAGATCTTGTTGCTATTGAAGATGCTAATGTTGTTGTAATTAACAATACAGGCCTGGAAGATGGAGAGAAATCTTGGAAGAAATATATATTAAAGCTACTGATTACATTGTGATAAAAAAGGACCATCAAGTAAGAATTCTTTTGCCTCTCAACCAGTAATTTTAAACAAGAATATGTTTGATATTCTTAACATTGTTGATAAGGACGTGAACAACATTGAAAATGTTTTGGGAAAAAATATAGATGATAAGGTTGTGTCATCTTCCAAAATGAAGAATATGATTATAGAAGCAGAAAATGCTAAAATGGAGAATAACTCTATCAAAAGGAAATTGGGAAAGGAGCTCAAAACTCTTGGACCAATTAAACTTATGAGTAGAACAAAAAAATTGGAGATGGGAAATAAAGGCACAAGGAATGGGGCTAGTCCCCCTTCGAACCAATGAGTTCCATTGTGTTTTGGAATTTTAGAGGATCTTAGAAGGCTCATGCTTCTCTATACCTTAAGGAATTGGTTAAAAAGAATGATGTGGGTTTTGTTGGTTTGTTAGAAACCAAAGTTTCCTCATTTAATAGAAAATATATCAATGCTCTTATTGGGATGGAGGAGCTTCTTTCATTATCCTTCTGAAGGTTGTCAGGAGGAATTTTAATTCTTTGGAATACAAGGTTTGCTTCTTTTAATACCTTGTTCTCTTCTTATCAATGTATAATTGGTGACTTAGAAATCCATAATAAAGGTAGTTGGAGGATTTCTACTGTTTATGCTAATAAAGATACTTACAAAAGGCGGGACCTTTGGAATTAATTGGAGAAATATATGCTTGTTAATGTCCTTCTGTAGTGGGTGGCGATTTTAATTGCCTACTATCCAAAAGTGATAAAAAAGGAGGAAGAAGATTTGATTTTTCACAAGGTTTAAAGGAAATGAAATCATTTTTTACTAACCTTGATTATCATGAATAAAATTTTATTGGTCCAAGTTTTACTTGGTGCAATAACTAAACAGGTGGAGCTTGGATATTAGAAAGACTTGATAGGTGCTTTTTTAATTCATATGCCCTCGAGTCTAATCCTTTATTGGTGGTTTGTCATCTCCCTCATGTAGCTTATGATCATTACCCCATTATGATAAAATTATGGGAAGACCATCCGAAATCAAATGGCTACATCAAGTTTGAAGAAACTTGGGCTTCTCACTATGTTTTAGCTGCTATTATTGAAAAGGCATGGAACAGGAACATTGCTAATCATCATTCGGATATTCTGGATATCAAGTTTAAAAGGGCCTTGAAAGCACTTTTTTCTGGAGCAAAGAAAAACTAAAGGACCTTAATCTTGTGAAGGAAAATCTTATCAAAGAGATTTATGATCTGCAAATGGAGGAGTTTTTGAGTGGAAGCTTATCTGAAGAAAAGGTATTACTTCTCAGATCCAAAATTAATGATATGAATTGCACCTTAGCCCGGCTTAATTCCTGGTGGATACAAAGAGTAAAGGCAACATGGATAAAGGATGGAGACTTGAACACAAAGTTTTTTCATTCCTTTGCAAATGAAAGAAGGAATGCAAATTATATTTTCAAAATTAAAAATGAAAATGGTGATTTGGTGGAGGATCAAGCTCTTATTGAAAATATTTTTTTAAATTTCTTCCAAAACAAATGGAAATTTAGATCTTGTTCTCTGAATGATTGGTAAAGACCAAGATATATGTTAACAGAATCTAATAAAGAAACTCTAAATTTCGAACTCAAGCAGGAAGAAGTTCAAACTGCTGTTAGCCAAATGGAGGGAGGTGTATCCCCGGGTGTGGATGGTATTACTCATTCTTTTATTAAGTTTTATTGGCACATCATTATTGTAGATGTTTGGAATGCTTTGAAAAGATTTTTCTCTATGGGCAGAATGGAAACTAGTTGGAAGGACACATTGATTGTACTCATTCCTAAGGTTGATTTGCCTATGATACCTTCTAATTTCAGGACAATAAGTTTATGTAAGACAATTTATAAACTTGTGGCTAAAATCCTTCTCAACAGATTTGTTAATCTTCTTCCAAAGCTTATCTTAGAAAATTAATCAGCTTTTATTGAAGGCCAGTCACTTATCTAATAATGTTTTAATTTCTCAAGAAATTTTCTACAAATTCAGGTTTTCAAAATCTTTAAAAGGAATAATTTTTGTAACAATTGACATGGAACAAGGTTATGATAGCATGTCTTGGGAAACTTTGGAGCAAAATTGAGTTATTTTGGTTTTCCTTTACACTTTTCAAAGCTTATATTGGAATGTGTACGTTATCCAAGGTTCTTTATATTGATCAACGGCAAATCTTCTAATTGGATCGGTGTTCAAAGTGGTTTTCGCCAAGGTTGTCCCTTGTCTACTTTTCTCTTTGTTTTATGCTATCAACTATTATCTAATGCTTTAATTCAAGAAGAGAGGGAGATAGGGATTAAAATTCATCATAATGCTCCTAGGATATCTCATTTGCTTTACGTAGATGATATCTTTATTTTTGTTGAAGCTAACATGAAGATGGTCAAGAGAATTAATAGTATTTTATTAAACTATTGTAATTGGTCGAGACAAAAAATCAATTACAATAAGTCTTCTATTTTTTGTGGAAAAGCCATTAGCAAAAGAAGGAAGAAGAAGATTGCTCAGGTAATGGGATTCATGATTGTGAAGGAGTTCTATTACTTAGGTGTTGAAATTGCATTGAGGAGATTGGTGGCATCAAACATCAATTTCCTAGTGGAAAAAGTGCTTCGTAAGCTGGACACTTGGGGAAGCAAGTTTATCTCACTTGTAGGGAGATTTACTCTTGCTAGATCGACGATTCTTTCTATTCCTGTGTTTTATTGCACACACTCTTCGGTACCAGCTGGAATCTTGGCTGAAATTGACAAAGCTTGTAGGGAGTTCATTTGGCACAAGGAGAAGAATGAAGTTGGTTTACAGTTTTTTAGTTGGGAGAATTTATGTAAACCTTTGCATTTAAGAGGATGTGGTCTTCACTCCATTATACAAAGGGTGGATACTCTAAGAGAAAAATTTGCATAGAAATATGTGAATAAAGATGACTCTTTGTTGCATAAATGCTTGAAGCTGAAATATGGGTATTCTTGTTGGCCAGCTGATTATATGCCAAATATATCAAGTACATGGAAAATTATTATAAGCGGTGCAAAGGCTCTTAAACAGATCCTCAGATGGAAAATCTTTAATGGAGAAAATGTGAATATCATGAAGGATGTTTGGATATTAGACAAAGCATTATGTAAATGGCCAACTTTTCTTGATAATCTACAAATCAATGATTTATGTGAAGATTACTTTATCAAAGAAGGCGGTTGATGGATAAACTGCAGGATGTCTTTGGAAATGAGTTGGTTCAGATTATATGCAAAATTAAAATTGAAAAGGATGCTGATAAAGAACAAATGGAGCTAATTTTCCAGTATTCTAGGAAACCTTGGTAGCCTTATCATTTGAAGCTCGGATAAATGAATCAAATGGGGAAAGCTACGGGATTTGGATGAAGAAAATTTATCTAAATCCAAAAACAGAAGTATTCTGGTTGAGTTAATACCATAAAGCTATTCTGGTTGGGACAACCTTAGTGTGGAACACATTCCTCCTCCTTTTTTTCTTTTATTAAAGGAGGAATGTGATGCTATTAGCTTGTATTAGCTTCTTTTTATTTTAATTCTATTGCTTTATGCATTTTTCAAAAAAAAAAAAAAAGTAGAGTGGATGAAGAGGGGAAAACGGATCACCCACTCTATTATCCCTTCCAAAGATATATCAGTCATGTTATAGAACATTGCTATGTATTCAAAGGAAGAGTTGAGAGGCTCATGGACAGTGGAAAGATACACCTTCAAGAAAGTGACTTAGTGCAGCCCCAGGGTAAGACTACTCAGATTATTCAAATGATTTTGGATTTCAGTCGCAGTGATAATTAGAGTGACAATCAGAGCAGTAGTAGCAGATCATCTTGGGGTTCTAAGGGAGAGTGGCAGCTAGCACTCTCTCAAAAGACAAACAAGATGATCAAGAAAGCAGTTTAGAGTTCAGAGATAGTTAAGAGGAGGCCTTCCCAGGCCAAGTCGATAGTTGCTAGCCCAATGACTTCACCAGTTCCTTTTTCTTCTTCTTATGTTATAGTTCTTATTGAGCATATTTCTTCTTCTTCTCTATGTAATAAGAAAACATATGAAAAAGAAAATATTATTGTAACTTCATAGGGGAAGACGGGACCCCTTCCAGTACTTACGCTGAAGGATTTTGTTCTCCCTTCGACTGATGTTCAAATAATAAAAGAATATAATTTTGTCTACTTCTAGTCTTGTGTTCCTTCAACTTCTAATTCTTCAAGAACTCACTCTTTTCATATATTACATATTTCTTAATAGCAATGATTCTGTATGTGATAATGAGTCTAAGTGTGATAAAGAACATGTCTTTACTATTCCAGAGGATGTTTTTTTTTACATGGATTCAAAAGATAAATCTGAGAACCCACTCTAACCACTCTCTTTATCGTCAATACAAGCCACCACTATTGAGTCAAATGAATCTCCTATTAAGGATGACGTAATCTAGGAAGTTCATTTGCTTTCAGGGAAATTCCTTTCATCGAGGATGGCTAAAAATACAAAAGAAAAAGATTAAAATATTATTACCCAGCAGGATGATCCTATTCCTTCCTCCTATGAGCAATCTAAGGAGAAAGGGAAAGGCCATTATCTGGAGGTTGATTATAATATGTTAGCTCACTTAATAAAAATTCTTTCCCTTCTTAGTGTTTATGATACTTTGATGATGTCTCCCGACTTGAGAGAGACCCTGGTAAAAGCACTACTTGAGCCAGAGTCATATCAAGCCTTCTTTGCTTCTAAGTTTGTTGGTGATGCATGTCATTTGAGAGAGATAATATGCATTACCTTGTTAGATCGATACCTTCTCTTAGGGAATTTTGAGTACAATCATCCCTTTTATGTCACTATTGAAGTCAATAGTTATGAGTTGAACAGGGTCCTCATTGACCAGGGGCTTCAGGTAAATTTCTATGGTATGAAGCTTTAAAGGGTCTCTCCCTTGGTCATTTGAAGATTATTTCTGACAAGATTATGTTGAAAGGCTTCAATGACTAAGTCCAGCATGCTCTAGGGTCTATCATCCTACCTTTAAAGTTTAAAAATTTCCTAACTAAGATAAAGTTTCATATTATCAAAGCTAATACTTCATACAAGGCTCTCTTAGGAAGACCTTAGCTTCAATATTATGGAATGGTACCCTTTACCTTGCACCAATATATAAAGTATATGAGGAACGAAATAGAGTATTCCATTCTTGTGAACACTCAACCCATTTCCATGGATAAGGTCTCTATTTATGATGATGCCAAACATTAAATATCTCAGAAGGCTCGTAGACCTCCCCCTGCCCTCTCACCAATGATACATACTAGTATTGTATATGGTCCTATGCAGTCACCTGCACAGGATCCTATACAACCACTAGTACATGGTCTATCACGAATTGGTATTGAGGAATGTATTTCCATTACAAATTATGATAGATTTCCTTTCTAGTTTATAATTGGGCATGATGTTCCCCCTAGTAAAGGTAGGGGAGGATGAGGTAGAGGTAGAGGTAAAGAGTCAACTCGCTCACTGAGAAACTAGTAAACTCATATTCCTCCTCCCTTGCATCTTTACCCTTCCTCTTTAACTATCAAGTGTGACTATTTAGATGATGAGATGATTGATGTTCCTTGCCGTTTAATTCCCTCATCACCCTAGGATTCCACTTATTATAGTTTACTCCCTACATTCTTTAGGTACATGATACCAGAGGGCTATTTTTTATTGATAGTAGCTCAGATGAGGAAGGAGACTTCTGCCATTAGACTATTAGCAAGTAACCCCTTTCCCATCATATGTGCAGAATAAGAGTCAAGGATTCTCATAAAAAAATCTTTTGTTACCCCTTTCATTAGTGTGGGTGGCTCACCACAAACTAATGAGTATTTTATACCTCTGCTATACAAATCCTTCTTTGTGCCACCACGATCTAGTGAGTGTGCCTCTTTATCTCATAATGTTGGAGCCCCACTAACTCTTAGGAGTCAAGGTCCGGTGGAGACTACTATGGATAAGGAGGTTACAGGTGTCCCTCATTACTTTTTTATTATTGTGGAAGGCTATGTAAAGCGGGGTGTCATTCCTTTGACTTGGTCTGATGAATGAGCTCTACAATAAGCCCATGTTTGACGAATTAATCTGGCTTAAATCCTAGAATGTGTGAGTTATATGGGAAGAAATCAGTCTACTCATGCCAATATTCATACTGTCTCTCATTTGTATATGGTTATTACTCTTACCGATGAAGAAAACTTAGATGATGTTGAGGATAAGGTCCTTGATGCTCCATGAGAGTATGAAGATGGCACCACTTCTTCTATGGATGAACTATGCGAGGTAAACTTGGGCATTGAATTAGATCATAGGCCTATTTTTTATAGTGCCTTATTGTCTAACTTATAGGCTCAATATTACATCAAGCTATTGTTAGAATTTAAAGACTATTTTGCCTGAAATTACACAGAGATGCTTGGTTTAAACCCAGAGGTAGCAGTCAACAATTTGGCTATTAAGTCTAATATAGTCCTTATTAAATAATCCCCTAATAGGATGAGGTTGGAGATTAAACAACAGTTGATCATTTAAACTAAGAAGCTTATATAAACTTAATTTATTTATGAAGAGAAGTATCCCACTTGGCATGCAAATATTGTTCTAGTATAGAAGAAGAGCTGACAGATTCATGTTTGTATTGACTTACTTAATTTAAATATGGCATTCCTTAAGGATGATTTCCCTCTTCCTATCCCCAAGTTTATGGTGGATATAGATTCATCCCATAGCATTTTCTCCTTCATGGATAGTTTATCTAGCTATAATCAAACAAAGATGTCCCCTGAAGATGAGAAGTTTACTGCATTTCACAGACCTATAGGTATGTTTTATTATAAGGATATGCCCTTCAATCTCAAGAATTTTGGGGCCACCTATAAATGTGCTATGACTATTATCTTTGACGAGATGATACACGAGCAAGTTAAATGCTATGTGGATGAACTAGTGGTCAAACGTAAGGTCTATGGAGATCACCTTCGAGATCTATGATCCATTTTTTGAATGCCTGTGTAAATATGATTTAAAGAGGAATCATATAAAATGTGCATTTGGTGTTAGTGCAGGAAAGTTCTTGGGGGTTGATAGTTCACTATTATGGCATTAAAATTGATATCTCTATAATCAAAGCCATAGTGGATTAGAAACATCCTAAAAGTCTTACCCAATTGAGATCTTTCTAAGGTAAGGTTACTCTCTTGCAGAGATTTATCTCTAATCTTTTTGATATATGTCATCCCTTCACTGCCCTAGTGAAGAAGGATGCTCATTTCCAATGGGAAGAACATTATCAGGAGGCCTTTGAGAGTGTAAAGTGCTACTTCTTATTTTAGCTGCACCCATCTCAGGGAGGCGATTAATTATTTACACTATGGCCCTAGATGAATCCCTGGGTGCACTTTTAGCATAAGAAAGGTAAGAAAAATTTCCTATACTACCATATAACTGATAGCCACAAAGCTAAAGTACCCAACGATAGAAATGCAGTGTTTAGCTTTGATCTTCATGGTACAAAAGCCTAAACATTACATGCATTTATATAAGGTTAACTTTAATTCTCAAGTCAAACCCTTGTAGTATTTGATGACCCTTCTAACCCTTTTATGCTGCATGACATGTCGGTCTATGATCCTACTGTAGTTTGACTTTACTTTTGTCCCTCAGTGGGCCATCAAAGAATAGGCTCTAGTTGACTTCCTTGCTGCTCACACGATCCCTGTGGATTCTACAGTTAATGATGATTTATCTAATGAACTAATAACGAGTGTGGATGAATAGGAGTCCCTTACTTAGGAGTTCTACTTTGACGGTGTGTCATGCGTTAAAGCTTTACACCCAAATAAAACTCCCACAGTTATGGTAGGATTGGGCCTTATTTTAATATCCTTTGAAGGTCACACTCTCAATTACTCCTATAGTCTTTCAGAACCTCATATTAATAATAAAGCTGTGTATGACTAATTTTGGGACTTGAGTTGGCCATTCAGATTTATATTATGTGGGTGAAGATCTTTGAAGACTCCCAACTAATCATAAATCAAGTTACAAGAGTCTTGAAAGTACTTAAGCCTGAGCTCTTATCCTATCACAACAAAGCAATGGAGCTATTGGGTTTAATTTCTGAAGTAACATTGGCTAAAATCCCTCATTCTTTAAATGATAAAGTAGATGCATTTTCCAAGTTAGCAAAGTAATTGGTTGACCCAACTGGAAACTCAATATCTATTATTGTCCAGTACTGCAGGTCGTATGCCCCGTAGACTTATCTTCTCTTGATCAAACCCTCACAGTGTTAACAATTGAGGAAGAGTCAGAATGGAGAGTTCCCTTTATCGAGTATTTGAAGCATGGTAGGTTTACATATGATCATTTTCTTGCTGCTCAAATTAGAAAGAGAGCTCTATCATTCACCTATATAAATGACACCTTGTATTGATGCTCTTTTGACTAAATATGGTTGTGTTGCCTTAATAACGAAGAGACTCATAAGGTAATAGACAAGATACATGAAGCGCTTTGTGGTGCTCATCAATCTAGACCAAAAATGAAAGGCACAATTAAATGCCTTGGTTATTGTTGGTCGACCAGGATCCGTGATTATGTCGAACATGCTAGAAAGTGCCACCTGTGCTAGATTTATGGCTTGGTGATTCACCAAACTCCTAATATGTTGCATCCTTTTATGTCATCTTGGCCAATCAAAAGTTAGGGCACGGATGTAGTGGTTCATATCAACCCTCCTTCCTCTAAGCGTCATAGGTTTATTTTAATTTCCACTGATTACTTCTCTAAGTGGGCAGAGGCTATCCCACTTAAGGAAGTCAAATTAGAGGATGTGATGCGCTTCTTTCAAGATCACATTGTTAACCACTTTGGTGTTCACACCTTATGCTTTCTAATAACGGCCTATCATTTAGAAACATCAAAATTATTATATTTGCCTATTTTCATAACATTAATTGGTGATACTCTTCAATCTACTATCCTAAAGCCAATGGCTTGGTGGAGGCATTTAATAAGACTCTCATGCAATTTATAAGGAAAATTATTGTGGCAAATATACGAGTGGCATGATAAGTTGCCCAAGGCATTATGGACCTACAGGACTATATATTGTACTCCTATCCACTCTACCCCATATGCTTTGGCCTTTAGGGCTGAAGTAGTCCTTCCACTTGAGGTCGAGCTCTCATCGATACGTGTGGTAGTTAGTCATAATCTTTCTCATGAAGATAATGTGTGACTATTGTTGGGAGAGCTTGATGATTTAGAGGAACTTCGTTTGCAAGCATAGTAGAACCACAAATTATACCAGGCGTGTATTACCCAATCACATGATCACCTTGTTCGAGCCCGTTATTCCGGGTTGGTGACTTAGTTCATATCTTGCATATGCATATCATTTCACATCATCATAGAAGTGGTAAGTTTGAGCCTATTTAAGAAGGCCCCTTTACTGTAGAGAAAGTCTATAAAGGTGGTGTTTACCTACTTATTGATGTAAATGGTGTTCACCCTATCCCTATCATCAATGGGCAGTACTTGAAAAAGAACTAGGCTTGAGTTTTGCACTTTGCGGGGGGGAGCCTCCCTAGCCCTTATAAACATCCCTCTATATATATACCCCCTAATAGAATTCCTCTTACTTTTTGACATTTTGTATGGTCACAATAATTTTTCATCTACCACATGATGCTCATTAAGAAGAGTATAAGATTATCCTAATGGTGATACACTAATATGCCATAGAAATGTTTATGCTTATTTATGGGCACACCAACCACATTGGTGCTAGTGTATAGAACCTTTAATTTTTCTTCCCCTAAAGAAGATTTGTTTTTACCCAGTTCACTTGGCACCCTTAAGTGTGTTTTTTGTTATCAAAACCAATATGTGTTTTCTTCTTAGCTTTCTCTTATTCCTCTACTATAAACCATATGATTCATGTGTATTCAAGTTTTATGGTTTTCCTAGCTCTGTATAGGCTTATGAGATTTGTATACCTTTGAATCTAACATAATTTTAGACCCCCAGTTTCACTTGTCACCCCCAAGTGTGGTATGGGATATCAAAACCCTTCACTCAAACTCCTTTATAAAAGGTGATATTGGGTCCACACCAAACCTATATTAATCAGGTGTGATGAAGTTTACTCAAACTATCCCCATGTGAATTTATTTCTTTTATCAGTCCTAATATGATAGTTGTGATCCCCAGCTCATTCAAATGAGTTAAATGTAGTATGGGATATCAAAACCATTAACTTAGATCCTTTAGAGATGTGATATTGGGTCCATGCCAACCTATGTTAGCTAGGAATGGTAATATTGATCCACTATTCATATGTCAATTTCATTTATACATAAATTTTGATGGGTTTGTGCTCCCCAGTTCATTTACATACATTGAATATGGCCCGGGTTATCAAAGCTAATGCTTCAATTTTTTATAAGATAATGTATAATTTTTTTCTCTCTCCCCAATTTTATTCATGTGGCAAATATGGCCTGGGTTATCAAAGCCATTCATAACTCTCTCTCTTTATGTTACAATCATTAAAGAATATTTTCATACTATGAGTAACTCATGGATATGGTAAATGTTCCCTCTATCATATACTGTCTTTGACAATATGGGGTATGCCCATTCTATAACTGTGAATAAAAAAGATTTATTAAAAAAATATATATGTGATGATAAAAAAAAAAGAGGGAACCTCTCAGGAGAGATAAATCGGTTGCCCTTGTCACTGGTGGAACCCAGCTTGACTCTCCAAGAGCTCAAGTTTTCCAAACTTCTCTTTCTCTCCTTCGAAGCATCTCGATTACTACTTCAAGGATGAGCGTATGCTTATTTTATTATTATTCTTTGTGATTCTCATTATCTTTGTTGGTGATGTTAAATCTAGAATATGTTGTTAAACCTAAGCTTATGTCCCGAGGCAAACCAAAAGGGGAGGTGAATTGGTAATTTTAAAAAATTACTTCTTGGATTTTTAGATAGAAAATTGATTAAAATTCTGATGCAAGTTTATTAAAAAAATTTAAAAGAATTTTTCAACTACAATAAATAACTTGCAAAAAATAAAATAGCAAAAATTAAAATGACACAAAGATTTATAGTGGTTCAGTTAAACATGACCTACATCTACTCCCTGAAGACTCCCTCTTCATGTATTGTACTATTACCACAAGTGTCTCTCCTTTTTCCCCTACAGCAAGGCGGAGAAGCCTTCACAAAACTCTCTTCCATCAATCTCCGTTGCGGCAGAGAACTATCATCCTTTTACACCCTCCAAATGTAGGTAGAGTACCTTCGGTTGTTCACACTCTCTAAGTGTCAGTAGAGAACCGTCTTCCTTTCACACCCTCAAAGTGTAGGCAGAGAACCTTCGGCTATTCATGCTCTCCAAGTGTCTACAGAGAACCGTTGACTGTTCACAATCTCCAAGTGTCAGCAGAGAACTATGGTCTTTTTTCGCCCTCAAAATGTCGATAGAGAATCGGATCTTATCCAAATATCTTCTCACGAGCAATCTAGAAAGACAAGAGGAAGAGAGTTAACCACAATCACAAAGATATCCTTACCATTGAGTAACCTTGTGAACCCATCACACTACACTTGCAAGAAATCTCTCTCAAACACTCACTCACACTCTCTCCTTTAATTGCCCTTGAAAAATCGTGAAGACAAGATACTTTACATGTCAGTTTTAGTAGACCTTTTTATACAAAAGACATAAAAAATAGTTTAGAAAATTAAAGTTTTCAAATTTAAATATACACGATCGTACAGTGTGGTCATATGTTTGTACGTACGAAAAGTTCAAATATTGTTGTGTACGAATATGTTGTGAATCTATACGAACTCATTTCGTACAAGATCATCATCCGATATGAACTAAATTCATCCGATAAAAATAGAAAATTTTCAAATTTTGTTTGTATGAAATGTCAGGATGAAATGAGCGAGAACGGACCCGAGACATTCATCCCTAAACAAAGATGGGATTGTTCTGTACGATCTTCGTTCAAGAATAAAATAAAGGCTTTCGTACCTGTAGGAACATTAAAATAATCTCATATGATCTTCGATTGATCCAAAATAAAGGCGTTCGTCCCTATACAAAAATTAAAATTGTCCTGTGCGATCTTCGTGCATAACAAAATAGAGGCGTTCATCCCTGTACGAAACTGGGATCATCCCTTAATAACCATACTTAAAAAAAATAATTTCATTTATATTCATTCCATTGCCCGTTGGGGAAAATAACTGATTAGATCTTCTCATACGAAGTGATATCGTACAGTACGATCAATTTAAAAAAAATGAATTTTAAACTCTCCCCAATGTGTGTGTGCTCAATTACTCAATTACAATCACACTCTCTCAGACTCAATAAAATAGAAAATATAGACTACAATTATAATAAACTCTAAACTGATCTTGAATTGAAGTCTTCAATAATTTGAAGTATGATTTCCCTAAAATGTTAGTACACATAAGAGCAAAACAATTCTTCCAAAATATGTTAGGGGAAATAATAATAAAATCAATAATATTTGGAATAATTAAAAACATACAAGTTGCAAGAATATCAAACATGTAAAACTAAGTAGCAACTATCTCAACAATCTCCCCCTTTTTTATGATGGCAAAATAATTATTGTTTTAATAAAATTAAAAATCCTAAATTTCTCCTTAACTCCCCCTAAATGAATAAGCATGTGAATAAAAGAGAATTATTTCTATGAAGAATAAATAAATTTTTAATTTTTTAAATTTTAAAAACACACAAAGCGAGAAAGAAAATAAAATCACAAGGCAAATCACAAAATACTATGCACAAAGCAAAACATAAGACAAGAAACAATCAAATGCAAACACAAAATAATAAAATGCGAACAATATTTCTTAAAAACACACAAAGCAATAAAGAAAATAAAAAGCACAAGGCAAATCATAAAACACTATGCATAAAGCAAAACATAAGACAATAAACAATCAAATGCAAACACAAAATAATAAAATGCAAATAATATTTCTCCCCCTTTTGATAACAACAAAAAGGGAAGAAGGACAGTTGAAATGAAAGAAGTCATATGTGAAACTTTTAATAATTGATCTTGAAAGAGTTTGAATTATAATTGCAATAATAAGATTAATGTTCATTAAATAAAACTAAAGATTCAAAAAAATATTTAAATTAAAATATAACATAGATAAGAAAAATATATCAAGGTCTTAAAACATTCTAGACAATTAGATAAGAAGAATTATTGTAATAGTGATGAAATGAGGATTAATTAAATTCAATTTCCAATACAAAATAGAATTGAACATTTGATTTATTTGAATTTGAAGATTAAAAGATAGAGGAAAGAACATATACTTATTTTGGCGACATTGCACATCTTTTCAAATACTTTGTGGCACACTTTGTGCATCTTTTTATATTTGTGCTAATTTTGTATCTTTTTAATTTGTGAACCATTGTGCAATCATGTACATTTGTACATTTTCAAATATAATTTTTTAATAGATATTTCTAAAATCAATAATCTAAAAGCTCAAACTTCTCTAAATACAAAGATAATTATATTGAAAAGAGAAATAAAAGAATAATGAGACATCAAAATTACAAAAATAATATTAAATTTATGTATGCCTAAAAAGAGCATGAGATTGATAGCCTTAACTTAATCAAGTTATAAATTAACTTATATTTTTGAAAAATAAGATTTTCTAATGAAATTAATTTTTGTATTGCTGATCATATTATAGCACCTTTTTTGATCAATTAAGTCAGGATTATTATATAGGCATAATAATATTTCAAACAAGTAACAAAAACAGCTAAACAAAACAAGTCATTTTTTTTAATGGATATCAATTAAAAAAGCAATACAATGAAGCATGATTGATATCAATACTTAAAACTCAAAAATAAGATAACAAAATAATAAGTATAATAAACACTAAATAAATACAACATAAAAATGATCACATTACATCACTAAGGATTGGCAAGATCAACACATAAGAAGTACATCTATATATCTGAGGGGCTCTGGTTTGGAGGGGGAGGCTAGTTGAAGATAAAAAATAGCTATTCATCATAGCCACGTTGGTGTTCACTGAGTCGAACAGACCTCGAATCCAACCCATGTTCTTCAAGTACAGTGCATCCTACTGATTTAGATGAGCCTCAATATGATCAAAGCGCTGATCAAAATGACTCTCTAGTATGTCAAAGCACTAGACCATCTCCTGAAAGTCAGGTCTATGAGCAAGCGTAGGTGCAGGTTCTCCCCCTTCTCTCTAAGAATCCTCACTTATATCATCTCTCCCACAAAGTGCTCGAAATGAAGCATTATTAAAGTATATAAGCAATTCAAGTTGAGGATCAGGATGAAAAAGATTATACTTCTTCTCAAGGAAAAAGGTCACTATGTGTTCTAAAGCATTGTTCTTCTTTCTCTTATGAGAGACATGGCCAATTTTAGAAAGTCCATGAAGATAGTCAATAATAAGTTGGGCTTCATCTATAGGTTGACCAGTCATTATAAGATAAGTAACAGTGAAAAGAAGAGGAGTAATATTAATACGGTCACCAACTTTAGGAATTATGGAGGTTCTAAGAACATGCTGGATGATCCTCACATTTTAGTTCAAAGTACAGATCCTAGGCAAATGACATATTTGTTCAATCCCTCTAATAACTTTGTTTATTTCAGTCCAGACAAAATCAGATGTAGAAGTCAAAAGTATGGGCTCTAACTCCTAGAGTCCTTAAGTGCAAAAAGGTTCCCAAATCTTCCTTAGTTATTTCTACTCGCTTCTTTAAAATATAAGATCTAATCCTACTTTGATCAATACTAAAGGACATAATGGCTAGAATGTAGTGAAAGGTCTCTTTGTTATAAGCATGAATCAGGGTCAGGATAAAAGCAAATTGGGTGGAAGCGAAAAGAGGCATCACTTGAAAGTGAATATCCTCTTGAAGTAGAACTCTAGAAGGTGTAATTTTGTCAGAGATAAACCTCATGAAGGAATCCTCATTAACTTTAGATAAAAAAATCATCATCTCCACTCCTAGAAGATGAACACTTATTACGTCTATCCTTCTTGCTATAAATAGGTATTGCTAAGTTGAGAAGGATTTGAGGAGGCTTTGAAGTGAATTAAAATGAAAACTAAAGTCCTCATATTTAAAGAAAAATGACCATTTGTACGTACAAAAAGAGATTCGTACAGTATAATATATATGGTTCATACAGATGAAATAAATTTTGTTTGTACGAATAAATACGTTTAAAACAAAATAACTTTTCGTAATCACGTAAGTTACGATGCATCCTATCGTATAGGCATTTTGACCATACGATCGTACAGATGAACAAGTGTTTATCTGGGAAGAATGGTTATTTAAGATCATTTTAATGACGGTTAGATTCGTCCCTCACATTGAATGACACGTGGTTCGTATGTACGAACTCAAGATTCATATGAATGATAAGTGATAATAACTGATTCTACCTATATAATCGTCTATATATATACAGACGAAGTAATACAAATCGTCCAGGATGATATAAATATCGTACAGTATGATATGTATTAAAAATGAAAAATATTATGTAATCAATTCAAAACAATGATTAAAATGTTACAGAATTCGTACAGGACGAAAAAATTTTTATACATTATGAATATAACACTTAGAAAAATTCACACGATCAATTAGAAATAGAAAATCCAATGTTAAAATATTTAAAAATCACACAAAACACAAAATTACAAACACAAATATGCACATAAAATACAAAAATAAAAAACATACAAACACACATACCAAGTTTACAGAAATTTTTTAATTAAGCATTCAGATCAATCGCACCAAGCCTTGTTCTTAATGTACTAAAAGTATCAAAGGCTAGTGGTTTTGTAAAAATGTTTGCAAGTCAATTTTTAGTTGAAACATGATTCAGTTTAATTTCTCCTTTGGATCTAGATCCTTTATGAAATGATATCTCTTGTCTATATGTTTGGTTCTAGAATGTTGAATAGGATTTTTTGAAATGCAAATGGCACTAGTATTATCACAATAAATTTAAATTGTGCCTATTGTAATTCATAAATCAATCAACTATTATTTTAACCAAAGAACTTGTGCCACAAAACTTCTTAAGGCAATGTATTCAGCTTCAGTAGTAGATAGGGTTATTGAATTCTATTTTTTACTAGATCAAGATACTAAAGAATTTCCAATAAATGGACATATTCTAGATATACTCTTCCTATTAACCCTACAACCTATAAAGTCTGAATCTGAATATTTAATTATTTCAAATGAAGAGCTGAACTTCAGATACCAAATCCCTAATTTTTTAGTTCCCAAGAGATATCTCAAAATCCTTTTGACAGCTGTCAAATGTGATTCTTTTGGATCTGATTGCAATATAGCACACAAATAAATATTGAATATAATATCAGGTCTGCTAGCAATCAAGTAAAGCAAAAATCTGATTATTCACCTTTTTTGTCAACAGATTTTTTCCTTTGGGCCCTTATCCAACTCAACTAAGGAACTCATAGGTGTACTAACATGTTTAGTATTTTTTATTTTATACTTTTTAAGAATATCTTTAACATACTTTGATTGACTAAGAAATATTTCTTCCTTAATTCGCTTAATGCTAAAACCTAGAAAGTAACTCAAATCTCCCATTAGACTCATCTCAAATTCACTACTTATTATTTTAGGAAAATTATCACAAATATTTTTATTTATATATCCAAAGATGATATCGTCAACATAAATTTATACAATGAGTATATCGTCTCCCAATTTCTTCATAAAGAGAGTGGTGTCCACACCTCCTTTTTCAAAAGATCTCTCAAGTAAGAAAGTTCTCAACCTCTCATACCATGCCCTAGGTGCCTGTTTCAATCCATATATTGCCTTTTTCAATTTAAAAATATGATTTGGTTTTTTTGAATTTTAAAACCATGAAGATTGTTCAACATAAACATTCTCTTGAATTGCCCCATTTAAAAAGGTACTTTTTACATCCATTTAAAAAAAATTAAATCCTTTAAAACAAGCAAAGACTAATAAAACCCTAATTGCTTCAAGTCTTGTTACAGGGGCAAAAGTTTTCTCAAAGTCAATCCTTTCAATCTGATTAAACCCCTTAGCCACTAATTTAGTCTTATTTCTAACGACAACTTCTGAGTCATTTATTTTATTCTTGAATACCCACTTAGTTCCAACTATACTTTGATCATTTTGCCTTGTAATTAATTTTCAAACATCGTTTCTCACAAATTGATTTAATTCTTCTTGCATTGCCAAAATCCAAAATTCATCTGAAAGGGTTTGATTTATATTTGTGAGTTCTATCATTGAAATAAAGGCATAATGATTGACTTCTTTACTTAGTCCACGCCTAGTCCTAACACCCTCACTAGGTGCACTTATAATCAAATCATTTTGGGTGGTTTTTAGAAAATCTCAAATCTCTAGGCAACGGGTTTTCTATCTCTAACTTTTCATCCAAAATAATCTTTTTAATCTTTTGAGAGTTATTTTGTATCTCATCCTCTTTCAAATTTGGCTCTTCCAAAATTCTAGATTCATCAAATACAACATGTGTGGTCTCCTCAACTACCAAAAATCTTTTGTTAAATATTCTATAATATTGTCCAATACTAGAGTAACCAAGAAAACTTTCTTCATCTAATTTTGGATCAAATTTTTCTACAGTAGATTTTTCATTATTGTGTATCAACACCTTACATCCAAAAACATGAAAATGTGTTAAATTAGGTGTTCTCCCCTTAAGAAGCTCATAGGGTATTTTGTTCAATTTCGATCTAATATTCACCCTATTCAGAACATAATATGCAGTGCTAACCGCTACAACCTAAAAATATTTAGAAAGTGAATATCCTGCCAATATGGCACTAGTGACTTCTATTAATATTTTATTCTTTCTTTAACTACCCCATTCTACTGAGGGGTTTTAGATGAAGAAAAATTGTGATCAATTCCTTTCTCTTTATAAAAATCCTCAAATTTTTCATTTTCAAATTCACCGCCATGATCACTTTGGATTATTAAAATCTCACACCCTAGTTACTTTTGAATCCAAGTCAAAAAAATTTTTAAACTCCTCAAATGATTCACTCTTATGATATAAGAATTTAACCCAAGTCAATCTAGAAAAATCATCAACTATCACAAATTCTTATACCTTCCCTCCTAGACTTACAGTTCCAACTACTCCAAAAAGATCCATATGTATAATTTCTAAAGGTTTACTAGCTCTAAGATCTTTATTGAACTAAAAAGAGTGAAAGTTTGTTTGGGATGTTAAGCCCTATTAACTTAGTCCCAAGCTAACCAAGAGGGGGGGTGAATTGGTATTTTAAAATTTCTTTTCAACAAAAGCAATAAGATCACAAACCAAAACCAAATCACACTACAAGACAAAAATAATACGGAAATTAAAGTGCATAAGCAAGAAAACAATAACATAGAATTTTATAGTGGTTCGGTCATTGACCTACGTCCACTCCTTGGAGGCACCCTCCAAGTATTGCACTACAAAATGTGTGTCTCTTTTATCCCCCACGGCTAGGCAGAGAAGCCCTCACAAAGAAGTCCTTTTTTCCACGCCGGCAAGGCAGAGAACCTATCTCCTTTTGCTTCCTCCGGAAGCTGGCAGAGAACCATAATCCGGTGCTAAAAACCTTACCTCTACCGACCCTTCCACAAACAAGAAACTCTAGATAGAGAAGAAGCAGAGTGATCCTTGAAGCACCCTTGTGAATCTTCTCAGAAGCTCCCCCTCACAAGATCCTCTCTCTCTCTCTCTCTTTCTCTCCTTAAGGTCTTCTCAGGTCAAGGCAGCAGCAAAAGATTGTTCAAAAATATTGAACAAGAGCTCTTAAATAGAAGAGCTTCAAAGGAGCTCATTAATTGCAAGTTGCCGACAATATCGTCCAGGCCGATATGTACATCATCCTGGCCGATCAGAACAAATCTTAGAAGATCGGCCAGAGCATCGCCCTAAATGCAAGCTGGATGATTTAAAATTGGCTTGATTATCCAGGCCGATCTCACGATCATCCAGGCTGATCTCACGATCGTCCAGGCCAATCAGTTCAAATCAGAGGAAAATCGTCCAAAGCATCACCCAGAATTCGAGCTGGCCGATATTTATCATCCAGAAGTAACTAAGGTTTTTGAATAGATCGTCCTGGCCGATCCTACGATCATCCAGGATGATTTGATCGTATCAATCATCCTTAATTACTTCCTTGATTTGTCTGATTAATTAAGGCATAATTGTTAATATCATCCAGGCCGATAAAATATTGCCCTGACCGATTATTAAAAAATACATAATACCTTAATTGTCTATGGCGGTAATTTCTTTCTTTTTTGAGCTTATCGTCCTGGACGATTGGATAAGATGGCTTCCTTAATTAAGAATCCTTATTTAGATTTTTTATTTTAAGCCCGATCTTCCAGGACGATGTAAATATCATCCTGGCTGATATGAGTAAAAACAGAAATTCTAAGTCTCTCAAGTGTGTGTGTGTAGGGTTACTTAGCATCAGTCTTTTGAACATTACAAATAGACTCGAGAAGAGAAAAAAATAAAGTACAGACTGACTCAACCCTAAACCTACGCAATCTTGATCTGGCTTCGTTCGTTCGTCCGATCTTCGATTCCTGAAAGGTTAGAAGTAATAAGCAGTCCAAGAGAATCAATAGTGTTTGTCAATCATCAAAACATAAGTCTTAAAAATAGATTTGCAATAATCTTCCCCTTTTTGATGATGGCAAAACACTAGCAGTAAAAATTTCAGGATCGACAAGTGTAAAATATCATAAACTTCTCCCCCTTTTAACATATCAAAAAGGAGGAGGGAATACAAAAGAATAATAGTGAATCAAAAAAAAAATTTTACCAAGGCATGAAAATGATGTAGTATTCCATGTGATTGATTTAAAAACTTGTTGGTTAATGAGTTAATAATCTCAACAATCCAAAGAATGGTAGAATATCTGGTCATGGTTACCCTTAGCTCAGACATTTTCTTAGGGTAGAATCGTCTTTTGAAATTAATGACCAAACTCAAAGAATTAATTGGATATGAGAAAAAATAATCCATCCATTACTTGGTTTAAGAAAAAATATCTTTATAAAATAATGAACCAAAGTAAATCTGTCACGATCGCAAAACAATCGAAATCAAGCCTTTGAGAATAAAAAACTTCTAAGTTCTAAAAGATTTAAAAAGAGAGAATAGCTTGCTTTTTGAGTGGGCTCATTTTATTCCTCTTGTCAATTGAGTGGCGCTTTGCGCATCTTTTTATAGATTTTAAATTTTGGCGTCTTTGCGCTTCTTTTGTTGGCATCATTGGCCTTTTTTTTTTTTTTTTGCAAGCTACATTCTCTTTTATAACCTCTTAAAAAAATTCTTAGTTGTGAGTCAATCTTCTTAGATATTAGAGAATAGGAGCTCCCTCTAACATAAGGAAGAATTACCGCAAACATAATTAATAATCAAAGAAAAGAGTAACGAGGGTCTTGATGTGACAAAAAGACTTTAAACATTATAAATACAAGATAGATTTACTTAAGCAAGCTTAAAAAAA
Organism: Dendrobium huoshanense; assembly: GCA_016618105.1. Taxonomy (NCBI): domain Eukaryota; kingdom Viridiplantae; phylum Streptophyta; class Magnoliopsida; order Asparagales; family Orchidaceae; genus Dendrobium; species Dendrobium huoshanense. The sequence continues at coordinate 50,423,712 of CM028353.1, read as the reverse complement.
GATCTTAATTTCATACACAATCTTTAATTTGAAATAGATTTTTGATTAGAAAAGAAAACTATGCCACTAAAATAGGTTAGAGAAAGAGACACAATCACAAAATATTTTTACCTTCTAAGAGATTGAGAGATGAAAAACACATTGATTACAAATTTTAAAAAACAAGGACATGGAATATGTTATCATTTCAGCGATGATTTTGAAAACTAAGTAAAAGAAAAAAAAAGGTAAAAGAAAGTAAAACACACTAAAAACTAAAAAATAAAAAACAAAAGCAAGAGAAAGTAACTAAAAGATCAAGTTTCATACATTTATGTCAATCACACCCAATCTGGTCCTTAAATAATTGAAAGTGCCGAAGGCCAGTTTTTTAGTAAAGATGTCAGCCAATTGATTTTCAGTTGTCACATGGTGTAACTCAATGTCTCTCTTAGTCACATGATCTCTAATGAAGTGATGCCTAATGTCAATGTGCTTAGTTCTTGAATGTTGGATAGGATTTTTAGAGATGTATATGGCACTAGTGTTGTCACAAAAGATTGAGATGGTGCTTACAGGTAATCCTAAATCCAATACCTATTATTTCAACCAAAGGACTTGGGCCACACAACTTCCAAGAGCGATGTACTCAGGTTCAATAGTGGAAAGTACAACAGAGTTTTGCTTCCTACTAGACCAAGAGACCAAAGACTGTCCAATTAATTGACAAGTTCCTGAAGTGCTTTTCTATCCACCTTGCAACCTGCAAAATTAGAGTCAGAAAAACCAATAATCTCAAAAGAAGTGTTGTGTCTAGGGTACCAAATTCCTAAGCCTTGTGTCCCCAAAAGGTATCTAAAAATTCTCTTAACAGCAGTCATGTGGGACTCCTTAGGGTCAGCTTGAAATCTAGCATAAAGGAAAACACTAAACATAATATCAGGTCAGCTCGCAGTCAAGTAAAGTAAAGATCCAATCATGCCTCTATACTTCTTCTGATCAACATATTTACCACTTGGGTCCTTATCCAATGGAGCACTAGAAGTCATGGGAGTGTTAATTGGCTTATCTTTGTCCATCTCATATTTCTTCAAAATGTCCTTTATATATTTTGTTTGATTTAAAAAGGTTCCATCCTCCAATTATTTTATGCTAAACCCCAATTGTTTTATGCTAAACCTCAAAAAGTAGGACAACTCTCCCATCAAACTCATCTCAAACTCTCTACTCATTATTTTAGAGAAATCATCATATAATTTTTTATTAGAAGATCCAAAGAATATATCATCAACAAAAATATGAATAATAAGTAAATCATCTCCAACTCTCCTAAGAAAAAGGGTGGTGTCTACGCTCCCCTTGACAAACTCCCTCTCTAGTAAAAATGTGCTAAGCCTCTCATACCAAGCTCTTAGTGCCTGCTTTAACCCATACAAAGCCTTTTTTAATTTAAATACATGATTTGGAAATTATGAACTCTTAAAACCTGGGGGTTGTTCTATAAACACATCTTCTTTTATTTCCCCATTTAAAAAGGCACTCTTGACATCCATTTGGAAAAGCTTAAATCCTTTATAACATGCAAAGGCTAATAGCACTCTAATGGCTTCCAATCTAGCTACAGGGGCAAAAGTCTCATCAAAGTCTATCCCTTCTATTTGGTTATACCCCTTAGCCACCAATCTTGCTTTATTCCTAACCACCACTCCTGAATCATTCATCTTGTTCTTAAAGACCCACTTAGTCCCAACTACACTTTATCCCTTAGGTCTTTCTACAAGCTCCCAAACATAATTCCTTATAAATTGATTCAATTCTTCTTGCATTGCTAAAATCCAAAACTTATCAGTAAGGGCTTGATTAATGGTGGTGGGTTCAGTCATTGAGATTAAGGCAGAGTGGTTCACCTCCTTCCTAAGTCCATGTCTAGTCTTAACTCCATTAGAAGGGTCTCCTAAGATCAAATCCTTGGGGTGACTTATAGAGTATCTCCAATCTCTAGGCAAATTGTGAGAATGTCCAACCCTTTCATCCAAATCAAAATTCTCTACTCTTTGGGTGACTTCTCCTATTCCTTCATTATTTTGGTGTTCTACCCCCTTCCCCAAATTCTTTACTCCACTAGTAATTTCTCCAATATCATCATCATCCTCAACTCCATGTTTCTTAGGATCAGACTCATCAAATACCACATGGGTTGTCTCTTCCACCATCAAAGTTCTCTTGTTAAACACCCTGAAAGACTTCCCAATACTAGAATATCCCAAGAATACTCCTTCATCACATTTAGGATCAAATTTTCCCAAGTGAGACTTCCCATTGTTGTGAATAAAAACCTTACAACCAAAGACATGAAGGTGGGAAAGATTGGGTGTCCTACCCTTAAGTATCTTATAGGGTGTCTTTTTTAATTTGGCTCTAACATTCACCCTATTCAACACATAACAAGCTGTGTTAACCGCTTCAGCCCAAAAGTATTTTGGAAGTGAATACTCAGCAAGCATGGCTCTAGCATCTTCCAACAAGGTCTGGTTCTTCCTTTCAGCTACCCCATTCTGTTGAGGGGTCCTAGGAGCTGAAAAATTATGGCTAATCTCCTTATCCTCATAAAAATCTCCAAATCTTTCATTCTCAAACTCTCCCCCATGATCACTATGGATGGTCAAAATCTCACAACATAGTTTTTTTTTTTAATTCAAGTAGAAAATGTTTTAAACTTCTCAAAAGACTCATTTTTATGTGAAAGAAATCTAGTCCAAGTGAACCTTGAGTAGTCATCAACAATCACAAATCCATAGACTTTCCCTCCCAAGCTGGCAGTGCTAATGGGTCCAAACAAATCCATGTGAATGACTTCTAAAGGTCTAGAGGTGATAATGTTCTTAATGGGGTGAAAGGTGGAGTGGACTTGCTTTCCAAGTTGACATGCATCACAAAGGTGGTCTTTTAAAATTTTGAGTTTGGGGACACCTCTAACTAGGTCCTTTTGGGTCACTTTTCTAAGGGTTTTCATACTAGCATGACAAAGCTTTCGGTGCCGCAACCATGAATCATCAATCACTATTTTTAGGCAAAATGAAGCAGCACATTCAATGTTATTTCAATCAAGCATGTAGACGTTATTGATCCTCTTTCCCTGCAAAATAGTATTGTTACTTAAACTTACAATACATGAATTTGCAAAGAATTGCACGATGAAGCATTTGTCACAGAGTTGACTGATGCTGAGTAAGTTGTGCTTCAATCCATCTACAAGCAAAACATTTTCAATCATAAGGTTCTTGGAATTACTAATTATACCTGCGCCTACCACCTTCTTGGTGGTGTTGTCTCCAAGAGTAACCTTGCCTCCAGTCTTAGACTTTAGTACCACAAACTGATTGACATCACCAGTTATATGTCGAGAGCATCCACTGTTCAGGTAACACATACTCTCATGAGGCCTTTTGTGAGAGCTCTCCTGCAAAATTACTAAATGTTAGATTTAGGAACCCAAGTAGGTTTGGGTTCCTTCTTATGAAGAGTAGAATACAATGTATGTGTGGTATGACGTGGATCATGCACCTTGAGTCTCCACACCCAATGTGTACTATGGTGAACTGTGCAAGTGTGTGAGATGTGTCCTAGCATGCCACATGAAAAACATCTAACTCCAGGAAAAGGATTTCTTAAGTGGTTTGAGTTATAATGCCTCTTCCTATGTTTTGGAAATTGATCAAAAGTAGATGTCATCCTAGTTTTCTTACATGTTTCTAATTCATTTTGAATCTTCAAATTTGTGCTCTTTAAGATCTCATTTTCAATCCTCAAATTTTTCTCCAGCTCTTTAGACTTCTTAAAATCAGATTCAAGTGATGTGTGTGAAACTTTTAATGCATCATGCTTTTCAACTAATTCACAATGATTTTTATTTAACTCATCAAATTCATCAAGTAAAGTCATATAATTTGAATCAATCGTTTGATGGTCTTTAGTCAAAATTTCATGCTCCTTTTGTAGATTCAAAAATTCTAATTTCAAGCTAGCATGTGTTTTCTTTAATTTCTTATACGATGCATGGATTTTTTCTGAAACTTCAAGGAGTTGATCGTAGGAAAGTTCACATACCTCTTCTTGATCAAGATTGTCATCCGCCATCAAGCACAATTTCAATGTCTCATCTTCTGGTTCCATCTCCGATGAGTCTGATGCCGAATCCACCCAAAATGCTTTTTGTACTCTCATCTTGTCCTTTTTTAGCTTAGGTTTGAGTGATCTTTAAGTGTAGGGCAATCAGTTCTCACGTGTCCTAGTTTTATGCATTCATAACAAATGACATCAAAAGATCCTTTAGAATGTTTATAATCCCTACCTTTTCTCCAATGATGCTTTTGCTTCTTCCTTAGAAAGCTTTTGAATTGCCTTGTGATGAAGGCAACTTCATCGCTTTTAGACCCGGAAGTTCCAGAATCTAATTTGTGTGCCTTTAGTGCAACTATTTTCTCCTTCTTCTTCTCACCTGCATCAAGACTTCTTTGATTCACCCCTTGCTCGTAAGCAAAGAGTGTGCCAAGTAAGTTATCAATAGAATAAGTGTTCAAATCCTTAGATTCAGTGATTGCAGTGATTTTAGCATCAAAAGATGAAGGCAAGCATCTCAAAATTTTGTTTACTTTTTCAAAGCTTGAAAGTTCTCTTCCTAAGGCATGCAATGAAGTACCAATTTGAGTAAACCTTGTATACATGTTAGAAATAGATTCAGATGGTTTCATACGAAAAAGTTCGTAGTCATGCAAGAGAATATTTAAAATAGATTGTTTAACTTCATTAGTGCCTTCATAGGTGATATACAATTTATCCTAAATTTCTTTACCAGTTTTGCAAGTGGAGACACGCATGTAATCCTCAGATTTTAAAGCACAGAAAAAATAGTTCAAATATTTTGCATTTAATTGGGCTAAATCTCTTTCATCAAAGGTCCATTCAGTAAAAGCAATTTTAGTTTTAACACCATTAATTTTACGAGGTGGAGAATAACCTTCTTTGATAAGCATCTACATGCGATAATCAGTAGATTATAAAATGTTGACATGCAGATTTTCCAGAAATCAAAAGGTAAGTTGTCAAACAAGGGAGGTCGTGTAATTGAATACCCTTCCGTAGTTTTATGATTCCCAAGATTAGCCATGGATCAAAATTCAAAAAATTTTCAAACTTAAATTTTTGAATCCCACTCTGATACCACTTGAAAGTTCGTTTGGGATGTTAAGCCCTATGAACATAGTCCCAAGCTAACCAAGAGGGGGGGGGGTGAATTGGTATTATAAAATTTCTTCTCAACAAAAATAATAAGATCACAAATCAAAACCAAATCACACCACAAGATAAAAACAATGCGGAAATTAAAGTGCAGAAGCAAGAAAACAATAACACAGAAATTTATAGTGGTTCGGTCAACTTGACTACGTCCACTCCTTGGAGGCACCCTCCAAGTATTGCACTATAAAATGTGTCTCTCCTTTATCCCCCACGGCTAGGCGGAGAAGCCCTAACAAAGAAGTCCTTTTTTCCACCTCGGCAAGGCAGAGAACCTATCTCCTTTTGCTTTCTCCTGAAGCTGGCAGAGAACCACAATCCGGTGCTGAAAACCTTACCTCTACTGACCCATCCAGGGACAAGAAACTCTAGATAAAGAAGAAGCAGAGTGATCCTTGAAGCACCCTTTTGAATCCCCTCACAAGCTCTCCCTCATAAGATCCTCTCTCTCTCTCTCTCTCTCTCTCTCTCTCTCTCTCTCTCTCTCTCTCTCTCTCTCTCTCTCTCTCTCTCTCTCTCTCTCTCTCTCTCTCTCTTTCTCTCCTCAAGGTCTTCTCAGCTCAAGGCAGCAGCAAAAGATTGTTCAAAAATGTTGAATAAGAGTTCTTAAATAGAAGAGCTTCAAAGGAGCTCATTAATTGCAAGTTAACGACAATATCATCCAGGCCGATCTATATATCATCCTGGCCGATCAGTACAAATCTCAGAAGATCAGCCAGAGCATCGCCCTGAATGCAAGCTGGACAATTTAAAATTGGCTTGATCGTCCAGGCCGATCAGTTCAAATCAAAGGAAAATTGTCCAGAACATCGCCCTAAATTCGAACTGGCCGATATTTATCATCCAGAAGTAACTAAGGTTTTTGAATAAATCATCCTGGCCGATCCTGCAATCATCCAGGACGATATGATCGTATCAATCATCCTTAATTACTTCCATGATTTGTCTGATTAATTAAGGCATAATTGTGAATATTGTCCAGGCCGATAAAATATTGTCCTGGCCGATTATTAAAAAATACATAATACCTTAATTGTCTATGGCGGTAATTTCTTTCTTTTTTAAGCTTATCGTCTTGGCCGATACACATATCGTCCAGGGCGATTAGATAAGACGGCTGCCTCAATTAAGAATCCTTGTTTAGATTTTTTGTTTTAAGCCTGATCGTCCAGGACGATGTAAATATCGTCCTGGCCGATATGAGTAAAAATAGAAATTCTAAGTCTCTCAAGTATGTGTGTGAGTGTAGGGTTACTTAACATCAGTCTTTTGAACATTACAAATAGACTCAAGAATAGAAAAAAAATAAAGTACAGACTGACTCAACCCTAAACCTACGCAATCTTGAACTTGCTTCGTTCGTTCGTCCGATCTTCGATTCCTGAAAGGTTAGAAGTAACAAGTAGTCCAAGAGAATCAATAGTGTTTGTCAATCATCAAAACATAAGTCATGAAAATAGATTTGCAACAAAGAGGACTTTACCTATTTTCTTAATTGGCATACATCGCAAAGGTGGTCCTTAGTAAAGTCTAGTTTTTGTATACCTCTCACCAAATTCTTTTGGGTAATTCTCCTAAGATTTTTCATGCTAGATTGGCAAAGTCTCCTATATCATAGCCATGACTCTTCAAAAATAGTTTTCAAATATAAAGCATTAGGAGTTTTTATACAATTTAAATTTAGCATATAAATATTATTTACTCTTAAACCATGCAAAATATCATTACCATTTAGGCTTAATATGCTGCTAGTAGGAAAACATTTACACTGTATCCTTTATCACATGACTAGCTAATAGTCAATAGATTATGCTTTTACCCTTCTACAAGAAGTACATTTTTTATGAAAAAATTTTGCAAATTTCCAATCATAACTGATCCAACCACCTTCCTAGTGATGTTATCTCCAAGTGTAACCCTACCTCCACTTCTGACTTCTAGCAAAATAAATTGCATAGTATCTCCAATCATATGCTTTGAATAACCGCTGTCTATGTACCAAATGCTCTCACGAGGTCCGATATGAGAGCGTTCCTGCAAAACTATCAAATTTTAGACCTCAAAACACAAATTAATTTGGGTTCTCCTATTGGAAAATTAAAAATAGATGCATGTATGATATGTCTAGGTTTATGCATCTTAGATTTTCATAATAAATGAGTTTTTCTATCCAAAGTACAAGTGTGTGTTATATGTCCAAATATGCCTCAAGAATAATTTTTAACTCCAGGAAATAGATTTCTCAATCTTATATAATTACTCTATCTCTTTTGAGGTTGTATAAATTTTGGATATTAAATAGGATTAGTAAAATCTTCAAGTGTTGGTGGTTTCCTATTTTTCTAGAGAGCTTGCACTTTCAATTTCAAAAATGTGTTCAAATCTTCTAACACATATTTATCAAAATTTAGATAGTGCTCTCTACTTTTAGATTCATCCTTAAAATTTTTGAAATCTTTTTTCAATTGGGCATAGGATGATTTTAAAATCTCATTCTCCTTATTCAAGTTATCAAATTCATCAAGTAAGCTCATGTGGTTATTATCTATCAATGCATGATCTTTCCTAAGGATTTCATGTTCTCTTTGCAATTATTGAAATTCTAAATTTAAGCTAGCTTGCATTTTCTTTAGCTTCCTATATGCATCATGTTTCCTTTCAGAAACCTCTAACAATTCAATATAGGTTAAGTCACATACCTCTTCTTGATCTGACTGATCAAGATCATTGGCCATCAAGCACAAGTTAGTGACTTCCTCCTTTTTAGTTTATGACATATCCGAAGTTGAGTGTGCCCAAAAAGTTCTTTGGAATCTCTTCTTGTCCTTCTCCACATTTGGTTTGTCCTTTATATTCTCCTTGCTAAGAGTGGCTTTTAGGTTTGGGCAATCTGACTTTATGTGTCCAGGTTTCTTACATTCATAATAAATCATATCATTAGAAAATCTTAATATTCTTATTAAACTTATCTCTATTCTACTATTGGCATCTCTTTTGCTTCCTCTTTAGAAAGCTTCTAAACTAACTAGTCATTAAATAAATATTATCCTCATCCTTATATTTCAATATATCACTCTCCAACCCCTCCACTTTTAATGTAATGTTCTTCTCCTTTCGCTGTTCACCTGCATAAATCTTCCTTTGACTCACTCCTTGCTCGTAGGCAATTAGTGAATCAAGAAGATTATTAATAGATTAAACATTCAAATCTTTAGAATCTGTAATTATAATTATTTTAGCATCATATACAGTAGGAAAATAAAAAAGAATCTTATTAACCATTTAAGTGTTCGTTAGTTCCCTACCTAATACATGTAAAGAAGCAAAAATTTGAGTAAATATTGTATACATTTCAGAAATGGATTCATTTGATTTCATGCAAAACAATTCATAGTCATGTAACAAGATGTTTAGTCTAGATTATTTTATTTCATTTATCCCTTCATATATAATACATAGTCTATCCCATATGTCCTTTCCACTTTTGCAAGTGGAAACCTGCACGTAGTCTTCTGACTTAAGTGCACAAAAGAAACTATTTAAACACTTTACATTTAGTTGTGCTAATTCATGTTGTCCCACAGTCTAATCTATAAAGCAAATTTAAACTCTAATACCATCAACTAATCTAGTTGGTTTTGTATACCTTTCTTGAACTAAGATCTACATATGATAATCTAGTGACTGTAAAAATGTTGACATGAGTGTTTTCCAAAAATTAAAAGGGATGTTGTCAAATAAAGGAGTTTTAGTTATAGAGTAACCTTCTGGTGTATTCCAATTTCCAAGTGTAGCCATGTTCATTTTTTAAAAAGTAGTATAAACTTATAATTTTGAAATAAAGCTCTAATACCACTTATTGAATCTAGAATATGTTATTAAATCTAAGCTTATATCCCAAGGCTAACCAAGAGGGGGGTGAATTAGTAATTTTAAAAATTACTTCTTGGATTTTTAGATAGAAAACTGATTAAAATTTTGATGCAAGTTAATTAAAAATTTTTTAAAGAATTTTTCAACTACAATAGATAACTTGCAAAAAATAAAGTAGTAGAAATTAAAATGACATAAAGATTTATAGTGGTTCGATCAAACACGACCTATATCCACTCCATGAAGACTCCCTCTTTAGGTATTACACTATTACCACAAGTGTTTCTCCTTTTACCTCCACAATAAGATGGAGAAGCCTTCAAAAAACTCTCTTCCACTAATTTTTGATGCAGCAGAGAACTATCAACCTTTCACACCCTCCAAGTCTAGGCAAAGTACCTTCAATTATTCACACTCTCCAAGTGTCGACAGAGAACTGTCAGCTGTTCACACTCTCCAAGTGTCAACAGATAATTATCATCCTTTCAAACCCTCTAAGTGTCGGTAGAGAACTGAATCTTATCCTAAGATCTTCTCATGAGCAATTTAGAAAGATAAGAGGAAGAGTGATAACCATAATTATAAAGAGATCCTTACCTTTGAGTAACTTTATGAACCCTTCACACTCCTCTTGCAAGAAATCTCTCTCAAACACTCTCTCCTTCAATTGCCCTTGAAAAATCACGAAGACAAGATACTTCACACGTTAATTTTAGTGGACCTTTTTATACAAAAGCATAAAAAACCATCCAGAAAATTGAAGTTTTTAATTTTAAACGTACACGATCATAAAGTATGATCGTATGTTTGTAAGTAAAAATAATTCAAATATTATTATGTACAAACATACTGTGAATTAGAACAAACTCATTTCATATGTGATCATCGTCTAGTATGAACTAAATTTGTCCGGTATGAACAAAAAAATTTTAAATTTTGTTCGTATGAAATGTTAGGATGAAATGAGCGAGAACAGACACGAGACGTTTGTCCCTATACGAAGATGGGATCATCCCGTATGATCTTTGTTCGAGTATAAAATATAGTCATTCGTCCCTATACGAACATTAAAATCATTACGTACAATCTTTGTTTGAGACCAAAATAGAGGCGTTCATCCCTGTATGAAAATTAAAATCATCCCGTATGATATTCATGCGAAAATAAAATAGAGGCATTCGTCCCTGTATGAAACTGGGATCATCCCGTACGAACCATACTTAGAAAAAATAATTTCATTTATGTTCGTTCCATTGCTTGTTTGGGAAAATAATTGATCAGATCTTACCATATGAAGTGATATCTACAGTACAATCAATTTAAAAAATGTGAATTTTAAACTCTCCCCCGATGTGTGTGTGCTTAGTTACTCAATTACAATCACACTCTCTCAGACTCAATAAAATGAAAAATACAAACTTCAATTACAATAAACTTTAAACTGGTCTATATTTAAAGTCTTCAATAATACGGAGTATGATTTTCAAGAAATGTTAGTACACACAAGAGCAAAACAATTCTTTTAAAATATTTTAGGAGAAATAATAATCAAATCAATAATATTTGGAATCATCAAAAACATACAAGTTGAAAGAATATCAAATATGCAAAACTAAGTAGCAATTATCTCAATAGGTAATGGGTGTTAACTTCACTTCCTTATGGGCTTAGATCTTCCTAGGGAAAGATCATCCCCCTTTCTGCTTTCATTTTGTAACCTACTTCCCATTCGTACCCTACTCTTAGCTATTATAGTAGTTCTACGGATGCATTAGTGTTTTTTTGACCTCCCACAAGGTTCCACCCAGTTAGGGTGAGTGTTACCGCAATGATCTTTTGATAATTATTAGTCTTATTATAATTATTATCCTCAATGGCTTGTGTGTCCCCTAGCTACCTTGAGTTGTTTCCCTAGTGGTGATGTAGTACACGAAGTCTCATATATTAGCATCACTATTTTGAGAGCTTTGATTTTCTAGTAGAAGATCAGCTCCCTCGCTTATCCTAGCAACCCAGTATCTTATTCATACCTTACTCTTAGCTAGCAGAGTAGTTCTATGGATGTGTGGGTGTTGTTTTCACTTCACACAAGGTCCCACCAGTTTGTATGGGTGTTACTACTATAAAAATGTCATATCTATTGATCTTATTCATAATTATTAACCTGGGTGGTGAGTATATCCCCTTGCTATCTCGAGTTATTTTCTTGGTTGTGATGTAGTACATCATCTTTTAGATGTTAGCATCACTCCTTTTGTGAGCTTTGCTTTTCTATCAGAATATCAGCTCCCTTGTTTCGTTTAGTGACTATCCTCCCATTCATACCCTACTCTTAGCTGTAATAGTAGTCCTATGGATGCGTCGAGGTCACTTTCACTTCCCTTAGGGGTCCCACTAATTTGTGTGGGTGTTTCCATTGTGAACTTTTGATGATTATTGATCTTATTCATAATTATTATCCTCAGTGGCGAGAGTTTCCCCTTGCTACTTCAATTTTTCTCCTCATTGATGATGTAGTACATCATGTCTTAGATGTTACCATTACCTCTATTAGAGCTTTGAGTTTCTAGTAGAAGATCACCTCTCTAGTCTCTTGTGCTACATTCTTTCCCATTGGGACCCAACTTTTTGCTGCTAGAGATGTCCCTTAGATTTATCGATGTTGTCTCCACTTCTTATAGGGCCTCTATCAATTAGTATGGGTCTTCCACTGTAATTCCTTAATGATTATTTCTCCTTGGTGGTTTTCATTCTTTATAACGGGTGTGTCCCCTCGCTACTTTATTTATTACTCACTAATAATGAGATCATCCCTCTCATACTATGCTGATGGCGTATCTCTTTCTGTTATTCCTCAAGGCATCAGTCTGATGCTCTCCCTCCTTTTCAAGTGATGTTAGTGTTTCCTAAGAAGTTTCACCAGCATTTGGATACTTGTGGCTATAACAATTTATCCTCTACCATGTGATAACTAAAATGTTGTCTCAAGATTTCTTAGATAACTACTTCCTTGAAATGCTTCCACTTGCCTTTCCTTTCTCCCTCACATCCCTATAAACATCTGTGTTAGGTTGGTATTCAGATGACTTTTCTCTCTTGTTATGCTATTTTGATAAGGTTAAGCTGGGCATTAAAATTCATAGCTTCTTTATTTGTTGTTTCAATGTGCTCAGGTAAGTATTGAGTCACCCACATCCACTATTTTGATATGGTCATGTGGATGCAGGATCCTGACATCTTCTACCCTACTATTTTGATATGGTGAAGCAGGTAGTTGGTTTACTTACTTACTTGGTGGGGTACTTGATAGAGTCCCTAAGAGGCATTCCCCACCACCATTGACTCCTTACTCACTATTTCGATATGGTCAAGTGAGTATTGAATCATTCACATTTGTTATTTTGATATGGTTAGGTAGATGTTGAACCTTACTTGGTGGGGTGCCTAATAGAGTCCTTGGGAGGCATACCTCACCACCCTTGACTACTTACTCATTGTTTTGATATGGTCAGGTGAGTATTAAGTTATTCATATTTGTTGTTTTGATATAGTCAAACATATGTTGAACCTTACCTAGTGGGGTGTCTGATAGAGTCCCTGGGAGGCATACCAAACCACCCTTGACTCCTTACTCATTATTTCAATATGGTCAAGTGAGTATTAAGCCATTCACATTTGTTGTTTCGATATGGTTAGGCAGATGTTGAACAGTACCTGGTTATGAGCTTGATAGAATCCTTGGAAATTATATCTCACCAACCATTCACTCATTATTTCACTGTTTTGATATGGTCAGGTGAATATTGAGTTGTCTACATTCACTATTTTGATATGGTCAGGTGAATATCAGACTCCTTTTCCTAATTGTCTTGATGTTCGATATGATCAGGCAGACATTAAATTTCATCACTTCTTTATTTGCTATTTCAATATGGTTAGGCAAGTATTGAGTCACCCCATCCACTGTTTTGATATGGTCAGGTGGATGTGGGATCTTTTTCCCTTATATTCTGTTATTTTGATATGATCAGGTAGATAGTTGGTTTAGTTTACCTAATTGCTCTTTATTTCATTATTTTGATATGGTCAGGTGAACATCAAGTTATTCACATTCACTGTTTCAATATGATTAGGTGAATGTGAGACCCCCTTTCCCTTTATTTTCTCATCTATTTTGTCCTTATTATAGGGTAAGGCAAGGAGAGGATCCCCCCTACTTCTTCTCCTTTGATGATCTTCTGTATGTATTCTTATTCCTACTTCGCTTGTCACATTCGGTCCACACCAACACGAGCGGTTCACTAGTTCTTCGCCGCTTCTATTGGGGGTCCATTTGTTGACCTTAATTTTTACCCTACCCTTGGTCAAAGAGTTTGACTTCGTCAATTGACCAAGCTAGGCCCCAAGACCACCTCCCTTGGGTTCAATAGGTCAAATAAAGTTTGTTGAGTCCAGACCCATGCCTTGGGTCAACCTCGTTGACCAGGTCAACCCAAGTTGACCCAATTTACCCAAATACTCTCCATTTAATTTAAAATACATTCCAGCCTTTCTTGGCTCAATTCCATGCCTTCCTTGGGTTCAGTGGGTAAAACTTGACCTATTGGGCCCAGACCCATGCCTTAGGTCAACCCAAGTTGACCCAATTAGCCCAAACGAGCCAAAATCAAATTCAAATCAATTCCAACATATCCTTGGCATAACCCCTCACCTATTTGGGTTTTTTTTTCCAAGTTGACCAAGTCAACTCATGGCTTGGTCAACCTAAGCCTTAGTTTTTCAAACCTAGGCTTAATTTGGTCAAATTCCATCCTTTAAGGCATTAAAACCTTTCCTAATGCTCTCTTTACTCAAACCATGACCAAATCAACTTGGTTTCCCTCCTAATTAGCCCTAGGATCATTCTAGGCTGTCTATCATGAGTTTAAGGCTTTAAATTAGAGAATTAGGGTTGAATGAAGGGACCTTTGCTATTATTCTCTCCCTAAGCTCTTCCAAGCTAAAATATTTTGTGTGAGAGCTCTCCCCATCCCACTCTACCTTTTCCAAGAAAAACTCACCGCCAAGACCCCACCAGCGGTGAGATCTCTAGCGAACATAGGCTTAAAATGTCCCAAGGAAGATTCCTGGTGATTCATCGCTTTTAAAAACACAACTTCAACTATGGAAATATTTGTGGATAGTCTACAAGCTCAACCAAGCTTAAATCCAATGATCCAATGGTTATATCTCTTAGAAACCTTTAACCTAGGTCACTATACTTATGGTAAATAAGCTTTGCATTAAGTGCATTTATGACCGCACAAATTAACCCCAATGAATGCTCTACATGGATACTATTTCCATTTAAAATTTAATTGAATTTGATCATGTCGTTTGCTAGAACAAAAAAATTTGTTTTTTAGGGTTTTAATTTTTCCTTAAACCCGACTGTACAAAATATGGACGTTGATATGAAGATCAATGATAAAAATTTCATCGCTCTACGCTCCCGTACGACAAAGTATTAAACACATCTACCTAACTCAGAGCTGTTGATTCCAAACTGCACGGAATCAACTGCGAAGATTAGTGCTAACGTGGTTAAGTAACTACATATTTGATAATGCTACCTTTGTAATCATTTGAAATGATTGCGCTTTGGTGCAATTATTACAAATGATTACTCGCTCTTTGTGGAACCCACCCAAGGCTGCGAAGTGTCATCTAGCCATCGTTTTTCAATTAAATTAATTTAAAATTCTTTTTTCAATTGTTTTAAATTAAATCTCCATCAAATAATTATCAAAAATAATTTTTAAACCAAACAATTATGTATAATATACCATTTTCTTTAGAAAAATATTCTCTTTAATTTAAAAATAAAATTAGTTTAAAATGATAAGTATATTTTAAATATTTTTAATTATTAAATATTTGGTATTTTGAATTAATGGTTAATTATAAATTACTAAAAATATTTTATAAAATTTAAAATCTTGTTTTTAAAATAATATTTTATTATTTCAAAAAAATTATTTAATATATTTTAATTTAAACCTTAATTTAATATTTAATTATTTTTAATAATTATTATATATTAGCATATAATTAATATTTAAATGATATATATTAATATTAATGATTTTTTTAATAATAAAATAGTATTTTAATTTTTAAAAAAATAGATAATTACTTTTAGTTATTTAATTTTAAGTTAATAAAAATATTCTATTTTTATGTATTTTCCTTAAATATTTACCTAACTACCTAATTAATACTTAACTAATTAATATATAAATATTTTATAAATTTTATAAAAATTACTTTCTTAAATTATTTTATATTTTAGAGACTTTAATATTTAATTTAAAATAATTTAATAATTATTTTTAAATATTATTTATTTTAAATTATTTTAAAATACCCTTATATTTACCTTTAAATTTAACTATTTTTATTAAATTTATTTTAAATCAAAAATATATATATAATACGTTGATTTATTTAAAAAATTATGAACTTTAATTTAAAAAAAATTCAGATATTAAAACCTATTTTTTAGAATTATTATCTATTATTTAATTACCTTTAATATTTAGATATTATTTAAATTAACAATATATTCGGTATTTTAAATTAAAAATTATTTCAAAACTTCTCTTGGGTGACTAATGGATCTCTCATATATTAATGTACCTATATACATTGAATTATTTTTAAAACTTATATACTTATACCTTCAATATATATATATATATTTTAAATTATTTTAAAATTATATATATTTTAATTTTTTTTTAATTTTTGAGAGATCCACTCATGAAATTTCAAACATAGGCTACGCATGTGAATAATATTCATGGGGGCAGGCATAGTGAATGATTAGGCCCCAATCATTCACTAATCATATTAATAAGTGTGCTTCTGTATGGTTTAATCTTCTTTTGTATTTATAGGACTCAATAGCACTTACTTTAGGCCCTCCTAAATCTAAGGACATAGTGTGTTATGTTTTCTAAATTTTCCCTTTATGTTGCCTCAAGGGTTAGTTATTAAAACTTGATTTAAATCTACTTAACGTAGCGACACCCTAAGGATAATAATTAAGGATCCATATAACAAACTTAGAGAAATTCTAGTGGCTAGGATACATCTCTAATTGATATGAAACTTGATACATTTAAAGTTAGTGAGATCCTAAATCTCACAAAAATTTTTAGGAATTTTTAGGATTTTTTAAACCCCTTAGATAATAAGACCTATTCAACCATTTAATTAAGCACCAATAGCTTCAAAAAATTATATTAAATTTAAATTAAATCCAAAAATTATTCATAATATATGAAACTCTTCAAAATTTAACTCTTAATTTTAAAAAATTAAAATCCCATTAATATACTTCAATCTAAACCTTAATTTAGTTTTGATTAAAAATAATTATTTTAATTAAATTAAATAATAATAAGTTATTAAAAATTCCAAATTTTCTTTAAACACTTGAAAACATAACTTTAGATTATTTATGACCTTTGGGGGTGATTCCAAAAATTTTGGAGCATATTTGGATCAAAACCCCTAAAACACTCTTTATTAAACAATTTTGATAATTTATTAAATACCCTAACTTTAACAAATCATAACTAATTTTAGAAAAATCCAAAGTAGGCAAAGTAAAAGGCATTCAACTCCAATTAGAATTTAATATTAATTAAAAATTTTAGCTTTCCAAAAATAAACTTAAATTAAAAATTCAACTCTCTGATCAATCGTAGTTCAATAACTAGGACACGAAACTTCTAAAATTCATAACTTTATCTAAAAAACTCCAAATCTAGCAAACTCAAATTTTAATTACTCTTTGCATGGTCTAATATTTAATAAAAATTTTAGAACCTCAAAACCTAGCCTATTTCTTAGAGTGAACTTTTGGACCCTTTAACTTGGACCCATTAAAATTCACTAACTCAACTTAAACTTCAAAGAACACTATCATAAGCATTAAAACTGATCAATCAACTAAATTAATTAAAATAAATCCTAAGGCATTAATATTTTAACTTTAACCAAAACTTCCCCTTTAGGCCTTTAACAAATCATACATAAAGTAACTTGAACTAATCACTTGATTCAGGACACATCCTGAACCACACTGCCTCTGACACAAACATTAGAATTTTTAGCTAGGGTGCCAATTCTATCTATAGGTTAGGCTGGTATTTTTCTTTTCTATTTCTGTGATGTGATACTCTTACATGTAAGAGGTGTGCTGGTTGCCTTGATTTGCTATGATTGTTATGATATTTATTTTATTACTGTACTTTCTCTATATTATATGATGTGTGTGATAGATTACCCATAGGTTAGGGGATATCTTAATGTTAATGATATCTCTTACAAGTGGCTATACTCATGTAATGCTAATAAAGGGGACTAAAATCATAATAAATATATCATGTAATTGCTTTTATATGTGCTTCAGACACTTAGCCCTAAAAAATAAATAAGAGCATGGCCAAGTATGGCCGGGAATGAGTAACTTTTTATTTCATGTATAACTACTTAGGATTTTCTATTTAATTTCTGAGGATAATCATGCATGAGAGTTTAAATTTTTATTTTTTTTAACAATGTGATTTAATTTGTAATTTGATGTATTGAGTTGTGAAAGTTTATAAAGATGAGACATTTCAAACATCAGGGATCCAAAGGGAAAAAAAAGCCCTTCCTGAAATTTTCTTTTCATTTGGGTATCCTTTTTTAGCATGTATCATATGAAGACCAAAGGAAGGTGATCCTGAAAAGAACTTGAACATGAAGATGAAGACAAAATGCATTATTTTTATGACTTGCATCATTCAGTAGGATTTGAATTTAGGTTGTTGTTGGTGGAGCATGGCCGCTATTATTTTTCTGTAGACCCCAGGTTATACTTATATGGCACTTTTCCATGGACTTTCTTTTTTTACTCTGGTGGTTTATTTATATTGATATGTTTACTCTGTTTGAGCCATAGAAATTATCTAGTTTTTCTAAGTTTTCTTCTTATATATCTGTGTGCCTAATTTCACTAGGCTCTCTAAGGACTAAAAGTTTTTCTACTCATAACTAAAATTTAATATTTTAAGAATTAAATAATATAGAAACTTAACAATCTAAGAAATAGGTAGAATTGTGTAGGATTGCATGCATATTATTTCATTTTTCTCTCTCTCTCTCCTTATTTTAAGACATTTCCTAGCCCGTGGGTAAAGTCCAGATAATCCGACCTATGCGGATGAGGTGCTAAATTTGGAGAAATCTAGTCTTTCTAAAAAAATATTTTTAAGCCTTTTTTAAATTTCAAGCATTCATAATTTGAAGATTTAACTAGCATGCATTATTTTATAAACTAATTAAATCAAAAATTGTATTAGTTATAGAGGCATTTTATCCTATATAAGTACAACACCACTTAGGAAACTTTCTATATGTCGGCCTTCACTTCCAGAAACTTACCCACCCACCTATCTTTCATAAAGACCATACGACATGGATTTTATACGCCTAAGTGGTTAGCTAGCATTCTATTTCAGGCAGGACATAAGTCTAGAATACATTAGTTAGTATATGGGTATTAGTATTTAAACCAACTCTAGATTTAAGGTTCAAGGCTACTACATTCAGTGCCTCGTAGTATGCCTCATCGGCGGGTAAGTATTCTATCCTTCAGAGGCTGTAAATCCTGCCTATCCATGTCACATGGATGATGTCACCTCTATCCTTCTCTCTTGTATACTTTAAGCACATCATTTATTTCTTTACTTTAGTTTCTTCTCACTACCTTAGTCCCTCCGGATGTTTACGTGAGTCATGTATGTTGACTAAGCTTTATTGAACCTTTCTTTCCCTTTGAGTAGAAACTTGATAGTCTCCTCCCTATATGCCAATCCCATTTGAGAGAATACTGTAGGATCCTTAATTAAGAGTCTTCTTAGGCCCAATCTATGATGTAATTAACCATGGGGGCTTATGCCTGTGGGAAACTGAATTTCACCATCAAATAAATCCCACTCGAGCTGATGTACCAGAAGGGGGAAACCTTATTATTATGATCAGGTCTTACACATTATTACCCATCAGGGTGCGTTAGTAAGAGCTGTTATCCTTTATGGTTAATCATATGTGTGATCTAATTTGCCCCTTTATTGGCCCGCTTGTGAAGAGTGCAAAGGCTTGTGATTATCTCATCCTTCAGAGTGGTACAGTCGTATATCGTTTATATTTTGTCCCCGCTGAGTGGTACCTTTTTGGAGGTCTATATAGTAAAACCAAAGTTAGAGAGGCTTTAAGGAAAATGTAGTGTAGAAAAGTTGTTGGACCTGATGATATTCCAATAGAGATGTGGAAATGCTTAGGATATAAAGGAATTTCTTAGCTTACTAAACTTTTTAATATTATTTTGAAGACTAAAAAGATGCCATATCAATGGATAATGAGTGTGTTAATTCCTATTTTTTAGAATAAAGGTGATGCACAAGAGTGTACGAATTATAGACGAATTAAGAAAATATTATGATAAATATAAATGTTTTAATATCTTCTACTCAAACTACTATACTTATCTTATGAAATGACATCTTGGGTAATCTCTATATCTAATTGTGAAGATACTAATCATTAAAGAGTTTTGGAGTAATGAAAGTTAATATCCTAAGTTTTCCTATGCATACTCCACTACATTAGTTATGAAACATAGCATATGCATCGTTAGATCTCTATTAAGCTTATAAGGATGTAAAAGAGGTTTATGACATTCCTGTAATTATTAAATCTTCATAGACTATAGAATACTAACAATTCTACATTTAGGCATGCAAGCATTCTATCTCAATTCTCATAATTATCCAACATACCATCATCAAGGCATTTTTCACACCAAATATTAATTTTATACATGACCACAGCATAAACTAAATGAATAGTAGGATATACTTAAATTAATAATTCATAATTTAAAATATAAGAGTCTATATAACAAATTACAATAGTTTTCACATCATAAGTCCAAAATTATGAATTTTGCCAACCATTGAATAAAAATTTAACACATATTCCATTACTTCCTCAAGAAAGAAAGTACAAGTAGATAAGATGAAGAAAAAATCACCTAAAATGAAGAATCCCAAATAGATATTGCAGATGAACCCTGCCCAAAGTGAATCTCCCATTACAACTTTGCTCTCCACACTCATTTCCTCTTTAACTGATTTTTTATTCACTACATTGTTGACTAGCAACACTAAATGATATATTTCACTACTCACTAGTCTTTCTTAGACTCTCCCCTAGACTTCTCTTAAAAACTCCCACAAAAAAAGACATAAAACTATTCATACTTAATACAAAAATGGACTCAAGCGCCACTACACTTGACAAGGTAGCATTGAAGTGTTTGAATATGACCTAGCACCTTGGTGTTGCTCCACTACGATGTTGGCTCGACCCAAAAAAATTTTTATTGAACCAGTGTAACTTTTGGTTGAGCCAGTGCGACATATCTTCTCCTTAATAATTCGGCTATGACATAGCAAAAAATGTTTGTTGTGGTGCTTAACTGTGCTTCCCAATGTTGTGGTATTTCATAGTTTAGTGCTTTGTCATTGAAGACTAGTACCTTGCTGTTGAATTTTTCATAATTTTTTTCTTGAGACTCAGGAGCTGTATTGTCCAAAATCAATATCAGGTGTTGAAGAAGCTACAGTGTTGTTAGTTGTTACACTACGACACTGGTTATAAACTTTACACATATGGTTCCTTAAACATTCATGCATAATATTAACTAAAACACACATATTTACTAAAATTTAACAAAATAAAATGAAACATATTTTTCACTCAATAAATCCCTCTAATTGAAGCTCTTTCTTTTCCTCAAGCATTTGCATTCATACCTTTGATTTGCTTTTTAATTAGGGTCTACAAAAATTTGGCCCCAGCCTCTTCCTGCTTGCTTTTCTTTCTTCGGGAGAGTTTTAACGGAATTAAGTTCAGGGGTAAATTTTGGGAAGGTAGAGTGGTTTGTAGATAAGACACTACCTGGAGATTTCGCCCATATTTTACCAGGACTTTATGATCTGTGTTCTGGTTTCCTATAAGCATAAGCCCCTATAGTTAATTACCCCTCTCAATAAAAAGAGATAACATTTTATTAAGGCTAGTCATCAATCAGATCTATAAATATACATATTATCTAGCATACAATAGTAGCGTAGGTTTGAGAATATGGATATTTGAAGGTTTTATATTTGAAATTTCAAAATTTTTCACTTAAAGTGAATGGTGGGAGAATGGATGATGGACTCGATCAAGATCCCATGGTTTCATCATCCTAGGCCATCGTGGTCCCTTATCTACTTAGTCAGAGGAGGTAGTTGACCCAATGTAACAGAAGGATCCTTATCGGCAACCATGTGTTACTTTATCTAAGGGTACCTTGTAGACTTGAGATGGGTATTTATCTAAGAGGATAAATTTGAATCCACCATAGCTAACAAACGAATTGGTGCCCTATCAATCATATCTTATTGATTCATATCTCAAGGATTTGATGCCATTTAGGAATGTATTAGTTTTGATTATAACCAGTATTTTGTGGTGTCATTTGGCGGCAAAACCACTTAGTACAGAGGGCCCCAGGTCATAATCATTTATCCTAAGGTGTCATTTGGCTGCAAAATTGCCGATCATAGGACACATACCATATTCTTAATGGTAGGAGACTGTTTGAGAATAGATCCTAGTGATATTTTTGACTAGGCATTTAGCTCCGTGTGAGCTGAAGTAAACTTTAATTTGTCCACCCTAGTAAACTATTATGGAGAATAGATGAATTTTTCTTTGAGTGTTTGATGATTTTATTTCAATTTTAAATATTTTAAAATTTAGGATTTTTTGGATTTGTATTTTGAACAAGTTGAGTGGCATTTGAACTATTTGGAGATAACCCCTCCAGTTGAGATCTATATTCAACACGTCCATCATCAGGATAATTGAGATCATTCTTTCTAACTGATCGAACCTTATCAACTCTATCAACTTATCGATAGAGGATCGGGTTTTGTAGGCTTTATGCCTTTGCTGGTGAGTTTTCTTTATTAAAGACATAATATGAATGTATAAAATGAATATCCCAACTGACCTCATGACCGTATATTTATTTAATGGTTCGATTCATGTTGACTCCCATCTACCCACTTAGAAGGATCAAACTCAAACTTGGACACACTATTTAACACGTGAAGTATCCCTGGGCGTCATGTGTGTTCAAATAACACACTCATCGAGGCCCATGCCGGTATTTTTGGGGCATTTTATAATTATTTATTGAACCTTATTAACTCCTATTTATCCTCTTAGGAGGACCAGGTTCAAATTTATTGACCCGCGCAGCATACCTAGACGTCATGTGTATATCCAAAACAAGCTCATCAGGGTCCATGCGGGTGAATGATTTTATCGATGAATCTTTCTTATAAAGGGCCTTGAAGGCCTAATATGAATGAATAAAATAAATATCTCGATTGACCTCATGATTGCATATTTATTTAATGGTTCAAACCATGTCAAGAAGGATCAGGTTCAAACTTAGATTCATCATTTAGCCTACGCAGCATCCCTAGATGTCACATGTGTTCCTACAACACGCTCATCGGAGCCCATGCATGTTTGTGATTGTACTTGCCCCTTTTGTGTACCTATGTGTATACATACTATAGTACATATACTTGGGCATTTTTGGAATATTTGTAAATGTCTTCTATCCACTTGCATAGATGTTACGAATCTGGTGGTGTGGTGTAGTGCTGCAGTTATTTTCCCGTTGCATATAGGTATATTACAGTGCACTATTTGTAGCTTTATGCAGGTGTATCATAGTGCACTAACAAATCTCCTGCTTGGTGTTTGTAGATGCTTATAAGTGACATGTTGTATGCAAGATGAGTTTCCTACAATGACTTGTAGCCATTTGCACTTACTATAGTCATTTGGTATTTTGTTCACGAATGATATTTATTTTATATAGTGGGTCTTTTGCAAGGGTCCGAAGACACGTACATTTTTTGCATATCATTCGACACTTTCTTGCAATGTATTAATCTCATGCTCAACATTTAATTGTGATTGGTCATAAAGGTGTGTGTGTGTGTATGTATATATATATATATATATATATATATATATATATATATATATATATATATATATATATATATATATATATATATATATATATATATATATATATATATATATATATATATATATATATATATATATATATATATATATATATATACAGGCTTTGCTTTTCATTACTTGCATGATTTGATGTGCATGTTCGTATGTTAACATTAAGTGCAAATCTTTTGGCAGTGCCCGTAAGCATTCACATTTGCCATCTTTCCTCTTTATTTTCTCATAGGCAACATCTAATATATGCAGTGAATCTTCTTACAACAACCCATGGACATTCATATTTGATGTTTCTAGTCCTCCTTTACTTGAAATGGACTGACATATTTGTTAACTATCGAATGGTGGCCTTTAGTATTTTCTTGTATCTTGATGTTGAATATGTATATGTATTTGCAAGGAACCCACCACCTTTGTAATTTATTAATCGTCGTTGATTACAATTGGATAACATCAGTCATATGCGAGCTGGGTTGGTTTCACACTCTTCAAATGCATCTTGGTTGGTAGTTCATCGCATGTTGAACTCCTCTACCATTTGCAGGATTTAATGTACCTAGTCGTATACTGACGTTGACTATAAAGTGTTGTATTTATCACATACGTATGTCTGTAGGGAATTTGACATAATTTTTGATGGATCAATCATACATTATAGATGACTGATGAATCCACATGTTTGTTGACCTTCATTGCTTGCGAGTATCTCTACTTAAATCTATGAGCAAGTGGTTGTATTCATGAAGAGTCTTATTTTATTTCCTGTATGCACATTATCACATTCCTCATTCAATCATCACATGGATATCAACTTGATTGGAGAGCTTGAGTAACTTTAGTTTCATCACTCCTTGCCCCAATGATGATTCTCGTTTGGAGGAATAGGATTGTTCATCATTGATTTATCATCTAAAGGTCCAATTTACAACTTATTGACTTGTATACCTTATTGAACGTACATCCTCCATTTGATCTCAGTTGAGTAACCATGAATGTTTATTAATACTTGGATGACGATTATTTTCTATTTGATTGCATTTTGATTTAATTCTTGTTTGCATGTAGTTTGATTAGGTCCAATATTTTGTTCCCTTGCACTTAGTCCACTTGATTTGAAGTTATAACATGATCTCTTGTAATTAAAATTTTGGTCCGAGTTGAGTCAAATCTCTTTTCATTTACTTGAATATGAGTCCAAACCAAAGTTCAAGTTTAAGTAGTCCAAATCTTGTCCAAGTCTCTTGTGGTCCAACTCAATTCCTTGCTTGAGTTCAAATGTTCGAATCATGTTCAACTTCAGCTCAAGTTTGAGTCCAAATTCATTGTCATTTCTTTAATGTTCATTTGAGTTTGAGTCTAGTTTGAGTTTGAGTTCAAGTATGGTTCAAGTTCAAATATTTGACAATAGATTCAAATCAAGTAAATGTCTTTTATAGTCATATTGAGTTCAAACTTTGGTCCTCAACTTGTTCATTTATGTTCAAAGCAGGTCTTATGCTCACCTAAAATTTCGCCAGCCTACTAGCGTCTCGCCTGTTTAGGAAAATACTACAGGTGCCCGGGCCTTCCCACCACACACAATAAAGGCATGTATAGTAGGTGTCCTTAGAAACCACGGTTGTGGTCTTCATTCCCACCACGTGCAAAAAATGTGAGTATGGGGTCTTCGCGGGTACCTGTTTTAAAATATAATTGGCTTTCCCCTTGCTCGAGGGTACTTATAGGGATCTTGCTTTGTCGTAGGTGTCGTACTAGGGTTCCATCCCACCACACATAATAAAGGCATGTATAGGCAATTTTCCAATTCGTCGCAAACACTGAAGTGAGGCTTTTAAGTGATTACCCGCCCCGTTGAAGGTGCCGCATCGGGTACCCATCCCACCATGCACAATAAAGGCATGTATGGGTGATTTTTTGATGTGCTGCGAACTTCAAGAGTGAGAATCTAAGTTTCCAAAAATTTATACCTTCGTAGGGTCATCGGCATGTGGATCGAGCAAGGGAAAGAGAGAGGTATTTTCTTTCTTTTCTTTTCTTTTAAAATTATAACTAATTAAAATTAATAATAACTAATGATAATCATCTTTTATTAATTATATTTAATTATAATTAATTATTACAAAATATAATAATTAACTATAATTTTTATAATAAATTAAAATAATAAATTATTTTTAACTTTAATTAAAGTTAAATATAATAAATTACAATTAATTAAAATTAATTAAAATTATCTATAATTATTTAGAATAATTATAATTAAAATTAACTAAAATTAATTTTAATAAAACTAATGAAAATCTCTCTCTCCCCCTCTCTCTATAGTTTTATGGGTTCACTAGATTTGGCCAAAGAAGAACGTGTGAGGGAGAAAGTTACCTTTACACAAGCGAGCTCCCTCTCATTGCTTCCATCCAAAAAAAAGGAAATGTTGTCGAGTGAGTGAAGTCGAACAACAACGGGGGCCGAACAAGCTACGAATGGGAGAAGGTTTTCTTCACAATCGGCAAGCTCCCGTTCTTGCTTCTGATCAAAATGTCAAACTTCTAATCCACATGAAGGGGAATTTGAAAGTTCGATGGGGATGTTAAGCCCTATGAACTTAGTCCCAAACTAACCAAGAGGGGGGGGTGAATTGGTATTTTAAAAACTTCGTTTTTAAACAAAGAAATAAAGTAACATAAAACCAAATCACACCACGAAAATAATGCGGAATTAAACGTGCGGAAGCAAGAAAAGAAACACAGAGATTTATAGTGGTTCGGTCGACTCGACCTACGTCCACTCCTTGGAGGCACCCTCCAAGTATTGCACTACACAAAAAGTGACTCTCCTTTAGCCCCCCACGGCTAGGTGGAGAAACCCTCACAAGAACCTCCTTTTTGCCACCCCGGCAAGGCAGAGAACCTATCTCCTTTTGCTTCCTCCTGAAGCCGGCAGAGAACCAGAACCAACGGCACAACTCCTTACCTCTACCGACCCTTCCACGGACGAGAAACTCTAGACGAAGACGACGCAGAGAGATCCTTGAAGCAACCCTTGTGAAACCTCTCACAAGCTCCCCCTCACAAGATCCTCTCTCTCTCTTCTCTCTCTCTTTCTCTCCTCAAGGTCTTCTCAGGTCAAGGCAGCAGCCAAAGGTCTTGAAAAATGTTGAACAAGAGCTCTTTAAATAGAAGAGCTTCAAAAGAGCTCATTAATTGCAAGTTGCCGACTTTATCGTCCAGGCCGATCTGGACATCGGCCTGGCCGATCAGTACAAATCAATGAAGATCGGCCAGAGCATAGCCCTGGATGACAGATTGGACGATTGAAAATTAGCTTGATCGTCCAGGCCGATCTTACGATCGTCCTGGCCGATCAGTTCAAATCAGACGAAAATCGTCCTGACAATAGCCCTGAATATGGGCTGGCCGATATTGATCGTCCTGAAGTAACTTAAGGTTTTGACTAGATCGGCCTGGCCGATCTTGCGATCGTCCAGGACGATATGATCGTATCAATCATCCTTAATTACTTCCTTGATTTCCTGAACAATTATGGCATAATTTGTTAATATCGTCCAGGCCGATCCGAGGATCGTCCTGGCCGATAATTTAAAGATATGCTATACCATACTTGTCTATGGCGGCTACTTCTTTCTGTTTTGAGCTTATCGTCCTGGCCGATACACGTATCGTCCAGGCCGATCGGTTAACGTCGGCTGCCTTAATCAAGAACCCTTAATTAGACTTTCTGTTTTAAGCTGATCGTCCAGGCCGATCCAAGATATCGTCCTGGCCGATATGAGTAAAAACAGAATTTCTAATTCCCTCAAGTGTGTGTGTGAAGGGTTACAAAGTATCAGTCTTTTTGGCTATTACAAGTGGACTCAAAAGGTAAAAATAAAAGTACAGACTGACTCAACCCTAAACCTACGCATTCCTGAACTTGGCTCCTTTTTGATTGTCCGATCGTCGATTCCTGAAAAGTTAGAAGCAACAAGCTATCCAAGAAAAGCAGTGTTTGTCAATCATCAAAACATAAGACATGAAAAATAGATTTGCAACAATCTCCCCCTTTTTGATGATGGCAAAACACATTAAAGGGATTTAATCACAACCATGAAAAAAATAACCTCATAAACTTCTCCCCCTTTTGACATATCAAAAAGGAGGGTTCATTAAAGCATAGTAAAAGAAATTCCCTCTTCTTTTTTTTTTTTTTTTTTTTTTTTTTTTTTTTTTTTTTTTTTTTTTTTTGTAGGCACATCAATGATATAGTATTCCATGTGATTGTTTTTTTTAAAAATTTGTGAGTTAATGTGTTACCAATCTCATTTAATCCATAGAATAGGAGAATATCCGTTCATGGTTTACCCTTAGCCAAAACATTGTCTTAGGGTAGAATCGTCTTTTGAAATCAATAACCTAACTCAAATAATTTATTGAATATGAGAAAAAGAATCTACCCATCACTTGGCATAAGGAAAATATCTCCATAAAACAATGAGGTAGATTTGTCACAATCGAACGATAATCGAGATCAAGCCTTTGAGAATCAAAACTTCTAAGTTCTAAAAGATATAAAAAGAGAGAATAGCTTGCTTTTGAGTGGGCTCATTTTATGCCTCTTGTCAATGTTGTGGCGCTTTGCGCATCCTTTTATAGATTTTTCAATTTTTTGGCGTCTTTGCGCTTCTTTTGTTGGCATCATTGGCCAAATTTTTTTTTTATTTTTGCAAGCTAGATTCCCTTTTAGACTCTTTTAAAAAACTTAGTTGTG
Source organism: Dendrobium huoshanense (assembly GCA_016618105.1). Taxonomy (NCBI): domain Eukaryota; kingdom Viridiplantae; phylum Streptophyta; class Magnoliopsida; order Asparagales; family Orchidaceae; genus Dendrobium; species Dendrobium huoshanense. The sequence goes on along the minus strand of CM028353.1, from coordinate 50,395,587 downwards.
AATATATCTTCTCAGATATTAGAGAATAGGAGCTCTCTCTTTAACATAGGGAAGAATTACCACAAGCAGGATTAATAATTGAAGACAAGAATAACGAGGGATCATGAGGTGACAAAAAAACTTTTAATCATTGTAAATATAAGATAGATTTGCCTAAGCAAGCTTTAGAAGGAATCTTAGTTTCATAAGCAATCTTTTATTTTGAGATAGACTTTTGATTAGAAAAGAAAATTATGCCACTAATACTAAGTTAGGTAAAGAGACACAATCATAAGATATTCATACTATCTAGGGATTAAATGGATGAAAACATATTAACTACAAATTGTTAAAGACAAGACAAGAGATATCATATCAGTGAAGATCTAAAACTAAGGTACATGAAAAGAAAAACAAAAGACAACAAGAAGAATAAAAGAAAAAAAAGTTTTCATGCATTTATGTCAATCACACCCAATCTGGTCCTTAAAGAGCTGAAAGTGTCGAAGGCCAGTGGTTTAGTAAAAATGTCTGCCAGTTGGTTTTCAGTTGTCACATGGTGTAACTCAATGTCTCCCTTAGTCACATGATCTCTAATAAAGTGATGCCTAATGTCAATGTGTTTAGTTCTTGAATGTTGGATAGGATTTTTAGAGATGCATATGGCACTAGTGTTGTCACAAAAAATTGAGATGATGCTTACATGTATTCCTAGATCCAATACCTGTTGTTTCAACCAAAGAACTTGGGCCACACAACTTCCAAGAGCAATGTATTCAGCTTCAGCAGTGGACAGTGCAACAGAATTTTGCTTTCTACTAGACCAAGAGACCAAGGATTGTCCAATGAATTGACAAGTTCCAGAGGTGCTCTTTCTATCCACCTTGCATCCTGCAAAATCAGAGTCAGAAAAACCAATAATCTCAAAAGAAGTGCTATGTCTAGGGTACCAAATCCCTAATCCTTGTGTCCCCAAAAGGTATCTAAAAATCCTTTTAATAGCAGTCATGTGGGATTCCTTAGGGTCGGCTTGAAACCTAGCACAAAGACAAACACTAAACATAATGTCAGGTCGGCTTGCAGTTAAGTAAAGTAAAGATCCAATCATGCCTCTATACTTCTTTTGATCAACAGACTTACCACTTGGGTCCTTATCCAACGGAGCACTAGAAGTCATGGGAGTGTTAATTGGCTTGGCTTTGTCCATCTCATATTTCTTCAAAATGTCTTTTATGTATTTTGTTTGATTTAGAAAAGTGCCATCTTCCAATTGTTTTATGCTAAACCCCAAAAAGTAAGACAATTCTCCCATTAAACTCATTTCAAACTCTCTACTCATTGTTTTAGAAAAGTCATCACACAAATTTTTATTTGAAGATCCAAAGAGTATATCATCAACATAAATCTGAACAATGAGTAAATCATCTCCAACTTTTTTAAGAAAAAGGGTGGTGTCTACGCTCCCCTTGACAAACTCCCTCTCTAGTAAGAATGTGCTAAGCCTCTCATACCAAGCTCTAGGTGCTTGTTTTAAACCATACAAAGCCTTTTTTAATTTAAACACATGATTTGGAAATTGAGAACTCTCAAAACCTGGAGGTTGTTCTACAAACACATCTTCTTTTATCTCCCCATTTAAAAAGGCACTCTTGACATCCATTTGAAAAAGCTTAAATCCTTTATAACAAGCAAAGGCTAATAGCACTCTAATGGCTTCCAATCTAGCTACAGGGGCAAAAGTCTCCTCAAAGTCTATCCCTTCTATTTGATTGTACCCCTTAGCCACTAATCTTGCTTTATTCCTTACCACCACTCCTGAATCATTCACTTTGTTCTTAAATACCCACTTTGTTCCAACTACACTTTGTCCCTTAGGTCTTTCCACAAGTTCCCAAACATCATTCCTAACAAATTGATTCAACTCTTCTTGCATTGCTAACATCCAAAACTCATCAGAGAGGGCTTGGTTAATGGTGGTGGGTTCAGTCATAGAGATAAAGACAGAGTGGTTCACTTCCTTCCTAAGTCCATGTCTAGTCTTAACTCCATTAGAAAGGTCTCCTAAGATCAAATCCTTGGGGTGACTAGTAGAGTATCTCCAATCTTTAGGCAAAGTGTGTGAAGTTTCTCCCCTTTCATCAAAAGTTTCTATTCCTTGGGTGACTCCTTCTACTCCTCCATTACTTAGGTGCTCATTCCCCTTCCCCAAATTTTCTACTCCACTTGTAATCTCTCCAACATCATCATCATCTACTTCATGCTTCTTATGATCAGACTCATCAAAAACTACATGGGTTGTCTCTTCCACCATCAAGGTTCTCTTGTTAAACACTCTAAAAGATTTCCCAACACTAGAATATCCTAAGAAAACTCCTTCATCAGATTTAGGATCAAATTTTCCCAAGTGAGACTTTCCATTATTGTGAATGAAAACTTTACAACCAAAGACATGAAGGTGGGAAAGATTAGGTGTTCTACCCTTAAGGATCTCATAGGGTGTCTTTTCTAACTTGACTCTAACATTCACCCTATTCAACACATAACAAGCTGTGTTAACCGCTTCAGCCCAAAAGTATTTTGGAAGTGAATACTCAGCAAGCATGGCTCTAGCGGCTTCCACTAAGGTCCGGTTCTTCCTTTCAGCTACTCCATTCTGCTGAGGAGTCCTAGGAGCTAAAAAATTGTGGCTAATCCCCTTCTCCTCACAAAAATCTCCAAATCTTTCATTTTCAAACTCTCCCCCATGATCACTATGGATGGTCAAAATCTCACATCCTAGTTTCTTCTGAATCCAAGTAGAAAAGGTTTTAAACTCCTCAAAAGACTCATTTTTATGAGAAAGAAATCTAGTCCAAGTGAACCTCGAGTAGTCATCAACAATCACAAAACCATAGACTTTCCCTCCCAAACTTGCTATGCTAATGGGTCCAAACAAATCCATGTGAAGGACTTCTAAAGGTCTAGAGGTGCTAATGTCCTTTATGGGGTGAAAAGAGGAGTGAATTTGCTTTCCTAGTTGACAGGCATCACAAAGGTGGTCTTTTGTAAACTTAAGTTTGGGGACACCTCTAACTAGGTCCTTTTGGGTCACTTTCCTAAGGGTTTTCATACTTGCATGACAAAGCCTCCTGTGCCACAACCAAGAATCATCAATGACAGTTTTTAAGCAAAAAGAAGCAGCACATTCAATGCTATTTAAATCAAGCATATAGACGTTGTTTACCCTCTTTCCTTGCAAAATGGTGTTGTTGCTTAAACTTACAATGCATGAATTTGTGAAGAATTGTACGATGAAGCCTTTGTCACAGAATTGACTGATGCTGAGCAAGTTGTGCTTCAATCCATCTACAAGCAAAACATTTTCAATCATAAGGTTCTTGGAATTACCGATTATACCTGCTCCTACCACCTTCCGGGTGGTGTTGTCTCCAAGAGTAACCTTGCCTCCAGTCCTGGATTCTAGTACAACAAACTGGCTAGCATCACCAGTCATATGTCGAGAGCATCCACTGTCCAGGTACCACATACTCTCACGAGGTCTTTTGTGAGAGGCTTCCTGCAAAATTATCAAATGTTAGTTTTAGGAACCCAAGCAGGTTTGGGTTCCTTCTTATGAAGAGAGGAATGCAATGCATGTGTGGTATGCTGTGGAACATGCATCTTAGGTCTCCACACCCAATGTGAACTATTATGAATTGTGCAAGTGTGTGAGATATGTCCTAGCATGCCACAAGAAAAACATCTAACTCCAGGAAAGGGATTTCTTAAGTGATTTGAGTTATAATGCCTCTCTCTAGGTTTTGGCAATTGATTAAAAGTAGATGTCATCCTAGATTCTTTACATGCTTCTAAATCATTTTGAATCTTCAAGTTTGTGTTTTCTAAAGCTTTATTTTCAATCCTCAAATCTTTTTCTATTTCTTTTGACTTCTTAAAATCAGATTCAAGAGATGTGTGTGATATTTTCAATGCATCATGCTCTTCAACTAACTTGCCATAATTTTTATTTAACTCATCAAATTCATCAAGTAAAGTCATGTGATTTGAATCAATTGTTTGATGGTCCTTAATCAAAATTTCATGCTCTTTTTGTAGATTTAAGAATTCTATTTTCAAGCTAGCATGAGTTTTCTTTAATTTCCTATATGATGCATGGATTTTTTCTGAAACTTCAAGAAGTTGATCGTATGAAAGTTCACATACCTCTTCTTGATCACTTTGATCTTTTCCCATGAAACACAAGTTTGTAGTTTCTTCCTCTGGTTCAGTCTCAGAGGAATCAGTACCAGATTCTGCCCAAAAGCTCCTTTGATTTTTCTTTTTGTCCTTCCTAGACTTTGCTTTCTCATCACCTTTTCCTTTGCTCGATTGATCTTGAAGTGTAGGACAATCAGATCTTACATGTCCAGGTTTCCTGCATTCAAAACAAACAACATCAGAAGATCCTTTAGTATGTTTATGATCTTTATCTTTTCTCCAATTTTGATGATGCTTTTGTTTCTTCCTTAGAAAGCTTTTGAATTGTCTTGTGATGAAGGCAACTCCATCGCTTTCAGACCCGGAAGATTCAGAATCCGATTTGTGTGCCTTCAATGCAATGGTTTTCTCCTTTTTCTTTTCACCTGCATCAAGATTTCTTTGATTCACCCCTTGCTCGTAAGCAATGAGTGAGCCAAGCAAGTTATCAATAGAATAGGTGTTTAAATCTTTAGATTCAGTAATTGCAGTAATTTTTGCATCATAGGATGAAGGCAAGCATCTCAAAATCTTGTTAACTTTTTCATAGTTTGAAAGTTCTTTTCCTAGTGCATGCAATGAGGTAGCAATCTGAGTAAACCTAGTGTACATGTCAGAAATTGATTCATGAGGTTTCATACGAAAAAGTTCGTAGTCATGCAAGAGAATGTTTAAACGGGATTGTTTAACTTCATTAGTGCCTTCATAAGTAATGCATAGTTTATCCCAAATTTCTTTACCAGTTTTGCAAGTTGAAACACGCATGTAATCCTCAGATTTTAATGCACAGAAAAAACAATTCAAACATTTAGCATTTAGTTGAGCTAAATCTCGTTCATCAAAAGTCCATTCGGTAAAAGCAACTTCCGTTTTAAAACCGTTAATTTCACGAGAAGGTGGAGAATAACCTTCTTGAATAAGCATCCACATGCGATAATCAGTAGATTGTAAAAAAGTTGACATGCGAGTTTTCCAGAAATCAAAAGGTAGGTTATCGAACAGAGGAGGTCGGGTAATAGAATACCCTTCCGTAGTGTTGCGATTCCCAAAGTTAGACATGGATCAAATTCAAAAAGTTTTAAAACTTTAATTTTCGAAACAGGCTCTGATACCACTTGAAAGTTCGATGGGGATGTTAAGCCCTATGAACTTAGTCCCAAACTAACCAAGAGGGGGGGTGAATTGGTATTTTAAAAACTTCGTTTTTAAACAAAGAAATAAAGTAACATAAAACCAAATCACACCACGAAAATAATGCGGAATTAAACGTGCGGAAGCAAGAAAAGAAACACAGAGATTTATAGTGGTTCGGTCGACTCGACCTACGTCCACTCCTTGGAGGCACCCTCCAAGTATTGCACTACACAAAAAGTGACTCTCCTTTAGCCCCCCACGGCTAGGTGGAGAAACCCTCACAAGAACCTCCTTTTTGCCACCCCGGCAAGGCAGAGAACCTATCTCCTTTTGCTTCCTCCTGAAGCCGGCAGAGAACCAGAACCAACGGCACAACTCCTTACCTCTACCGACCCTTCCACGGACGAGAAACTCTAGACGAAGACGACGCAGAGAGATCCTTGAAGCAACCCTTGTGAAACCTCTCACAAGCTCCCCCTCACAAGATCCTCTCTCTCTCTTCTCTCTCTCTTTCTCTCCTCAAGGTCTTCTCAGGTCAAGGCAGCAGCCAAAGGTCTTGAAAAACGTTGAACAAGAGCTCTTTAAATAGAAGAGCTTCAAAAGAGCTCATTAATTGCAAGTTGCCGACTTTATCATCCAGGCCGATCTGGACATCGGCCTGGCCGATCAGTACAAATCAATGAAGATCGGCCAGAGCATAGCCCTGGATGACAGATTGGACGATTGAAAATTAGCTTGATCGTCCAGGCCGATCTTACGATCGTCCTGGCCGATCAGTTCAAATCAGACGAAAATCGTCCTGACAATAGCCCTGAATATGGGCTGGCCGATATTGATCGTCCTGAAGTAACTTAAGGTTTTGACTAGATCGGCCTGGCCGATCTTGCGATCGTCCAGGACGATATGATCGTATCAATCATCCTTAATTACTTCCTTGATTTCCTGAACAATTATGGCATAATTTGTTAATATCGTCCAGGCCGATCCGAGGATCGTCCTGGCCGATAATTTAAAGATATGCTATACCATACTTGTCTATGGCGGCTACTTCTTTCTGTTTTGAGCTTATCGTCCTGGCCGATACACGTATCGTCCAGGCCGATCGGTTAACGTCGGCTGCCTTAATCAAGAACCCTTAATTAGACTTTCTGTTTTAAGCTGATCGTCCAGGCCGATCCAAGATATCGTCCTGGCCGATATGAGTAAAAACAGAATTTCTAATTCCCTCAAGTGTGTGTGTGAAGGGTTACAAAGTATCAGTCTTTTTGGCTATTACAAGTGGACTCAAAAGGTAAAAATAAAAGTACAGACTGACTCAACCCTAAACCTACGCATTCCTGAACTTGGCTCCTTTTTGATTGTCCGATCGTCGATTCCTGAAAAGTTAGAAGCAACAAGCTATCCAAGAAAAGCAGTGTTTGTCAATCATCAAAACATAAGACATGAAAAATAGATTTGCAACAGAATTCATCGGAGAGCAAAGTTGAACAGCCATAAAGGGGCCAGAGAAGCACGCAAAATGGAGAAAGTGAACATCATAACTAGTAAACTCTCGTTCGTTGCTTCCAACTGGTCAAACAAGAAGGGAAGTCGTGGAAGGTGAGGAATCAAACAACCACAAGGGAGCTGAGGAGCAGGAGAGTGAAGAGTGGCTATTTAATGACACAAGGTCGTGTGACATGGGAGGAGTATGACAGACGTATCTATGATGTGTGAGGTTGTGCGACATTAGGGCAGGTATGGGATTCTAATCTTTTTGTTTTTTTTTTATATTACATGTAAAAAATGGACCCCCCCCCCCAAAAAAAAAAAAATGTGGTATGCGCATAGAGCAAACTAAATTTATTGTATGCTTATTAACCCTTTGGATCTCTACATATTTATTTTATATGTCACATTGGAACTTTCCTTTAGAGGATCTCCAAAAATTTATTTGGATGTCACACTAGTTTCTCTTTCTTCATGGTTCTTTTGGATGTATCCATAGATGGTTGATATATTGTCTTTAGTTAAGTAGGGACCCCCAAGATAGTGATATAGCACATTGTATTTGGGTCCCTAGAGCATGGCTTCATGGATTGACATTGGTAGTTATCTTTGTAACCACTTTGCCTTCTTTTGACAACAGTTTTTCTTTAACTTATAGTTTTTTTGTATATACTCAACATTCTTCTATCATCTGGTTGTATCTTAGTAAAATTTTAATTATTTATTTGGGAATCTCAGCGTGTAGCACGATGTCAAACCAAATAAATATTTAAAAGACCCAAAGCTTTAGGGACATTTGTAGATGTCATCTAGGGTACTCATTCAAAAGCTTTAGTTTGAGTCCCAAGACTTTGATTCATTCTACCATATTCTTAGAGTGGCGAATTTAGTGAAGGTTTATTTGATTTGTCTTTACTGACTTGTTAGAAGATTTGTGTGTCTTCTACCCTTTGCTTCTATCTTTGGTGGGCTTGATGAAGGGGTAGATGCCGGTAACCTAGAATCCTTTAGATTTATACTAGGTCGGTGGCAAAAAGTCATCAGTCTAAAGCTTTGTACATGCAGACTTGTTGATGATGGAATTCTCTTAGTTTAGTCATAGGCTTTATGTGAACTTAGGATATTTTCTTCGATCATTTACTTTATTCATTTATGGACATATTGAAAAAAAAGTTCATTCTATCCTCACTTTGTGCTTAAAGATTTATTGAAGGATTTGCAGGTTTCGAATTTGATTAACAGTACAAAATATGGGTAGTATTTTGATCCTTAACCACTTGAGAAGACTTTAATTTGAGTCACTTGAGTTCATCAAATTAAACGAGTTAGGATTTGACAGCTCTCCATCCTCTACTTGCTGAGATAAGGGTTTCTCTACTATGGTCTTTCTTATAGCTTGTTGAGTAGATGAAACTGCCAGTGATCTGGCCATATTTAGACTTGTTGGATCTGACCTCTTACACTCACTCGGGCTTCAAATTTGAGCTACAGGAAATGTGCTTCCAATAGTGATTTTATTGAAGTTGGTAGATTTGTAGTTCTCATTTATGGTTGAAGATTTGGAGCCTATGCATGTTCGGTAGTTGTTCATGACTCCTCCATCCCTCAGAAAGTTGATTCTCCGATCAATTAGAAGAATTTAGTAGACTACGATCACTTAAACTTATCAAGTCAAATTAGCCTTCGTACTTTCTATAATTCTTATTAACGGGTTAAATAAGTGGGGGTTACACCACTACAGCCTTTCTTATGACGTGTTGAGTAGACAGATATGCCAGTGATCCGACCATATTTGGGTGTGTTGGATCCAGCTTCTTACATCCATTCGAACCTTAAGCTTTATGATGTTGAAAGACTTTAAGTTGTTTCGACCCAATTTGTTAGAGTGTGTAGTCACAAAGTCTCTTTCTTGACATTTAAACCTTCGTACATTAGAGAAGATGGTGTCCCAAACTTTCAAAATATCACTTGCATATACTTTGAAAAGAATTCATTGTAACCCCCTTAAACGAATATTTATATTGATAATTTTAAATATTTATTTAGAGATCTCGGCATGCAGCATGATGTCGACCCGAATAAATATTTAAAATACCCCTTATATTGTAGGGACATTCTCGAATAGAATAAATTTAGAATTTTGAAATTTTAAATATTTATTTGGGGATCTTGGCATGGAGTGCGATGTTGATCCAAATAAATATTTAAATTGCCCCCTTTTATAGACAGATTTTGAATGAGCTTTGTATTTTGTGATTTTAAATATTTATTCAGGGATTTCAGCAGCAGAGTGATGTCGGCCCGAATAAATATTTAAAATGCCCCTAGTCTGATGGGAGATTTTAAAATATATTCTTGATACATAAGAGAATTTCAAAACATGAAATATATACGCTAATAAATATGTACTGAAATATAACATATTAAGCATAACATTTTTTTGGTCAATTTCATGTATAGTATTTCTTCAGGTATCGGCCATTAATTGGCGGCATGTGCCTCTGACCATTCATATCGATCAATTGATAAGCTCCTCCTTGGTACACTTACTTGATGATGGAAGATCCTTCCAAGTTGGATACAAATTTACCACCAATTTTTTGATGCGGGATAATTAGCCTTCTCTACACCAAAGTTAATTATCCTTCTTAAAATGATGGAGGATGCACCATCCGATCAAAGGACTTTATCATCAATGCTCGGTAAATCTTTAGGTTTTGTTTATCTTGCAACCTAACTTCATAGAGTGCATAAAACTGCTCCATTCTCAACCGAGTATTTTGTTCTTGAGTAAGCTCATTCTGGATAGCGACTCGAAAAGATGGAAGTTCAACTTCTAGTGACAATATTGCTTCAACTCTGAATACTAGTGAGTAAGGAGTGGCTTTGGTTAGCATTTTATAAGTTGTTTGATACGCCCATAACACTTCTTCCATCTTCGTATTCCACTCTCTTTTATTCTTGGTGAGAATCTTTTTTAGCAATTTCACTAGTATTTTGTTGAAGGGTTCTGCCAGGCCATTTACTATTGGATAGTATATGGATGAATACCGTCAATCAATCTTGTGTCGATCAACAAATTTATTAATCTTAGTGCTTTTGAAAACTGTACCATTGTCCGAGATTATGCGGCGTGACATGCCAAATATGTAGACGACATTACGTGTTAAGAAGTTAATCATATGCTCAGACATTACTTCTTTGAACGTAGCCGCTTCTGCCACTTAGAAAAATAGCCGATCACTAAAAAAATGAAGTAATGTCTTGCTGATAATTGTATATCTATTGGCCCGATAACATTAATACCCCAACATTCAAATGGCAGGGATTCTATCGTAGGGTGTAATGGATTTGGCAGTTGATGTATAACATCACTGTGAATCAGACACTTGTTGTACCTTTTAACATGATTAATACAATCTTTTACCATTCTGGACCAAAATTAGCCAATTCTTTGTTTTTTAACTGCCATCTTAGGACATAACTAGTGCACTCCATAAAGTTCTTCATGAACTTCCACAACCACTTTATCAGCTTCTTTTGTCCTTAGGAACCTTAACCGCATTTGATTAAAAGCTCGACAATATTGCGTGTCATTAACAAATGCATCTTATAATGCCCTCTTCCTTATTTGAGCAGCTAATGACTTATCCGTTGATAGTTTACTTTCTTTGAAATAGTAAATAAAAGGCTTCCTCCAGCGTCTTCTTCCTCGACATCTAGGCAATGCAATCAAAATTCTGAAGTGTGAATAGCCTTGCATCTTTTCTTAAAAGCTTGTTATTCTGCAGGTTGATCTTCAATATCAACTGATTGGGGAGGTTGACCATCAACCAGAGCTGTATCCTACTGACTTGAGCTTGATATTCCCTCTTCTTATGGGAATTATATCAATACTAGCTCTAAGACTCGACGATTGTTCACAATAATTATTATAGGCCATTCATCATCCATATTTGTCATTTCTTTAGTCAATTTGGCTAGGCAATCAGCTTTGTTATTTTAACTATGGGAAACTTGAGCTAAATTGACAACTAGAATTTGCTTCATAAGTTCAAGAACTCATCGATTATAATAGGCCAACTCAAACTTGGTGATTTTCTAATCTCCCAGTACTTGGTTTATAACAAGTTAAGAATCATAAAAAATTTAGAGATTTCATATTCTAACTTTGATTATAATCTCCAGTCTTACTATTAAGGCTTCGTATTTAACCTTATTATTGGTCCGAGATTCTGTCAAGCTGAATGAGAATCTCATTATGCCTCCCTTAGGTGGTATAAAAATGAGATCGATTCTAGTTTGATCTTTTTTCAGATTTAGAGGCGGAGTGCGCTTAATTTGTAATTCTTCATCAAAGTACATTTCCAATACTTGTAGCATCTCCTCTTTTTTGACATTCATGGTCAATTCGTCAGGCAAATTATCATTGAATAATTAATCCATAAGAATAAGATGTACAATAAAAAAATATGCCAACACCTATCCTTTCATTACCTTTTACGGGACATATATGATATCAAACTATAGCAGTATCACTGCCCACCTGGTCAGGTGACCTATCAATATTGGTCTTGTCACCAAGAACTTTAGCGAATTGATCTTTGATATCAAGGTGGTTTTTGATATAGCATATAATGGTAGAGTTTCTAAACTACAAAAATCAGGGCCAAAAAATGCTTCTTTATTGGAGAGTGGCATATTTCTACTCCAATCAACCTCTAACTGATGTAGTATAGCGCATTTTCTTTGCTTTCTTCATTGTGTTAAGCCAATAATGCTTTGAGAGGCTCTTCTAGTGTTGTCGTACATATTATAAGAGGCTTCCCTAGAATTAGCACCACAAGAATAAGAGAGTTTAATAAGTATTTCTTGATATTATTAAATTCTCCATGGCACTCATCATCCCATTTAAAGCATACATCTTTCTTCATCAACTTTGAAAATAGATGGAACCTACCCGACAGATTCCATATGAACCGTCGAATGAAAGTTAGTTTCCCTTGCAAGGAGCGGAGTTATTGTAGGTTCTTTGGAGGTGGCATCTTCATAATTTCCTTAATCTTGTTGGGGTCAACTTTAATTCCTCGATGGTGAATGACATACCCCAAAAATTTCCTTTAGGATACCCAAAATATACACTTAAAGGGGTTCATCTTTAGATCATATTTTTTTTATCTTTTTTAAAAAAATTTAAGTCATCTAGGTGGCCTTTTCAGTCCATGCTCTTGACAACCAAGTCAGTCACATAACACTCAATCTTCTGATGTATTAAATCATCAAATATATGGGTCATCATCTGTTGATATGTGTCACCATCATTCTTCAAGCTAAAGGGCATTACCATGTAGCAGAATATGCCGATGGGCATTCTAAATGATGTGTGCTTCTCATCTTCATTTGCCATTTCAATTTGGTTATAGCCTAAAGATAAATCCATGAAGGAGGACATATCATAGTTAGACGTGTTATCAACTAGAAGTTCTAAAACTTGCTGCAGAAAGTTGTCTTTCAGACATGCTTTGTTAAGGACCCTGAAGTCGATGCAGATATAAATCTAACCATTCTTCTTCTTTACATAGACAATATTAGCAATCCAATCAGCATTCTCTTCTTCTCAAATAAAGCATGCATCTATGAGCTTCTTTATCACTATAATAATATATTCTTTAATCTCCAGTCCTATTCTCTTTGGAGCTTATTTGATGGGTGTTTCATATAGTTTGATGGCTAATCTGTGAACTGCTTCATCAGGGGATAAGCCGGACATTTCAGTATATGTCCAGGAAACATAGTCCATGAATTCACAGAGAGCTTCTTCATCTCTTCCACTTACTATTCTGGTATAAGGGAGTCAATGAAGGTTGGGCGAGGGTCTTCTTTAATCCCGAAGTTGACTACCTTTAGATCATCCATAGTAGCAGCCTATCCACCATCTTCCAGTTCTTTTGATGCAGGTTTGGTCTCTACAAGTTGACTATCATAAGCAATACCTTTGTACAACTCATTACTATCATCATTAGATTTGATTTTCTTATATTTGATTGCTCGGCAAGACTCCTTCTGAATGTATATTTGCTTTATAAATTTGATACCTTTATATGCAGCTATATCTTTCTAGCATAATAAATATGGATTCCTTCTATATCAGAGGCCCATGCATGTATGAAGTTGTCATTTAGTGATAAGAACATTAATTTACTTATGTATCATTCTTTGAATACTCTTGGTATTAAACCTAGGTAACCCCGTAGGAAGTAACTCTTTAGAATTGAGAAGCATATAACACCAGTCATAATTCTCTTCTTTGTGCTTTCCCATAGAACATAGTACATTCCCTGACACAGTCCCCTTTTTAAGGGGAGGTTGATAAATGGTGGTGAGTTCCTCAATCTTATGCACCTCACGCAGAATGATTTCTTTGAAGTGTTATAGGAGAATACACGTGACTATAAGTACACTATCTGAGATTAACAGGATGTCTATTCTTCTAGAGAACACACCCTGCAGATGTACACGACCAGTAGGAGCTCCGACAGTTCTTGCAACAACTGTAGGAAAATCAACACTACCAAATTGGATGGTAGCTCCAGTGTTTTCAGTCTCCATGACAGCATTAGTCAGCTGGATCCTAGCTCCTCATCCCAGTTGGACGGTCATCGGAGTATTCTGTAGATCCATCTGCACGAATGAAAGGAAATGGTTAGTAATCAGAATATGATATATCACCCCACACTTTCAAAGTATAGAGACTTGCACATAACAACAAATAAAAGCAGATAACATTAGCGAAGAATTCAAATAATACAAATTTAAAATATTGCTAAATGCGTTATCTCGATAAAATTTTGAACGATCATTTTTAGGACATTCAAGACTTTGATCCATTAAATGATCATTTTGAAGGACTCAACATTTTGAGTACAAGTTGAAATAGCTGCTACTATAGTACTGAGATGACCAACAAAAGATGGAAAGAGAAACCAGTCCCCAGCAGAGTCGCCAGAAATCTGTGGGCTCCAAAAATTTGGCCCCGGCCTCCGCTCGCTTTTGTTTTTATTCGACGAGGGAGTTTTAACAGAATAAGTTCCGGGGTAAATTTTGTAAGGCACATGGGTTTGTAGATAAGACACTACCTAGAGATTTTGCCCTCATTTTGCGAGGACTTTTTGATCTAAGTTCTGGTTTCCTATAGGCGCAAACCCCTATAGTTAATTACCCCTCCCAATCACAAGAGAGAACTTTCGATTAAGGCTAGTCTTCAATCAGATACGTAGAGAATACGTGGTATCCAGCATATAGTAGTAGCAATGGGATAAGTATTTTGAAATTGGGTTTGGATTTTAGAATTGGGAGGTTGATATTTAGAACAGAAATTTCACCATCTTGCACTTAAAGTAGATGGCGGGGGAATGCATGATAGACCTGATCAAGATCCCATGGTTCCGTCATCCCGGGCCATCATGGTCCCTGATTTACTTAGTTAGAGGAGATAGTCTACCCAACCTGACAGAAGGATCCTTGTCAGTAGCCAGGGGTTGCTTCATCCAAGGGTACCTTATAGACCTTGGTGGGTATTTGCCTAAGGGGACAAATTTAAATCAACCTTAGCTAACAGAGGGCTTTATGCCCTATCGATCATATACTATTGATTCATATCTCAAGGATTTGATGCCAATAAGGAGCGTATTGGTACTGGTCATAACTGATATTTCGTGGTGCCATTTGGCGGCAAAACCACTCGGTTCAGAGGCCCTGGGTCATAACTGTCTATCCTGCAGTGCCATTTGGCAGCAAAACCTCCGGTTAGAGGATACGTACCACATCCTCACAAGCAAAAGATTGTTTGAGAATGGATCCTAGTGATATTCTCGACTAGGCATTAGCTATATGTGAGCTGAAGTAAATTTCATTTGTCCACCCCAACAAACTGTTGCGGAGGATGGATGGATTTTGCTTTAAGTGTTCCATGGTTGAATTTCAAATTTTAAATATTTTTTAGATTTTGGGACTTTTGTAGAGTTTTGGATTTTTGGATTTTGATTGGCATTTGGGTGGCATTATGAAAAAATTTTGAATGGATCCCTCCGTTTGAGATTTTCATTCAACACGGTCATCATCGGGGTGTTTGGGGTCATTTCTCTTTTGTTGATTGAACCCTGTCAACTCGACCAAGCTATTAATCGAGGATCGGGTTTCGTAGGCTTTATGCCCTTGATAGGGAATTCTTATTATTATAGGCCTTAAAGGCCTAATATGAATATATTAAGACAAATATGATGGTCGCCACAACCGTATATTTGTTTGTTGGTTCGAACCCTGTCAACTTCTATTGACCCGTATAGAAGGATCGGTTTCGAACCTGAATTCACTTGTCAACCCGTGCAGCATCCCAAGACGTCACGTGTGTACTAATAACACGCTCGCTGGGGCCCATGTGGGTGTTTGGGGGTATTTTATAATTAAACCCTGTCTCCTCCTTTTATCTTCTTAGGAGGATCGGGTTCAAAATTTTATAACCCGCGCAGTATCCCTAGACGTCACATGTATTTCTATAACACGCTTGTCGGGGCCCATGCGGGTTAAGATTGTATTTTCCCCTTTAGTGTACCTATGTGTATACAAATTACAGTGCATGTGCAGGGGTATTTTAAAATATTTGTAGACACCTTCTGTCTGCTTGTACGGAGGTTGCAGATTCGGTGGTGGGGCGTAGCAGCTTCTAAATAGAGTTATTCGCTGCTTTGTACAGGTAGACTGTCGTGCACTAATTATTGCTTTCTGCAGGTTGATAGTAGTGCACTAACGAATCTCCTGCTTTGAAGAAGCTTGTATGAACTTGCATTCACTTCATTTTTTGTACATCAATCTTTATTATTCATAAAAGATTCATCCTCTATGAAGTACTACTAGTACTGTTGTTTGTAGGTAGATTTAGCTCATTCACTTTGTGTGTTAACATGTTGGATGGATTGCAATCATCATACATTATCAATACTTGCACCACTTACTATGACCGTCTCTGCTCATTTGTAAGCATGATTTGAGATGGATGTTGTAAATCAAATATCATCGTACAAAAATTCCATGTCAAGTTTGAAATGAATTTATGTATGAGTCTTTGCTTGTTTGCATGACATTTGAATGAGTACTTTACCTCAAATTAAAGTAACAATTCCCTATCATTCCATTGAAGATTTCTTGCATTAAGAGTATGGATGATATCCTTTCCACTTCTTTCTTGCATTGGTTTGTAAGGTGCTACATTCATTGAATGTGAATTGTTGTTGTCCATGAGGCTCTACCATTATATCCAGTGTATACCTCTTGCATTCAATTAGGATATGCTATCTCACCACTCATAACTTCATTTTAAGCATGAATCAAGCTCTTTCATGCTTGGTTCCAACTCTACATTGTTAAGAGATTGGTTCTATATGGTTTTTTCATTCAAGTTCAAATCTCTTATGATTCATTTGAATTCCTTGTGCTATGGTTCGACCTGAATTCTTATGGATCATTCAATTTATAGTTCATTATCAAAACCCACTTGATATTGCATGGTCCAAGTTCAAAGCACATGATCAAGTACTTACTTGAATTCAAATGACCAACTCAAGTTCTCATTCTTGTTTGAGTTCAAAGTGCAAATTCAAGCTCTATGTCCAAGCTTCTTTGTGGTCATGTTGAATTCAAGTTCTAGTTTAGTCTTTTGAACCCCTTTGGGAATTTGAACCTCTTATATTTTGATTGAATTCAAGTTCAAAATAAGTCTTCTACAGTCCAAGTCAAATATTTCAAATGTTCAAGTCATGCCACTGTTCATCTTACAAGTTCGAGTATGAGTTCAAATCAAGTTCTCTTGTAGTTGTCCCAAACTACAATCTCAAGTCAAAAGTTCTTGGCATTTGTTCTTTTGAGTTCAATCAAATCCACTTGCAAGTTCATTTTTTTTTTGTTTAAGTCCTTGGATCTTTGATCCAAAATTCGGCAGCCTCCCGGCGTCTCCCTCATTTAGGAAAAAAACTAAGAGGCTACCTACCCACCACGTCAATAAAGACGTACACAGTTGGTGTTTGTGAGACACCGCGGATATAATTTTTTTATTTTTCGCCCACCACGCCAATAAAGGCATGCATAGGGTTTTTTTAAAAAGCATTTTTATGAAAAGAGATGGTTTTGCTTTCCCCCAGCTCAGTGGTACTTATAAGTGACCCCATTTTGCCATACATGCCGCATCGGGGTCCCATCCCACCACGCGCAATAAAGGCGTGCATGGGGCGGTTCTCCAGTTTGCCATGAATATTAAAGTAGGGTTTTGAGTTTAAAAAATTTCATACCTTCGTGGGGTTTTCATGGTTGACACGTGGATCGAGGGGTCACACGCCTACCTCGTCGTAGGTGTCACACCGGGTTCCCTCCTACCACGCTCAATAAATGCATGCTTAGGTGGTCTACCGGTCCGACATGAAAGCCGAGGAAGGAGAGGGAAGAGATTATTTACATTTATCTTTATTTTTATTATTATTATAATAAATGAAAATTAATTATAATTTAAAAATAATTAATCATAATTATAATAATTAATCATATTTAATTATATTTGATAATAATTAATTTAAATTAAAATATTTAATTATAATTAATTTTAAAAAAATTATAGCTAATTATTAATGATAATAATTAACTATAATAATTAAAATTAATTATAATTTATTTTAATTAAAACTAATTATTAATAATAATTAAATATAATTAAAAAAATAATTATAATAATTATAATTAATTATAATTAACTATAACTAATTATTATTAAATAATAATAATAATAATAATAATAATAATAATAATAATAATAATAATAATAATAATAATAAAAGGAAATAAAATAAAATAAAATAACAAAAAAATATTCCTATACCTAAAGGGAGTTGGGTAGAGGAAGGTGGGTTGAGTTGAGCTGAGTGAGTTGAGTGGAGCTAGTTGGGACTGAGTCAGGTGAGTTGGGTTATGTTTTAAGTGGATTTAGGGCTTGAGTAAGAGAGAGATTTAGGTTGGTATGAAGAGGTGGTGGAGTTCGGCTACTAGCAGAGATGAGAAGATCGGAATGGGGGTCTCGGCTCGAGGACAAATGGGAGGATGCCGGGTAAGGATGCTCTCCTCTCTCTCTCTCTCTCTATCTCTATCTCTCTCTATCTCTCTCTCTCTCTCTCTCTCTCTCTCTCTCTCTCTCTCTCTCTCTCTCTCTCTCTCTCTCTCTCTCTCTCTCTCTCTCTCTCTCTCTCTCTCTCTGGATCGAAGCAGCAAGGGTACCGGCTTGAGCTCGGCAGTGGGAGAGGAAGACGGGAGATAGAGGCGTCGGGTTGGAGCGGGAGAGGAAGACGGGGTCTTCAGGTAGCGAATGGTAGAGAGAGCTCTGAAAGCTTCGTTTGGTTGGGTATTTAACAATGCGAGCGGTCGTTTGATCGAGGCAACGTCGCAAGATTTTGGTAGATTTTACAGAGAAATGATGCAGGCAGTTTTGAACAACAGGATTTGCGGAGGATTTCGGGCAGATTTCGGGGACTCAATTGATATGAGGTATGTACGCATTGGATTTATTCTTTCTTCCCCCTTTTTATTCTTTGTACATAGGTCCACATAAGCTTCTGTATGAAGTTCCCCAAATATAAGAGGCAGCATAAATGATTTAAGGCTTTTTTTTCCTTTATTATTGAAGCCATGTACCATCAACTTATCTTGCCCAAGATGTTCCACATCAAGGCACAATGATCTCAATACTTCAGACTCATGAGATTTATGGATGACCTGAGATCAATCAAGATCCAACTATTTATCATTCCATCTCTTTCTGTCGTAGCATACAAAGGACGGTTGTGATCTGTCATTTCAGGCATCATATCATTCTCAATAAATATAATTACTGGCTCATTATGAGCTTGCAAGACTTCAGTCAGGTTGCATTCAACAAAATACGACTCATATCATTCGGGGTCCTTGAGAGCATGGATCAAAGTCTCCCAAAAGTCTTTAGACTTCACGAGGGCATCATATATGCTTAGTTGTGTTGGGATCTTCCTCAAGTGGGATAATATATTATAATATATCCCCTTAGCTAAAGCCTTTTTCTTTTTGGAGTATTAGGGATAATATCTTCATTGATAATTATATTCTTCCCCTTATCTTTATTAGGAACCCCCTTCTTTGGTGGAGGTGGCAGTACCTTTCCACTTCTCAACTGCATATGGGCCACCTCATCTGATTCAGACATATTTAATAAAGTATTCTCCTTAGAGCCGGCCATTGTCATATCTGGAGATTCACCTGTATACTCAAAATCATCCCCCAGTTTCACCTGCTCATTTGCGACGCAACGCTTGGATATGAATCTTCATCACTTGGAAAATATAGATCCTCTTCTGAATTGTATTTCATTGATGACACCATTAGATCGGACTTAGGGGCCGCTTCTTCAGCGTATTTCTCACTTTCTTATATCTTTGATGTCATCGAGATGACTCAATATATTTCCATTGGATGAGATTCATCTTCAGCTTCTTCTTCATTCTCATCTATTTTGAGCTCTGTCATGAAGTCACTAAGATTAATAGGCCTCCTAATGGTATAGTAATATTTTTCTAAACTATCAATAGCCTTTTGAGTTACAATTTTCTTCTCCATAGGCTTTTTCAATTTGGCTTTCTTTTTGGAAACCTTTGATTTCACCTTATAAGACTTAGATGAGCTAGCTTGGCTAGGTTTCTATTTATATGTGGATGCATGTGATAAAGGCAGCCACTTTAAATTCAATACTGGCTCAATAGGAGACTTCTACTTAACACTTATAACTCCTTCTAGTTATTTCAACATTTTCATTATTTTAGGTAGGAGTACTCAATTGGAGCATGATCTCCTATTGCTCCTCTTAAATAGATTCTTTTGTTATTGTTTCTTTAGGTAGGAGTACATAAGAGGACGTGACTACTCGTGTGAACTCCTTTCTAGAATGAACTAACACATTATCTAATAATGTCAACTCTCGCCTTTTTTATTTACTTTCCAGCCAATCTTTGAAGGCATAACAATATTCAATTTGATGACTAATTACCTGATGATATGAGCAATAGTTTGGGGCGCCATTATGTTTGGACTCTTTAGGTCTTTTATATTATGGTAATTTTAGGCCAACCTTGAGTGCTTATCAGAATAGTCTAGCGACACTGTCTCTCTTAAATGAATATTCTTTGTTCTTTTTCTCCTTAACGGATGGGAATGTTCTGTCACATGTTCCCATTATTTTCTTCGGACGATATCCTCCGCTGGGAAAGGCTTGAGGTTTATCATTTCCTCAAAACACTAGATTTGGCTGAGGGTTGATTATAAGCCTATTTTGGCTTATCATCATACTGCATTGGATGCTTCCCTTTATCTATGTTATACACTGCTCATTTTCCTTTATCAAGTCTGGGAGGGAATGTGGAGTAACCCTCACTCTTCCTGGCGTCTGGTGCCTTAGCTTCTTTAGGTTTATTATGGAGACTTTCTAACTTTGAAAATTTTAATTTTTCAAATATTGCCACCCTACCAGCATATCTTGGAAGGTTATAATAGAAGCCATGCATAGGAAGGGTAACATTTTATCATCAATATTCCCCATCAAACGTTGGATTGCATGTCCTTCTTCCAGTTGCTACTCGCACTTCATGCTGAGATTGCGCCAGTGTTTTATATACCTCATCACTAACTCATTCTTTCTCCTTTTATATAGGGCGATATCAATGATGGTAGTCTTCTCAATTGCACTAGCAAATCTTTTTATGAATAAGGCCTCTAACTCCCCAAAGGTCTTTAGTGAATTATTTGACAGCTCGGCGTACCATTCAAAAGTAGTTCCAATCAAGCTACTCATGAATTACCGTAATAACATAGCATTATTACCTCATGTGTTCTCACAGGTAGCTTTGAATTGCACCAATTACTGTCTGTGATTTTTATTGCCATCAAAAGTATTAAATTTTGGCACAAAATATCCCTTTGGATACAACTCTTGTTCATACTTTGTTGGGTACAGGTGACCTTTCCCTACTAACTTCTATACCTGTTTAGCAACTATAATGGCTTTAGTCTTTTCACTAATTAAGATTTCTAACTACGTGGCAGTTACAGGTTCAGATGTGCTCACCGCATTTTGTGGAGTACGCTGACGAGTTGGGTCATTAGTCTCTTTTCCACCTTTAGGTACACCCTTCACTCCTGAGGCTTGGGAAGCTTGGGGATTTAAAGTGTTTGCTAGAACATTACTCATAGCTTAATTGAAGGGCTGAGCCGGCGCAGGACCCACAAAAGTGGCCTTCTATATAACTCCATCATCGTATTCATCTAAGTCATCATCTCAGTCATTTTATCATTTAATTGATAGATTTCCTTATCTTTCTTCCACATCTATCTCCTCACATGCCTTCTCATTTCAATGAGTGTGATGTCTTCGACAGCGAAGATATTTTCTCTAACTTCTTCTTCTCCTTCCTCTAAGGAGTGAGCACTTCAGCTAAAAATGAATCTAGCTATGTGGCGACATCGATAAACATGTTCACGTGCTATGATTGTTGGTTATCTTCATCATCCCCATCCTCATCATCGATGTGGCTGACCATACGAACCACCTCAATTTTCATAATGTCTTCATCATCATATTCTTCTTCTTCTTCTTCTTCTTCTACCTAAATTTTTTGAGCGGCATTGCCCTTGGACTTCCAATTCTTGGGTTGGAATAAGTATTTCTTCGATTTGTGGACTGCAATTGAAGTGAACTTCTTCTCTGGTTGAGGTAGGTGAACGATGGGATTCCCTAGAGGATTCTCCAAGGTGTCAACTGTCACGATGGTTGTCATTATGACCTTCTTTTGGACTCATCTTTGATGAGTTTTGTTAGTAGGGGCGGATCTCCAGGAGATTGTTCCGGATGTCACGCCCAGCTTCAGCGTCCATACTAGCTTGCCTTTTCGCTAGGACCTTTTAGCAGTGGATTCCTGGATATGTGGTCCAAGTGTCATGCCCCAATATGCTTCCCGTGGAGCTTATCATCAAAAACCTATTTGCTTGGCTATTACAATAGATGATAGTCTCTCTCTTGGAGGGGTTCTTTGGGCCTCAAATACTAGTGGCCTTTGGAACTTCTTCTTTATCAATCCCTTCTCCTTGACTGTCTTTAATACTCAATGTACTAGGGTAGATAGGCATTCAGGCTCTTTTGTCTTCTAAGTGGTTGGGGCTTCGGGTCGACGCTCCCAAAAGGATTTTTTAATCTCACTAGAAGAGATATTTCTCTTTATCAACATCAGGTTAGTGAACTTGTTCTGAGTGAGAATATTATAGGCATTTGCACTTACTATAATCATTTGGTATTTTGTTCGCGAATGACATTTTGTGTATATATTGGGTCTTTTGCAACAGTCTGTAGACACTTACATTTGTTGTATATCATTCAACTCTTGCTGCAATGGATTAATCTCTTGCTCAACATTTAATTGTGACTGGTCATAAAGGTGTCTTATCATTCATTACCCTCTACTATGAAAACTTGTAGGTGTGTAGATGTCTCGTATATATATATATATATATATATATATATATATATATACATATATACATAGCATATATACAATCTTTGCTTGTCATTACTTGCATGATTCAATGTGCATGTTCGTATGTTAACATTGAGTACAAATCTTTTGGTATTGCCCATAAGCATTCGCATTTGCCAACTTTCCCCTACATTTTCTCGTAGGCAGCATCTAATATATGCAGCGGCTTACAATAACCTGCGGATGTTCGTATTTGATGTGTATTGTCCTCGTTAATTTAAATGAACCGACATATTTGTTGACTATCGAATGGTGGTCTTTTGTAATTTCTTGTATCTTGATGCTGAATATGTATGTGTATTTGCAAGGAACCCAACACCCTTGTAATTTAGTAATCATTATTGATTACAATTGGATAACATCGGTAATATGCGAGCTGTGTTGGTTTCAACCTCTTCAAATGCATCTTGGTTGGTAGTTCATCGCATGTTGAACTCCTCTACCTTTTACAATATTTAATGTACCTGGTCGCATACTAACATTGACTATAAGGTGTTTCATTTGTCACTTACGTATGC
This sequence comes from Dendrobium huoshanense, assembly GCA_016618105.1. Classification (NCBI taxonomy): domain Eukaryota; kingdom Viridiplantae; phylum Streptophyta; class Magnoliopsida; order Asparagales; family Orchidaceae; genus Dendrobium; species Dendrobium huoshanense. Next base: position 50,372,588 of record CM028353.1, on the reverse strand, counting down.
CTGTAGGGGATTTGTCACATTTGTTATACATCAATCATACCTTATAGAAGACAGGTGAATCCACATGTGTGTTGACCTTCATTGCTTGTGAGTATCTCTATTGTGATCTACGAGCAAGTGGTTATATGCATGAAGAGCCTTATATCATTGCATGTAGGCACATTATCAAATTCCTCGTTCAATCATCGCATGGATATTAACTTGATTGGAGGGCTTGAGTCACTTTAGTTTCATAACTCCTTTCCCCAATGATGATTCTCATTTGGAGGAATATGCTCGTTCATCACTTATTTATTATTTAAAGATCTAATCTACAACTTAGTGACTTGTGTACCTTATTGAACATACATCCTCTATTTGATCTTGATATAGTAACCATGAATATCGATTAATACTTAGATGACGATCGTTTGCTATTTGGTTGCATTTTTATTTAATTCTTATTTGCATGTAGTTTGATTAGGTCCAATATTTAGTTCCCTTGAACTTAGTCCACTTGATTTCAAGTTATAGCATGCTCTCTTGTAATTCTAATTTAGATTCGAGTTGAATTAAAGCTCTTTTAATTTACTTGAATATGAATCCAAGCCCAAGTTCAAGTTCAAGTAGTCCAAATCTTGTCCAAGTCTCCTGTGGTCCAACTCAAGTCCTAGCTTGAGTTCAAATGTTTGAATCATGTTCAAATTCAGCTCAAGTTTGAGTCCAAGTTTATTGTCATTTCTTTAATGTTCATTTGAGTTCAAGTATATTCCAAATTCAAATCTTTAACATCTAATTCAAATCGAGTTCATATCCTATATAGTCATATTGAGTTCAAACTTTGGTCCTCAGCTTGTTCATTTAAGTTCAAAACAGGTCTTATGTTCACCTAAAATTCCGCCACCCTCCCAAGGTCTCCCATGTTTAGGGAAAAACTACAGGAGCCTAGGCCTTCCCACCACACAAAATAAAGGCGTGTATGATAGGTGTCCTTAGACACCGCTGTCGTGGACTTCATTTTGAGAAAAAGGGAACATCATTGAGTGAGTGAAGTTGAACAACAACGGGGGCCGAAGAAGTGACGAATGGGAGAAAGTTTATTTTATAGTCGGCGAGCTCCCGTTCTTTCTTTCAATCAAAATGTTAAACTTCCGATCCACAGGGAGGGGAAGTCGTCCGAGAGCAAAGTCAAACAACCACGAAGGGCCGGAGAAGTACGTGAAATGGAGAACGTAAGCTTCAGAACCAACGAACTCCCATTCGTTTCTTCTAATTGAAGTGTCGTAACTTCCGGTTGGATAGGAAGGGAAGTTGTGGAAGGTATGGAATTGAACAACCACGAGGGAGCTGAGGAGCGGGAGAGTGAAGAGAGAGAGAGAGAGAGGCCAAAGGCCTCGTTTCTTTGGCTATTTAATGACGCAAGGTTGTGCGACATGGGAGGAGCATCGTGGGCGTGTCTGCGACGTGCGAGGTCGTGCGATGTCAGAGCATGTATGGGATTATGATCTTTTTTTAATATTTTTTATATTACAGGTTAAAAATAATTCCAAATAAAAAATGTTATAATTTAAAACTATTTAAAATGTAAGAGTCTACCATTTAAATATAAATTATAATGATCAAAGTGTAGCAATTTTAATTTAAACAATCATGAAAAATTATCCTAAAAAATCAACTTTGTTAATATACAAATTGAACTTTTCTAATATAAGTGTAAGTGCAAGGTTGACTACTGGTCATAGACAAGAATATTGTATCATTTAGAAATTGTTTGTACCTTAGTTAAATTTGAAATCCATTCATAAACCTTCATATGTTTTAGTTTACTTATACTCCCTTATTTGACTTGAGTATTATAATCTTTTAAGAATGCAATTGCATCAGATACCAATTTTTGATGTACTCATTTTTCCCCTCTTCTTTCTTTTGATGTTATTTTCATGTGTTTCTTTTTAAACTTATATGAGTACTAAAGTAATGTTTTTGAAAATATGATTGCTTCTTCCTTCAAGTAATCCTAAATTGAAATAATGCAAGGCCTGTTATAAGTTAAATAATTCCAAATTGGATTTTCAACATAATATAAGCACTCCCTCTTCCTAAATTTAGTTATTCAATCTTGTAACAAATAGTTCATGCTTAACTGTATAGCATTTAAATTCAAAATGAGGTATTAACTTAGATGGATTTCTTAGTTTATTATGATGATTTTCAAGCTATAAATTATTGCTCTTTGTTCTTTTAAGTTAGCACTTGTAGTTTTATATTATTTTTAATTTTAAATAATGTTTAATTGATATTTTAATTTTGGTTAACTTACCTAACATAGTGTAAATTATGGAGGACATTTCAATAATTAAGCAAATTAAGAATTTTAAGTTTATGAAAATTTAATTAACAACAAATAATAAGAAATAAAATAAAGAGCACAAGTAACAAAATAAACAAAACTAATTACTGCAAATAAAATTGATTCTAAACAAAATGCATTAACAACAACTTGTACATCATGCACTAAACTCATCAAGAGTTTTACCATCACAACCATCACAAGGACCTTCCCAAGCAATGAATGTAAAAATAAAGAAAACAAGAACCAACCAACCAACAACAACATCCTTCATCTCCTCCTAATCCTCCTCTCTCTCTCTCTCTCTCTCTCTCTCTCTCTCTCTCTCTCTCTCTCTCTCTCTCTCTCTCTCTCTCTCTCTCTCTCTTAAGCAAATAAAGTAAAAAAAAATAATGAAAAGAAAAATACAACAACAATAACCACTATCAATTGTAATCCTCCTCTTCCTCTTTATCAAAATTTGTAGCCTACATGTGCCACACATAAGGGTCATATGTAGGAGCTAGCAAGCAGGGGTGGATCCAATCTTAATTTTTAGGGTGGGAAAACTTATTATAAAAAAATTAAATAAAAATATAAAAAATCTAAAAAATATATAAGATAAAATTATCTTATACTCCTCATGTGTATAACAAAAAGCCAAATTACCTTCAATTTGAGAATGGAAAGGTCTTTACACTAGCGAGAACAATGAGGTCTTCACACAAATGGTCTCGAATAGGATGGAAAGGATCAGCTGCATCAAAAGTAGAACATGCCGTCTGTGGTTGTGCAAAGAATAGCATTGCGAGCGGCTAGCACTGATAGGGAAGATTAGGGCAGAGTGAAGGCTATGAAGACATGGAAGGCTGGGAAGATGCCAAAGTGCAAAGCTGTAATTCACTAACCCTAGCGTGCGAAGTAGTGCACACGCAAAGCCAAAATTTTAGATAAAAAAGGGAAGACACACATAGGATAGGGTGATATTAGGGCAAAAATATATTCTTGAGAGGGGGCATAATTTCAAAATTGACTTTCATATACAATTTTTTTTTAATTTTAAAGGTGGGCATTTGCCCACCCTAACTTATTTTGGGATCCACCCTTACTGGCAAGAACAAGAGCTGATTAGGAGTCTCTACAAATGACTCCTCTTAAACATTCCAAATAATGCTTCATTGAATTATGAAGCATAATTGCATTGTCTTTATTACATGTTCCATCTATGATACATCCCTTTTTACCACTCTATAGACTCATCACAAAAATAATCACACTATCCATTTGCTCCCTAAGGTTAGAAAACATAGTCTCATATAGATATGAGGATCCGAGCACTTTGCTTACTACTGCTGGGATGGATGGGTAATCGAGGCTCACTAGGTCATGCTTTCTCCTCATCACATTCCTTCTAAAATCTCTCTATTTTTTGCTTGGTGAGAAAAAATGGGAAAAGCTGCTCCTCACTATACTCACCTAACACACCAGCAATGACATAAAGGGAATAGACAAAAGAAGGATAACCTAAACCAATAGAAGTAGAGCCCCTAATGATATACATTAAAGAATAAAAGATTAACATCCCTACATCAATCAAGTGACCCAACTAAATTTCATAATTCAAAATTTCCCTATCCCGAGTCACCTAACTAATATTTTTTCTTGACGGGAATCTAACATACATGAAGTAATGACAAGCCTTGAACAATTGAGTAAAACACGAAGAAGGGAAATTAATAACTTTTTTATCTCTCTCTTTCCATACTGCTCCACTCCTAGGATTAGCTAACACTCTTAAAAGCTCCTAGGGGTCTACAAGTGCATTACTAAATAAAAAATAATCATCAAAATCTATGTCTATTAGTTTATAGATCATATTAATACTAAAGGGATCAAAAGGTACCCACTTACCCCTTCTAAAACACATTATTTTGGGCTTATTTAGCATTCATAATGAACTCTCTCATAATGTCACAAACAAGCACTGGGTTCCTCACACAAGGTCTATCATCCCCTACTCAAAGTAATGGACATGATCGTAGTTCTAGGATTTAGGAATTTTCTCTAAGGAATTAATTGTTTGTTAACAAACAGTTGAGAAAATCTCTCAACCTTAGCGAATATGAATCTCCTCCTAGCAAAGGAAGAGGAAGCCCTCTTCATAGTAGCTTGAACTTTAGGGGCCATTAGAAAAATTTGAGAAGTATAAGAAAAACACAAAATAACTATGTAAAGGAAAAAGAAAAACTTAAGCTAAATAAAAATACTGAAAACCAACCCTTCTTATTTATAGAACTTGACCAATATTGTAATGTTGCAAAGGGTAATGCTACGGTGTTAGGAAGAGATAAATGACAAATGATTAGATTGATAATGGTACCAGATGTGAAATAATGTGTGACCTAGTGATGTAGGTGTTAGAAAATGAAATGATAGCTTTTTGAATAGAGGATCATCACAACATTTGATAGTACAAACAATATGGTGTTAGGTAAAGACTATCATTGCAACACTATAACTAACTATTATGGTTTTTTGACCTATTACTATGGTGTTAAGAGTAGTGTTGTGGTGCATAATAAAAAATTATAATAAAAAAGTTAAGTACATACCATGATGCTGAATATAATGTCCCATCACTTTAGAAATTATAGACCTAATGCTGTTGTGCTACAAGAGTGAGCATAGAAGCATTTATAAGAGCAAAGTAGTGATGCAATGCTTAATTGAGCAGTGATGTGGCATTATACCCCATAACATTCTTCTGAGACTGTAGTGTTGTTAGGTTAGATTTAGAAGCCGTAGTGTTTAACAAGCTAACATGTAATGCTCTAAGTTTTAATGCTGTGATGCTAATTCAATTTCAACATTTCATAAAAAATGCTTAAAAAATATTATTTAATATTTATTCAAGAGCCATAATAAGTAAACTCATAAATAATACATACATGACAATTTTCACAAAAACAAAGAACAAATACATCGCACATCAACAACAAATATGATATTTAACATCAATAGAATTAGTTTGCCTCCGAAATAATCCTAAGTTTATAGTCTTCAACCATACTTGCATAGACATTATTGTCTCTATGACAACCAAAATTTAGATGAATAAGAATTGCAGAACATGCCAATCTATACTTTCTTCGAGTTAGAAAATCTTTTTATAAAACATGTTTACTAGGGCTTAGCATGGTGTCACGATCACTAGTTAGAAGATCTATTTCATAAGAATATTCATAGGCCGATAGCTTTTTTACTTAACGGTTTTGAAATCAAAACATTTGAAAAAATCAATATAAAATTTAAATATAAGAGATATTTATAAAATAAATCGCCCATTAATTGATTTGGGCTCTTCCCATAATACATGGGTTAATAACTTTATTACTTAAGAGTTTTACAATTAAAAATATTTGAAAAAAATCAATATAAAAATTTAAATATTAGGGATCTTTATAAAGTAAATATCTCATTACACCACCTCTAAAAATATTCATAGGCAAATCTCCCATTGCTCTTCGGTGTCCGGATTTATTTGGACACCAATCCAACGCATCATTATCACCAACTGGTGTGTACCGTCACCGGAACCGGAAGTAATAATTCGCCCCGCCGCGGCCGCGGCATTTCGAACTTTCTAACGACGTCGCTCTCGCACGTCAGCGACTACCGTTTCGGTATTTTTTAGCAGGATAAGGGCTGAAATCCAGCTCTTAGCCCATTAGATTCTTCAATTTGTTTTCACTGCATTTGCTTTAGAGTTCGAGCATAACACGTCGCCGCGTTACTGCCGCCTTTCTATCTCATGGTTTTTTCATCCGCTTGCCGTTCTCTGCTCCGGCACCGACAAATTGCCACCTCCTACCTCTCATGCTGTCGTAGGTCGATATGCACTTCCGCGCCCACTGAGGAGAGGATAGAAGCTGCCGGCTATCATGTCAGCGGCGGCCCTTCCTTCATGCGCGGGACCGTATTCTGGGAGCCCGACAGACCTCTCACCATCGAAGAGTTCCACATGCCTCGGCCGAAGGCAGGGGAGCTCCTCATCAAGACCAAGGGTCTAATCCCTTTTCCACCTCCACCGTCTTTTTGTTATGATTACTCTGTTTTAATGAAATGTTTGACTCGAAATTAGGTTCAATGTTTGGTTAAAATTTTGCCTTTGAATCCGCTTTTACACTTATTTTTCTATAGTTTACTTATTTTATACATGATTGTCCGATACAACTTCAATTTAATTGCATCCAAATTAGTTGACTTTACTGTAGTTGATCTGGTGAGTGCTCCGATTTTGAGATAACCATTTTCCTAGTTTGAAGTTGAAGAGATCGTGTATCCTTTGGTGAATCCTCGACATTGATGAATTTTTTTGTCCTGATTAGCAACTCGACCATTGCCTTTGGCCCTTTGGAGGATTTTTTTTGCAACTGCAAATTGAAAGATATCTTCATTAAGTTCATGCTCGAGAACCACTTTAGAAATAGTAGGATCAAGATTATGTACCTTAAATCTCAAGTGAATCTGGTCACGTATGACTACAAGGATTTTCCTTTATTTGTTTACTGATAAGAATGATTTAGTAAGTTCACAACTTCTACAAGATAGAGAAGTGTGCTGGTAGTTTTTTCTTGAATTCCTCAAAGGAACGGATGCATTCATGAATTTCTCAAAGGAACTGTTGCATTCTGGACCTAATTTTGAGAGTCACTTATGGACAGCATCCTTGAGGGAGGTTTGTAGTGCTCAATAATTGATTTAAATAGACACTGCATGAAGCGCCAAAATGGCTTCAAATCTCATTAAGTGTTTAGCAGGGTCTGCTATTCCTTTATAGCTATCGTGTTGAGGAATCTGAAATTTTTAGGGGAAAGACTTCATTGAGAATCTCTAGTATGAATGTAAAATGCAGTTGAGGATTGAAGTATTAACCTTGACCAAAGCTCCTTAATCTTGAAGGTTCTTCAAAGGAGGATCCATTTTCTTCTTTTCTTGGCGTTCTTTGTGGATCAACGAACCTTAGGTGGTGTATCAATCTTGGTCACCCCTTGTACTAGAATTTTTGCTGACAATGACATACATCTCCCTTTTGTAACTTACAAAAGGCAATTGAGTCATAGTCATATGTACTAGATTTGATTACTTTGTTTGGATAGAAGAAATCTGCTCTTGAGTTGCATAGCTTATGAAATGGTGGACATTCTTCTCATATCCAATCTCTCTTTTCCACCACCTTGGCATTTTAATAAACGCACCAATAATAATAAATACCTTGGGGGATTAAAAGTTGAAAACATCTGCATAGGTTATGGAAGAAGAAAGTGAGCGAACATAAAAAAAAATTTAGATGTGAATTCCTTACGAGTGCCTTTAGTGAAACAAAATACAAACTTAAATTCCTCTTATTTGAACTTTGTAAGCTTACATGAAATTTTATTATTACAGGATAACCTAATTTTGTAACAATGTCACGTATGACCATTGCTGGATAAAGGCTTTGAATGACCTAGACTCCCTTGCCTAGGCTTGGTGTTCTTGAAAGCTCAATGAATACTCAGTTTCTGTCTTGTTGTTCCTCAGAGATAAAGTCCATGGCATGAGGGGAAACTAACCTTTGGATAAATTAGCTGGTATAATACAGATATAGGCTTGTATGTACCTCTGGATAAATTGGTATTTTGAGGTATAACTTAATTAAGAAAATTTTATTTTTATCTTATGAAAAATGGATATTAGAACATGAACCATAATTCTACAATTAAGCTTGTATGTACCTTCGGATAAATTAGCTGAGTATTTTAGTATCATAATACAGATATATTTCATCACACTCAAGTCTTGGTTATTTTTGGTCAGAAAGCTTCGGTTGTTCTACCTCTTAGCATTTTTTGTCATTGGATTCTGATATTTCAATTAAAAGTTTGTTTATGCAGCTTGTGGAGTTTGTCACTCTGATCTTCACGTCTTGAAAGGTGAACTTCTATTTTCAAGCCCTTGCGTTTTGGGTCATGAAATAACTGGAGAAGTTGTTGAACATGGTGCCCATACGGATGTTGGCATAACAAAGAGGTTTTTGTGACGCAAGCAAATCTTTGGGTTTTGTTTCCTCTTAGTACTTGTTTTCTTGCTTCATCATGAAGTTATTTAATCTGATATGCTATGTCACTGATGACTTATTTTGATATCTTTTACTTTTTGAATGTACAGGTTCCCTATTGGAAGTCATGTGGTTGGAGCATTTATAATGCCTTGTGGCAATTGCTTCTTTTGTGTCAAAGTAGAACCTTTGGGATTTTATTCATTGATTTGTATTCATAACTTGCTAGTTGTAACTTCACATTCATTCCTTTGGCTTTTGTTCGAAGAACTGATTAGATGATCTGTTGTATAGGGCCAGGAAGACCTATGTGAGGCTTTCTTTGCCTATAATCGAGCAAAAGGAACACTTTATGATGGTCAAACCCGGCTATTTCTACGAAATAGTGGTATTTATCTTTGCACTAACTTTATTCGTTGAATTTTATAATTTTCTGAAGTTCATCTTCAATTCAAAAAGATTCATTACAGCTGCAATTGCCAATCCAGGTACCAAGTGAAATGAATAAATTGCTAGTCTGAATTTCTAACATTGGAAATGTAAATCCAACACTACCTTTATGTGGTTCGTCCTGCAAATTGCATTGGTCCGAGTGTTTTCTGGATTGATATAAAGCAGAAGTGCTTGGTTTTTTCAGAGCATGTTTTTTGAATGCTTGGCTAATGTCAGGACGCCTTTTTTTTATTATTAAACTCAGAGTCCGATCAACAAGTCACTGCCAGGGCATTTGGCTGAACAATTTTCATTGTTGGTGTGAATGCTCTATCGGGTCCTCAGACCAGAGTATTAAGAACTAAACTACTCTCTAAATGTATTATTACATGATTTTCAGAATTTCTTTCTTTTTTTCTTTTTTTTTTCTTTAAAGATTAATAGCATTTTTTTTTTGGCTTAAATAAAAGTCGCCTGACTTTTAAAATTATTTTGAATTTATCTCAAGTGTAATGCCAAAATCCGGAGGGGAGTTGATTCACCATTCTTAGTATTCTATAAGTGAATCTCTTCTGCTACCATAAACAGTTTCCTTATCAGTTTAGCTATAAAACTACCGAGATAAACCTATATACTGTTTTACCTCGGCACTAATATAAATTCTTATTTTTAGAGAACCTCTTTAATCACTCTAAGCTCCGCATACTTCTCTATACATTCATCAATAAGGTCAAAATTTATATCATTCATCTTAGTTTACTTGGATGCACTTATTTACTTGTTTTAAAGGTGTTAATTTAAATTTGCATTCAGTGTTATATTAATGGCATGGGAATATAATGTCCAAAAATATGATGAGCACTCAAAATTGAAAATTGTTCATTTAACTTAATCTTTATCTGCCTGTCTTTTAATCAGAATAAATCCCGTTATAGTTCATCAAGAGTGACCTTGGAAGCTCTCCTAACATAAGCCTTGGCTAATTGGTTAGACAGCTTCATAGGTGGATCAATGAGGATGCTCTGAAAGGTGCCTCTGAAAAGGTGCCTTGCATTATCCAGATTAGGTTTAGTCACTAATTACTTGAAGTTTGCGTAAATTCATATGGATTTAAGCTATCTGGATCTTGGGCACCCTGCATTCTGACCTTTAATTGCAGTGCTTCCATATCTTTAATTAACACTTCATCTTGAGTTAAATATTAAATTTACCAGTCCTCCGAATTGTCTATTTAAGGCATCAGCCACACATTAACCTTGCCTAGATAAAATTGTATGTCAAGATCATAATCCTTTATTAATTTCAGTCATCTTTCATGTCTCAAATTTAATTCCTTCAAGTAAAAATATACTTTATACTCTTATGATTTGTGAATATTTCACATCTCACGTCATATAAGTAATGTCTCAAAATCTATAAAACAAAGATAACTCTAGCTAAATCTAAGTCATGTGAACTTTCTGGAGGCATGTGCAATCACCCTTTTTATTTTGCATTAAAATACAACCTAACTCTTTTAATGAAGCATCGCTGTATAATTGGAATCCCTCAGTTCTAGATGAAATTGTTAGTACTCATGTCAATGTTAAACACTTCTTCAATCCCAAAAAACTTTGCTCACATTCATCAGTCCATTCAAATTTAACATCTTTTCGTGTTAACTTGGATAGATGCAAAACAATTTGAGAAAAACCCTTTACAAATATTATGATAATCTACTAATCCCAAAAAGCTCATAACTTCAGTCACATTGATTGGACTTGACAATTCTACAACTGTTTTCACTTTTTTTGGATCTACTAATTCACCTTTACTAGTAATAATGTGCCTCAAGAAACAATTTTTCTCAACCAAAACTCACATTTAAAAAATTTAGTAAATAATTTGTGTTGCCTCCATAATCCCAGAACAATTCACAAATGATATGCATTCTCTTCATCATTCTTAGAATAAATCAAGATATCACCAATAAAAATATTACAAATTGATCCATATAAGGCCTGAAAATTTTATTCATCATATCCATAAATACTGTGACGATATTTTTCAATTCAAATGACATAACAAAAATTCATAATGCCCATATATGGTATAAAAAATTGTCTTCTCAATACCACTTTCTTTCACTCCAACTTAATGGTAACTAAATCTCAAATTAATTTTGGAAAATACAGAAGTACCCATTAGCTGATCAAATAAATCATCAATCATAGGAAGAGGATATTTGTTCTTAATGATCATCTTGTTCAACTCCATGTAATCAATATAGAGCCTCATTGACCATTCTTCTTAACAAACAACATTGGTGCACTTCAAGGTGATATACTAGTATGAAGAGTCCTTTTTCAATCAGTTCTGATAAATTACTTTTTATTTCTTGTAACTCTTTGGTTGCTATTCTGTAAGGGCTTTTTATAATTGGGTTTATTCCTAGTTAAATATTTATTGTAAACTCTACTTCGCTCTCTAGAGGAAAACTATCCAACTCTGAAAAAATATCCATAAATTCATTCACCACAAGAATATAATTTATATCATCCATTACTTTTTTGTTTGCTTCTAATTTTGTCAAGAAAATCAATTCACCAGCTCTCATACTTTTTGTTTACCTGACTAGAAGTAATCAAAGATGAACTTATTTCTTTCTCATACTGAAAATATAATAACTCAACTCCAGGCAAATCAAATCTAGCTCTTTTCATCCAACATTCAATAGTAGCAAAATATTTGACCAACCAATTTATATCCAGAATTACTTCAAGCTCCATTAAAGGTCGTACAATTAAATTGATTGGAATTCCCTACTGGCTATTATAAGATTAACTGAATATGAAGCACTGACAAATAAATTATCTCCAACAGGTAATAAAATATTTAGACCATAAGTAAAATAATTGGTTTTAAGTATAATTTGTCATGGAATAACTCAAATATAAAAGAGTGCAATACACCAAAAAAAAAAACTCTAACATTTAAGTATGAAATAATGATTATACATGTCACCACTCCTTAAGATTCCTTAGCTTCTTGAGACATTAAAAATGGATTTGCTCAATTGTGAATTAGCACCTCTATAATGCTTTGTCTTTTGAACACCTTTCAATTCTCTGGCTCCCTAAATGTCTTTCAGACAATGTCTCTTGATATGACTTGGCTCCCCACACAAATAACACTTGAATTCAGTTGACATTTCCCAGAATGCGACTTTCTACAACTTGTGTAGGCTTGTATCAAATGGGACCCCTACTTGCTGCTGATGTTCACCTTGATGAAATTTCTGCATTTTAAATTGATCATCTTTGATATCAAATAGCCTCTTCTTTCTCCTAGTCTCCCCATATCATGCTCATGAATTCTAGCACTTTCAACTAGATTAGCAAAATCTTTAATGCATAGAGGAATTAGAGGCTGTCTCAATGAATCTCTGAGCCATTTTAGAAATTTGTAATATTTCTTAGGAGTAATGATAAGCTATGGAGCATATCTTGACAAGGATGTAAAATATGCCTCATTTTGAATAACATTTTTGGCTCCTTGCATAAATTCTCATGCCTTTTCCTGCTTTGCTGAAGGAGGAACATATCACTCCCCGAAGTAGATAAGAGAAGGGTTGTAGCGTTCATGAGAGACACCATAGTTTTTACGTGGAAACCCCCTGAAAAGGCCGAAAAACTATGGGGTCTGGCCCATTTTGAATGAATTCACTTGTATTTGCAGTCAATTATAAATGAGGCCCATCCTTGGGAGAAGGCCTTGGCTTGATGTCACAACTGTGCATCACATAGAGCACATTAAATGGTGGGAGTTACAATAATCAATATAAGCATGTTTATTTGGTCGGCAGGACCATAATCGATAGGATAGAGGTCGAAAAGACCGTAGTAGGAGACAGAGGTCGGAAGGACCGTAGTCAGCAGGAGATAGGGGTCAGAAAGACCGTTGTCTGGCAAGGGAGGTCAGAAGGACCGTAGTGGGCAGAAGACCGGGGTCAGAAAAATCTTTGTCTGGCGATGGAGGCTGGAAGGACCGTAGTAGGCGATTGAGGTCGGAAGGACCATAGTCTTTAGGAGACAGGGGTTAGAAAGACCGTTGTTTGGCGATGGACGTAGGAAGGACTGTAGTAGGCGACGGAGGTTAGAAGGGCCATAGTCAGTAGGAGACAGGGGTCAGAAAGACCGTATTAGTTGGGCGATACTCTGGTAGAACTCTGGGTGTCAGGTGGTGGCTTAGCAGATGTCCGGATCACTACTATCCGGGCCTCAGGTGGTGGTCCGGTAGAAGTCTGGGCCTCAGGTGGTGGTCTGGTAGAAGTTCGGGCATCAAGTGGTGGTCTGGCTAAAGTTCGGGCCTCAGGTGGTAGTCCGACAGAAGTTCGGACATCAGGTTGTGGTCCGACAGAACTCTGGGCCTCAGGTGGTGGTCCGGCAGAAGTTCGGGCCTTAGGTAGTGATCCGATAGAAGTCTATACCTCAGGTGGTGGTCCAACAGAACTCCGGGAGTCAGGTGGTGGCCAGACAGAAGTCCGGGCCTCAGGTGGTGGTCTGGCAGAAGTCCGGGCCTTAGATGATGGTTTGGTAGAACTATGGGCTTCAGGTGGTGGCCCGGCAGAAGTCTGGGCTTCAGGTGGTGGTCCGACGGAACTTAGGGCCTCAAGTGGTGGTTTAGCGTAACTCTAGGCGGTGGTCGAGGAGGAGGAAAGAGCGATCTACGATTTCTCTCTTGATTGGAGCCACTTTTCAAGAGAAAGGAGTGGTCTATTTATAGATTTCCTAGAGTGGCATAACCCGTAAATAGGAGGAAGATCAAGGGTAAATGGGGAGTGGTTAGGATGGACGGCTAATGTTGAATCCTTTGATCGTGGACCGTTCATTAGACATTTGAAGGTCTTAATGATGTCAGAATTCACTGATTTTGAGCTCATTGGATTCATCTCGTCGAGCCGCTTGATTTGACTATAAGCATGTCACGTTTGGAAAACATTTGGTAATCCAAATTGTCATTTGAACCTTCCAACAACGCTTCGGGTTCTCCATTCAGACCAATTTGGGCTCGGATTGAATCAAATTTGGTGTCGTTGGGTTCGTATTCTCGAGACGTTCATTTCGACTGCAAGTTTGCTGAAATTGGAGTTTGGATGGCCCCAATTTTAATTTCAAAAGTTTCCACTTGATTTTTTCTCGAGATCCGTGCCCGATCAAGATGTTTTTTGAGGATGTATCAAAAATATTTTTATATTATGTCATTTTCATCAAATATAGGGTAACCACGTAGGATTTCAATCACCATGATTGCATCAATATGAAACATATGAAACCACTCCCTTTCCAAACGGGCTTTGGATGGAATCTAGAAAGGAACATGAAAATTTGAGCCTCCTCTCTCTTCCTCCTTTCTTTTGTAGTACTATAGACAAGGAATGATGTTTTGGATGCTTATAATCAAATCATGAATATTTTTACCTCCTTTGTCATCAATGATATAGTTATATGTATTTTAATGATTTTAAATAGGAGTTAATTGTAGTAAGAAATTCATATTAGTTGATTTATGTATTTGTTTTGCTTATTGGTAATATAAGGTGAAGTTTGCTGGCTTCCTCTGTTATGTAGGTTTAGTAAGTTTTCCATCTAAAACAATAATGATATATGTTTTAAGTTACTGTTTTTTCTTAAATTATAATATCCTTTGCAAGTCATAGTTCACATTGTTGTGTAAGGCCCATCTTCTTTATCATCAACCCATATTAGGTTAAAGCCAATGGGGGAGGCTTGAGGACTACACATGCATATTAGCAGGCCATTGTTATGCCCCATTTCAAGCATTTTGAAAGCCTAACTCAAGGAAAGGATATCCCCCATTTCAAGGATTTTGAAAGCTTAACTCTCATTTGTTTGTCCATTTGGTCCATCTGACAAAAATCTTTTATAATCTGTTCTTTAGTTTTGAGTTGGTGGCCAGATTTGAGACATTATGTTAAACATGAGCGAATGTTCTACATTTTCAAAGCACAGGTTCACATTTTTCTGCAAAACAGTCTTCAGAAAGACTAACATTGACCAAAATTTTCAAAATATGCATTAAGAGCATCACATGAAATTGTCATGATGATTATTCCTTGTATTACAAATCATATATGTTTTAACATGTAACCCCTTTATGATTTCTCATTGAAAACTGAATTAGGTTTCAGTTTAGCATAAGCACTTAGTGCCTAACAGAAATAATTTAAGGGATCAATGCTATATGCTTTTTTTTTTATATAAAAGCTTGAGTTTGTTTTAATTAAGAGTTTATACATGGAATTTGGGATCGTTTTGTTAATATTCTGTTTTTACGGACCTTTATGCATATCAATTTCCCTACAGGTTTCATTTGTAAACTTTAAATCACTAGGTAGTTGCTGAAAGCAAGTCTTGTATGCTGAAACTTGTTGCTGAAAGCAAATTTTGTATGCTGAAATATGCAGAAATTATTGCATTCTAATTACCGAAACTAAATTTGCCACGTGCAACTCGTAATATGTAAATATGGTGATTATCTTGCAATCCTAAATTATGAACGGATCTTTCTATTGTTATTTAATTAGATTGTTTTTAACATGGGTTCTCTTTCATCACAGTTTTGGAATTTTAAGGCACGCATTAAGGACTGTATGTTTATAGGAAATTATTATGCTTACCCCAAAGTTCAACCGAAATCATTCTAAATTGTTTCTGTTTATTCAGGAAAGCCTGTGTACATGTACAGCATGGGTGGACTTGCTGAATACTGTGTCATTCCTGCAAATGCAGTTGCTACTCTGCCAAACTCACTACCATATACTGAATCTGCTATCTTAGGCTGTGCAGTTTTTACTGCGTATGGAGCTATGAGACATGCTGCTGAAATGCGTGCTGGTGATTCTATAGCAGTTATAGGAGTTGGTGGCATTGGAGCAAGGTGATAATCTGAACTCTTAACAGGACACAATAGAGATAAAGGATTCATATAGCTGACTCCATGTAGTGGGATAAAGGATTATTCTCAATATATATATTTGTGACTTTACAGCCCAAATTTGATCCATACAACATCATTGACCATTTCTAATTTTATAAAATTTATCTTTAAACCTTCATACACACAAAACTAGTGAGACATTTTTCTATTTTAACACTGCAACATCAACTCTAAAGTTGCATCCTCATTTATATCTTTATTTTATATAACAGGTTGAAGATGTTTAAACCTATCACATCTAGGCATTATCTTATCTTTTAATCCAATAAAATCACATATCATATAGTTGCTCTTTGTTTTACTATTCTAAGATCTCTACCTTCTAAGCATTTCCTTAGGATGTCTATTTTCTTAATTATTTTAATGGATGCCTCACCAATTTGAATTACATCCTATGCATAAAATATGCATCAAGACACCTCATTTTAAATATCTTTAGTAATCATCTCCGTAGTCAATATAGAATATATGGACTTCATTTTGATCTTTGATATAAATAATTGATAATTGGAAATCTTTGCCACTTCACTACTACTTTTGATACTAATAAGTATTTTATAGTGCCTATCTTTGATAATATCATTTTATCTTTAGCACGCACCTTTATGCATTAAATTTTACTCCGTCAATTCCTTAGCTATTCAATCATATGTCTTCTTAAGATCATAAAAATAATATGATGATATTTTCTTTGTTCTATGTACTTCTTCATTGATTGTCTTAACATAAAATTAGTTTAAAAATCTTCTTGGCTCCAAAATTAACATAATTTTTCTAAGCCTATCTTCATTTATTCACTCACATTGTTTTATTTTGTGACTAATAAATTTGATTTCTCTATGGTTAACTGAATCTTGAATATCTCATTTATTCTTAAATATTGATACAAATTATTTTCTTTCTAGTCATTTGACATTTTCTAATTTTTAAATTATATTAAAAAACTAATCAAATTATTGCAATATTCCTTATAACTTGTTAAATGAACATAGAGCCTTCCATGCTTAATTTTTTTTAAGGCCAACTCCACTTTATATATTTATGTATTTATACATAATATACCTCATTATATTGTTTTTTATAATTTTCTAAATAAAATTTTTCCTTGAATCTCAATTAATAATTTCTCAAATTGTATTTTCATCATTTCTTGATATTTTCATATTTAACTAAAATATCATTATCTTCACTTTTAACATGTCTAACTTGGTTAAGATTCCTGGGTCTCTCATCTTTTATTTTAGTTATTCTATATATCTCCTTTTTTTTCCTTCCTTAATATCAAGCTTTTGTTTTGCTTTGTATCCTCTTTGTGAGATTTATATATTTTTTATAGTCATTATCAGCCTAAGCAGCATACAATCTTTGTCAAATTTTTAAAATGTTTTTTTTTTTAAGTAATCACCCTTTGTACCTCCTCACTCCATTAAGTCTTCTTGTCAATGCACAATTTATTTCTAGGGTCTCTTAAACTTCTATAGTAATTTTTTTTATATAGAACTAGTCATCTTATTCTGCCTCAAATTTGGCTCAACTAAAAATTGCCAATTTACCTCTCTTAGCACTATTATCTAGAAAGATAAACAATTTGTCGACTTTTAGTTTATGCTCCAATACAAGAAGTCACTTGTAACTTTTAACAATGCCATTGTTGAGTCTCAAATCTGCGTGAGAGAAGTTAAGGGTTGCGTTATGTAGTCAACAACCAACATAGAATTTGTTGCACAATCATGACATGAATCTAATAGCGAGAAGGGAAAGGACTCTGAAACTAAAAATTCTACTAACGCGTGACCGTATGAATTTATATTATTAAGTTAGCTGTCCAAGTTTTATATTACATGTTTTTGATATATTTGATTAGTTTTTTTAAGGATAGATAAATCTATATGTTTCCGTAGATCAAATAGGATTTAATTTATTTGCTTTATACAGCGCTGCTTCATTTGAAC
Organism: Dendrobium huoshanense; assembly: GCA_016618105.1. Taxonomy (NCBI): domain Eukaryota; kingdom Viridiplantae; phylum Streptophyta; class Magnoliopsida; order Asparagales; family Orchidaceae; genus Dendrobium; species Dendrobium huoshanense. The sequence goes on along the minus strand of CM028353.1, from coordinate 50,354,797 downwards.
TAAATTATATATTTTTCAGTTGTTTACAGATAGCACGAGCATTTGGTGCTACTGAGGTAATTGCAGTTGATGTACAAGATGAAAAACTGCACAATGCAATGACACTTGGAGCAACTCATACCATAAATGCTTCAAGGGATGATGTTGTTGAGAAGATCAAGGTACACAACTTCAAATTTCCAAAATTGCGCTATAGTTTTTTTGTATATTCTATTTTTGAGATGCATATTTTTTCTTTTATCAAAATATAGAGCTTGATTGTTTGTTACTACTATCACTATTTAAAAATAAAACGGGCATATCTGACTAGTTTATGATTGGCGGAAGTGCTTAATCCCAATATGATGTTGTTTGACATAATGGATTTATATGATGTAGAGGGATAGTGAGATCAATATTCTTCATGGATCTCTCTCTTTTGTGTCCATTTGACTTCTATGATCGAGCTCAATTTTCCTTTTGATGCATGCAAATTTCAATTTTTTTAGTTTTATTGTAATATGAATACTATATTTACTTTTTGTTTATGCCACCCTATGATGGAAGACAACCTATGTTCATGAGTAGGTGGTGCTTTGGACATGTCTTACTTTGGGTGTGCTAGCCTCTTTGGTGCCTTGGCTCTTGGGTTGATTTTGGTTTCTCGGTTTGGGCTTGGTTGTCTTGGGTTTAGCTGCCCTTTTTGGTGAGCTGTTGTGTTCTTCTTCTAAATTCAGCTCATTATGTTTAGTGGAATGCCTTTTCAGCTCATTAATGGGATGTCCTGGTTCTTCCCCACCTCTGTTTGGCCTTCAGTTTGTCCTCCTGGCTCCTGTCCCGTGGCCGACTGTTCCTTTTCCCGTGGCTTCCCGTTCCTGTCCCCCGCGTGGTCCCTTCGGGTGCTGCTCCTGGAGCTGTCTGTTTGCCTTTTGTCTCCCTATTTTTGGTTGGTTCGGCTGGAGGTGGTTGGGGCTGTTTGGCTTCCTCTTTTCACCTATATATATGGGATGTTTTGAAGCTTTTAGAGGTTGCTGTTTGGTGAGCAAAATTCTTTAAAAATCAGAGGGTTTCTTCTTGGGAAAGCTTGCGAGCTTGTTCCATTTTTCTTCTCCTCTCTTCGATTTCGTATTGGGCTTCTTATCTACTTCTTCACTCCACAAGTTTCGACTCTACTTGTATCTTTCTTCTCAAGCTATTAGAGGAGTTGGTTTGTCGGTTTGGTAGCATTTGTCGGGGGAGTTTTGTGGAGGATGTTGGCCCATAGTAGTTGTGGTGAACTCTTTGTTTGTATTTCCTAAAGCACTTATTTTATTTTACCTACTATTTCGTTGCATGTGAGGTGACTGTTAATCAGTTAGTCTGAGGGTAGCTTGTTTTATTTTTATTTTAATTTTCGTTTTGTCTAACTCTTGTTTGTTTGGAGGTTCGTTGGGTGTTGGCTTTCTAAATTTCTAATCGAGAAAAGTTTTACTAGCCCTTATGTTCTCCCTTTTGGCTTTCCTATCTAGCTATCTGCATCAAGTTTGGTATCAAAGCCTAGGTTAGCATATCTTAGGTTGGTGTATGAGTTTTTCTTAAAAACAAAATGGCTAATCAAAACAATCAAGGGGATTGACAACAAATGATGCAATAGTTGGGGTGATTTACAACATCAAATAAACAACATGTCTAACACCCTTGGAAATTTGAATGTCAACAACGCTAATGTCCAAAATTTTGAAAATGAGGAAGAAATCCCTAGGAATCAAAATAGACATCATAGGAATTAGGATCACAGGATAAAAATTGATGTTCATGACTTTGAAAGAAAATTACAACCTGAACAATTCATCGGTTGGTTATAAAAAATGGATCAATTTTTTGAATGTAAAGAAATCCCAAATGACATGAAAGTTAAATTTGCTAGCTTAAAACTCACTGGCCATGCTTTAACTTGGTGAAAGAACCTTCAAAATAATAGACTAAGGTGAGGAAAAGAAAAAATTCAAAACTGGGACATAATAAAAAAAATGAAAGGAAAGTCTCTGCCTTCTGATCACTCACGAACCTCATTCCAAGAATTTAACAATCTTCATCAAGGAAATCAAACAGTTGAAGAATATACTGAAACCTTTTATAAACTCCAATCTCGAAACGATTTAGATGAATATGAGGAAAAAACTGTCACTAGATACATTAACGAATTAAAATGGACAATTCAAGATCAATTAAATTTGCACCATGTAATCAAACTCGACGAAGCTTATCGAATGACCTTAAAAATTGAAAAGCAACAACAACGAAGTTATAACAAGGCACCTAAAACTTATAAGCGACAACAAACTGGTGGGATTAAAATTCAATCTACACAACCTTCTGTGGGAACATCTATTGTGCGAACAAAAACATTTGAAACTCAAACTTTAGATAAAGGTAAAGGATTGATGAGACCTAAACCTACTGAACCACTCATGCTGATTGGACCATATTATAAATATGGGTTATATAGGCATCTTTTAGCTTCTTGTAGGAAAAACAACCCTCCTAAGACTAATTACATTGAAAATGATGAAGAATTAGAGGAAGAGGAAGAAGAAAATGAAACTCAACCCGAAAATGAAATTGAGTTAGAAAGGGTTGATGTAGAGGGCGACCAAGGTGATCAATTCTGTGGGCTCCGAAAATTCGGCCCCGGCCTCCGCATCGCTTTTTCTTTTTCGGCGAGGGAGTTTTAACGAACTAAGTTCCGGGGTAAATTTTGGAAGGCAGATGGGTTTGTAGATAAGACACTACCCAGAGATTTCGCCCTCATTTTGCGAGGACTTTATGATCTGAGTTCTGGTTTCCTATAGGCGCAAGCCCCTATAGTTAATTACCCCTCCCGATCACGAGAGAGAACTTTCGATTAAGGCTAGTCGTCGATCAGATACGTATAGATACGTGTTATCTGGCATATAGTAGCAGCAATGGTTTGGATATTGGTAGAAATTGGATTTGGAAATTGAGTTTGGATTTGGGAATTTGGAAAGCATTGAAAAGTTTGATATTTAAAATATGAAATTTCACCACCTAATCCTTGAAGCGGATGGTGGGGGAATGGATGATGGGCCCGATCAAGATCCCATGGTTCCGTCGTCCCGGGCCATCGTGGTCCCTGGTCTACTTAGTCAGAGGAGGTAGTCGACCCAACCTGACAGAAGGATCCTTGTCGGCAGCCATGGGTTGCTTCGTCCAAGGGGACCTTGTAGACCGGGGTTGAATGTTTGTCTAAGGGGACAAATTTGAATCCACCTTAGCTAACAGAGGGCTTTGTGCCCTATCGATCATATCCTATTGATTCATATCTCAAGGATTTGATGCCAATAAGGAGCGTATTGGCTCTGGCCATAACCGGTATTTCGTGGTGCCCTTTGGCGGCAAAACCACTCAGTTCAGAGGGCCCCGGGTCGTCGTAACCGTTTATCCTGCGGTGCCATTTAGCGGCAGACCGCCGGTTAGAGGACACGTACCACGTCCTTACTGGCAGGAGATTGTTTGAGAATGGATCCTAGTGATATTTTCGACTAGGCATTTGGCTCTTTGTGAGCAAAAGTAGATTTTGATTTGTCCACCCCGGCAAACTGTTGCGGAGGGTGGATGGATTTTGCTTTGAGTGATTGATGGATTGATTTCAGATTTAAATATCTGGGAATTTGGGATTTGTGGAGCTTTGGATTTGGACTTTTGGAAGACATAAAAATGCCTGAAGTTAACCCCTCCGGTTGAGATCATCATTCAACACGGCCATCATCGGGGTGTTTTGGGGTCATTTCCATTTGTTGATTGAACCTTGTCAACTCGATCAAGCTTTTGCTCGAGGATCGGGTTTCTCGTAGGCTTTGTGCCTTTGTTCATGAATTTTCTTGATTTTAGGCATTGAAGGCCTAAAAAGAATGTATTTAAACAAATACACCGTTCGCTACAACAGTGTATTTTGTTAGGTAGTTCGAATCTTGTCGACTTCTATTGATCCGTATAGAAGGATCGGATTCGAACTTGAATTCACTTGTCAACCCGCGCAGCATCCCTAAGCGTCACGTGTGTACCAATAACACGCTCGTCGGGGCCCATACGGTTTGAGATTGTATTTACCCCTTGTGTACCTATGTGTATACAAACTAAGGTGCACGTGTAGGGGTACTTTGAAATAATTATAGACGCCTTCTGTCTGCTTGTACGAATGTTGCAGATCCGGTGGCTTCAGTTGTGGATCGTAGATGCCTTCTGTCTGCTTGTATATGTGTTGCAGATCCGGTGGCGATAGATTTTGATGTTGACTCCCCCTTTCTCAATCACCGGGGGAGGTTTTCTTTTGGATTTTGAAGTCTACTGATTGTCGCTTTGCTTTGAGAAGATCTCCTTTCAAGATCTTTAGTGTAGTAGAGTTTTTTCATACATCGGGTTGCTATTGTACTCGAGATACTTGAAGATCTTGATCACCGTTGTCATAGGTGATATCTATACTTGTGCCCACAGTGGTTCGTTGTACCTACGACATACCCACTGTTGTTATCCACAAGTGATTTGTGCTCATTTGTAGGGGACCGTTGTACTCACTACGACTTCCTGAAGGTATTTGTAGGAGAGCCTTTGCTTTTGTATTGGAACCACCTTTCACCAATCTCAGGTGATTTGATGATTGCACTTGCTTGTAGGGGACGTTCCTTCCATTATTGATCTCCCATATTGCCTTCTCAATCAACAGGCACTTGTAGGGATTGTTGTAGTAATTAACACATCTTTCGTGTGCACCGGGATTTCATCCCCCGCTTGTAACTTATTGTTAATTTAGAGAACTGTGCATTTAGACTCTGATTGGTTCATTCACCCAAAGTCTCAATTCTATGTATTCCATCGGACCCGAGTTCAAAGTTCAACTCATGCTTGAATCTTGTGTGTTGTTCTTGAAAGTTCAAATTCTTTATTGCTCATGTCAAATTTGGATCCAACTTGAGTTCAATTTGAGTTTGAGTTCTATGTTCGGGTCCCCTGATATTGCACAGTTTGAGTTCCAAGAACAAGTTCAAGTGCTTGTTCAAAGTTTTCTGGGATCTTTTGAGGTACAATTTCTTGTTCAAATGATTTGAATTGGGCTTCAGCTTGATTTATTTCATTTGAATTTGGTCTTTAGAAATCATTTGAATTTTGGTTCTGATTTAGGTCCACAAGTCCTTTGTTCTTGTACAGGTCCTCTGCTCATTTGGTTCAAGTTCCGTACATTTCTGTTCAAGTACATGTCTTCTACATTGTTGCACAAGAAGGTCTTTATGTTGTTCAAGTTCTTTGTGCATTCAGTGAAAATTTCGGCAGCACCCCGGCATATCCCCCGTTTGGGGGAAAATTGGGGAGCTGGGCCTTCCCACCACGCTACTAGAGCGTGTATGGTAGGTGTCCTTGGACACCGCGGCCGTACAAAATTTCATCCCACCACGCTACAAGAGCGTGTATGGGGCCTTCAGCAGTACCCGTACAGTAGAACAGCAGTAGCGTACCAGAACAGCAGTGACTCCCCACCACGCTACAAGAGCGTGTATAGGGCTCTCCCACCTCGTCATATGCTTCGCACCGGGCTCCCTCCTACCGTGCTACAAGAGCGCGTATAGGTGGTTCTCCGGTCCGCTGCAAACATCGAGAATGGGATTTTGGAACATCATACCTTTGCGTAGCAGTCGTCGGCGGTGTCGGTGTAGAGGTCGAGGTCGAGGTCGAGGACCGTCCCCACCACGCTACAAGAGCGTGTATAGGGCTTACCCGCCTCGTCATATGCTTCGCACCGGGCTCCCTCCCACCGTGCTACAAGAGCGCGTATAGGTGGTTCCCCGGTCCGCTGCAAACGTCGAGGACGGGATTTAAGTCAGAAATTATACCTTGAAGTCGTCGACGAGGTAGCAGTGTCGACTCGAGGATCGAGGCAAGAGGAATAGCATTTTATTATTATTATTATTATTATTATTTATATTTTAAAACTAATTTTCATTAATTATAACTAATTAATTTTATTTAAAATAATTAATTATAATTATAATAATTAATTTTAATTACAATACTTAATTATGTTTAATTTTAATTAATAATAATTAATTAAAATTAAAAAAAGTAATTTTAATTAATTTTAATTAATTATAGATAATTATTAATCATAATAATTAACTATAATTAAAATAATTAATTAAAATTTATTTAATTAACTTTAAATAATTGTTATTAAAAAAATTTAAATATAATTAAAATATTTAATTTTAATTAATTATCAAATATAATTAATTACTTTTAAAATTAATTAAGTATAATTAAAAAAAATTAATTTTAATTAATTAATGATAATAATATATAATAATAATAATAAAAAAAAAACAAAATCTCTCCCTCTCTCTCTCAGGTTCGGCGGCATTACGGGGTTTGGCCGAGCAAACGAGCGAAGGGGAGAAAGTTACCTTCACTGTCGGCGAGTTCCTGCTCGCGGCTCCGATCAAAATGCCGCAACTTTCGGTCCAGCGGGAAGGAACGACGTCGGCCGGCAACAAGAGCGGGCCAAAGAAACGCACGAAGGGAGGAAATGGCCTTCACTGCGATCGAGCTCCCTGGTTGCTTCCGATCAAGATGTCTTTCACGGCCGGCGAGCTCCAGTAGATGCTTCCGATTAAAATGTCGTAACGTCCGATCCGACTGGAAGGGCGATTCGTCGAAGGAGCTACGTCGAACAGCCACTGAGGAGTCGGAGAAACGACGGGAGGGAGAAAGTTATGATCGCAGCGAGCGAGCTCCTTTGCTTCCGATCAAGATGTCTTAACTTTCGATCCTACAGGAGGTGTCGTCGAAGGGAGTGAAGTCGAACGACGGTAATGGAGTCGGATGGGGGAGAAGCACGCAAAGGAAGAAAGTTATCTTCACAGCGAATGAGCTCTCGTTCTTGCTTCCAATCCTAATGTCGTAACTTCCGATTCGACAGCGAAAGGACGTCGTCGTGCGAGCCTTATGCGGAGATCGTGGGAAAATAAGCGACGTCGTGCTGAATTCGGCGCCGGACAGGTACGTGGATTAAATTTTTTTTTTTCTTTTGTTTTATACGGCAGCATGTCAACAAATGCCCCCCAACAAATGTGGTAGGCGTCTGGAGCGGGCCACGTTTGTTGCATGCTGATTGACCCTGTGGATCTCTAGATATCTATTCTAGATGTCACACAAGGATTTTCATTTAGTGGATCTCCAAGAATTTGCTTGGATGTCACACTACTATCTTTTTGTGGATCTCCAAAATTTGTTTGGATGTCACACTAAATTTTTTTTTTTTTAGTGGATCTCCAAAATTTATTTGGATGACACACTGAGATTTTCTTTTAGTGGATCTCCAAAAGTTGTTTGGATGTCACACTACTCTCTTTTAGTGGATCTCCAAAATCTTGCTTGGATGTCACACTACTCTCTTTCTCCACTGCTATCTTGAATGTATCCATAGATGGTTGATATCTTATCTTTGTAGATTGACGTTAGTGGATAGCATATGCTCAAGATTTTTCTATCATATGCTTGTATTTTGATGAAATTTTAAATATTTATTTGGGGATCTCGGCATGCAGCGCGATGTCGACCCAAATAAATATTTAAATGCCCCCAGTCTTTTAGGGACATTTGTAGATGTCATCAAGGTGCTCAATCTGCAACTTTTGCTTGAGTCCTGAGATTTTGATCCTTCTGTCCTGTGCTTTGTGCTGCGGACTTGGTGAAGGATTGTCTGATCTGTCTTTACTGACTTGTCAGAAATTTTGTATTTCTTCTGCCCTTTGCTTCTAGCTTTGGCGGGCTTGATGAAGGAGTAGATGCCAATGACCTAAACCCTTAGGCTTGTATTAGGTCGATGGCGAAAAGTCATCGGTCCAGAGCTTTATGCATAGCGGACTTGTTGATGACGGAATCCAATTAGTTCTGCCTAAGGCTTTTCATGAACCTTTGGATAATTTTCTTCGGTCCTTTGCTTTGTGCTTTGGTGGACTTGTTGAAGAAAATTTCTTCGATCCTTGCTTTGTGCTTGACGGATTTGTTGAAGGATTTGTAGGTTTTGGATTCAGTTGATAGTACCGAGTGTAGGTAGTATCTTTGATCCTTAACCATTTGAGAAGACTTTAATCTGAGTTACTTGAGTTCATCAGATCGGGGGAGCTGGAATTTGACAGCTCTTCGTCCTCTGGTTGCTGAGATAGGAGTTCCTCTACTGCGGCCTTTCTTATGGCTTGTTGAGTAGATGGAGCTGCCAGCGATCCGGCCATATTTAGGCTTGTTGGATCCGACCTTTTACACCCATTCAGACTTCAGACTTGAGCTATGGGAATTGCGCTTCCCAATGCTGATTTTGCTGAAGTTGACAGATTTGGAGTCATCCTTCATGGTTTTTTAGATTTTGGAGACTACGAACATTCAGTAGTTGCTCGAGACTCATTCTTCCCACTGAAACTTTGATTCTCCAGTTATTTGAGAGAATTTTGTAGACTACGATCACTTGAACTTGTCAAGTCAAAATTGCCTTCGTTCTTCCTTCAGTCCTTACTGACGGGTTGACGAAGTGGGGGTTCCGCTACTACGGCCTTTCTTATGGCTTGTTGAGTAGACGGAGCTGCCAGCGATCCGGCCATATTTGGGCTTGTTGGATTCGACCTTTTACACCCCTTCGAACCTTAAGCTTCAGGCTGTTGAAAGACTTCAAGCTTTTTTGGCTCAATTTTGTAGGAGTGTGTAGTTTCAAAAGTCTCTTTCTTGACTTTTGAATCTTGGTTTGTTGGAGAAGGTGTCTCGATCTTTTGAGAGATCACCTGTATATACTTTGGAAAACAAGTATTTGTATTTTTCAGCACAAAAGAAATATTTGAATTGATAATTTTAAATATTTATTTGGGGATCTCGGCATGCAGCGCAATGTCGACCCGAATAAATATTTAAAATGCCCCCTATCTCATAGGGACATTTTAGGGCAGAATAGAATTGGAATCTTGAAATTTTAAATATTTATTCAGGGATCTCGGCACGCAGCGCGATGTCGACCCGAATAAATATTTAAAATGCCCCCAGTCTAACAGGGGAATTTTGAAATGTGTTCTCATGACATAAGAGAATTTCAAAAATATAGAAATGTATATGTTAACAATAATGCATGAAAACATAACACATTAAGCACATCATTTCATGCGTAGTATTTCTTCAGGTAACGACCATTGATCGGCGGCATGGGCCTTTGACCATTCAGATCGATAAGTTGATAAGCTCCTCCTTGAAATACCTTCTCGATGACGAAAGGTCCTTCCCAGTTGGATACGAATTTGCCACCGATTTTTCTATGCGGGATTATTGGCCTTCTCTGCACCAGGACCAATTCTCCTTCTTGAAACGATCGAGGACGCACCATTCGATCAAAAGATTTTGTCATTCTTGCTCGATAGATCTCCAGGTTCTGCTGAGCTTGTAACCTGATTTCATCGAGTGCATCGAGCTCCTCCATTCTTAGACGAGCATTTTGTTCTTGAGTCAGCTCATTCTGGACAGCAACTCGAAGAGATGGAAGTTCAACTTCTAGTGGCAGTATGGCCTCAACTCCAAATACTAGAGAGTAAGGAGTGGCTTTGGTTGGCGTTTTGTAAGTTGTACGATATGCCCACAACGCTTCTGCCATTTTCGTATGCCATTCCCTTTTGTTCTTGGTAAGAATTTTCTTCAATAATTTCACCAGTGTCTTGTTGAAGGCTTCTGCCAGACCATTTGCTCTTGGATAGTATATGGATGAATATCGCCAATCGATTTTGTGCCGATCAACGAACTTATAGATTTTTGTACTTTTGAAAGCAGTTCCGTTGTCTGAGATTATGCGGCGTGGCACACCGAATCTGTAGACGACATTATGGGTGAAGAAGTTGATCACATGCTCGGACGTAACTTCTTTAAATGGGACTGCTTCTGCCCACTTTGAGAAGTAGTCGGTTGCTGCCAAGATGAAGCGGTGTCCTGCTGATGACGGCGGATCTATCGGCCCGATAATATCAGTACCCCAACATTCAAATGGCCAGGATGCTATTGTAGGGTGCAGCGGATTTGGCGGTTGATGTATAACATCACCGTGGATCTGGCACTCATGGCACCTCTTAGCATGATTGATACAATCTCTGACCATGGTCGGCCAATAGTAGCCCATTCTTTTAATTTTAATTGTCATCTTGGGACCTGATTGGTGTGCTCCACAAAGTCCTTCGTGAACTTCTGCTACCACCTTATCAGCTTCTCGAGTCCCTAAGCATCTTAGCCACATTTGATCGAAAGCACGCCGATACAATGTGTTGTTGACAAATGCATATCGTAGCGCTCTCTTCTTGATTTGAGCAGCTAGTGATTTGTCTGTTGACAATTTATTTTCTTTAAAGTAATCAATGAAAGGCAGTCTCCAGTCATCTTCTTCCTCGACATCTAGACAATGCCACCATGATTCTGAAGCTTGACTGGCCTTACGTCTTTTCTTAGAAACTTGCTGTTCTTCAGACTGATCTTCAACATCAACTGGTTGGGGAGGTTGAGGATCAACCGGGGTTGCATCCTGCTGGCTTGAACTTGGTATTCCCTCTGCCTGCGGGAATTGTAGTAATGCTGGCTCTAGGATCCGTCGATTGTGCACCATAATTATTATAGGCCATTCGTCGTCCATATTCGCCATTTCTTTAGCCAATTTGGCAAGAGAATCAGCTTTTCCATTTTGACCTCGGGGAACTTGAGTTAATTTAACAACTGGAATTTGCTTCATAAGCTCAAGAACTCGCCGATGATAACAGGCCAACTCGAACTTGGTGATTTTGTAAACTCCCAGCACTTGATTTACAACAAGTTGAGAATCACCGAAGATTTGAAGATTTTGAATTCGGACATCGATTGCAATCTCCAATCCAGCTATTAAGGCTTCATATTCAGCCTCATTATTGGTCCGAGGTTCAGTCAAACTGAACGAAAATCTCATTATGCCTCCCTCGGGTGCTACAAAAATGATTCCAATTCCGGCTTGAGCCTTTTCGAGATTTGGAGGCCGAGCACGCTTTATTGATGATGCTCCATCAAAATACATTTTCCATACTCGTAGCATCTCCTCTTTTTCAACATTCATGATCTGCTCGTCAGGTAGATCGTCGTTGAGCGGAGAATCTGCAGGGATAGGATGTGCAGCCAGAAAATCTGCCAACACTTGCCCTTTCACTGCCTTTTGAGGGACATATGTGATATCAAACTGCAGCAGTATCACTGCCCACCTTGCCAAACGACCTGTCAACGCTGGTCTTGTCATCAAGAACTTCAACGGATCGATCTTTGATATCAAGGTGATTTTGTGAGACAACATATAATGACGGAGCTTCTGAACTGCGAAGATCAGGGCCAAGCAATGCTTCTCGATTGCAGAGTAGCGGATTTCTGCTCCTATCAATCTCCGACTGATGTAGTAGAGTGCATTCTCCTTGCCTTCTTCATTATGCTGGGCCAATAGTGCTCCGAGGGACTCTTCTAGTGCTGCCGTATACAGTATAAGAGGCTTCCCCGGGATTGGCGCCGCGAGAATAGGAGGATTCAACAGATATCTTTTGATGCTGTCAAATGCTTCTTGGCATTCTTCGTCCCATTTGAAACGGACATCTTTCTTCATTAGTTTTGAAAATGGTTGGCACCTACCCGACAGATTTGATATAAATCTCCGAATGAAAGCCAGTTGTCCTTGTAAGGAGCGAAGTTGCCGAAGGTTCTTTGGAGGTGGCATCTCCACGATCGCCTTGATCTTGTTGGGGTCGACTTCGATTCCTCGATGTCGAACAACATATCCCAGAAATTTCCCTGAGGATACCCCAAATGCACACTTGAGAGGGTTCATCTTCAGATCATATTTTCTGATTCTTTCGAACACGATCCTCAAGTCATGAAGGTGGTCTTTTCGGCCTATGCTTTTAATGACCAAGTCATCTACATAGCATTCGACCTTCTGATGAATCAAATCATCAAATATACGAGTCATCGCCCGCTGGTAGGTGGCACCAGCGTTCTTCAGGCCGAAGGGCATGACTGTGTAGCAGAATATGCCTATAGGCGTTCTGAATGATGTATGTCTTTCATCTTCATGCGCCATTTTAATCTGATTGTAGCCTGACGATCCGTCCATAAAGGAGAACATATCGTAATTGGATGTGTTGTCAACTAGAAGCTCTGATACTGGGAGCGGAAAGTCATCTTTCGGGCATGCCTTATTGAGGTCCCTGAAGTCGATGCAGATACGAATCTGGCCATTCTTCTTCTTTACAGGGACGATATTGGCAATCCAGTCGGCATATTTCTCTTCTCGAATAAAGCCTGCTTCTATGAGCTTCTTCGTTTCTGCAATCACCTGTTCTTCAATCTCCAATCTCATTCTCCTTGGAGCTTGCTTGACAGGTACTGCATCATGCTTGATTGCTAATCTGTGAACTGCCACATCAGGGGATAAGCCAGGCATCTCAGCATATGTCCAGGCAAAGCAGTCCCTGAATTCACATAGTAGCTCTTTTATTTCTTCTACTTGATCATTTGGTAGAAGAGAACTAATGAAGGTTGGACGAGGGTCCTCCTCAGTTCCCAAGTTGACTTCTTTGAGCTCGTCCATCGTAGCAGCTTGTCCACCATCTTCCAGTTCTTCTGGTGCAGGCTCAGCTTCTACGGGTTGATCATCATAAGCATTGGTTTCGTATGTTTCTTCAGCACTATCATCATCGGATTTGATTTCTCCACATGTGATCGCCCGACAAATCTCCTTCCGGAGGAATTTTCTTTTGATGAATCCAATACCTTTATATGCGTCTGTATCCTTCTGCCGTAACGGACGCGGACTCCTCCCATACCAGAGGCCCAAACTTGTACGAAGTTGTCGCTTGGTGGTAGGAATATTGATTTGCTTTCGTAGCATTCTTTGAATATTTTTGGTATTGAATTTGGGTAGTCTCGTAGGAAATAATTCCTCGGAGTCGAGGAGCATGCAATCCCAGTCATGATTCTCCTCTTCACGAATTCCCGTAGAATATAGCACATTCTTTGGAATAGTCCCATTTTTACGGGGAGGCAGATAAAGAGTGGAGAGTTCTTCAATTTTATGAACCTCGCGCGAAATGATTTCCTTGAAATGTTGCAAGGGAACACGTGTGACTACGAGTACGCTGTCTGAAATCAACAGACTGTCTATTCTTCTGGAGAACACACTCTGCACTGAGTTCATGTAGATTGAGTCGTAGTCATAATCATCATTTGAAAATTCAACCTGCCTACTCCATTCATCCGTGGACTGGCATACTTTTCTAGATTTGGCAGGAGTAACATCATCTTCATCCGTGTCACTCCCAAGATGAGGTACATGTTTCTTTTCTTTAGGAATGATTGATGCTTTAGGAAGAGTTGGCGTCGCTTTCTTTCTTCCTACACGCTTCTTCTCATCTTCTTGCTTGGGTTTCTTTGCAGCCTTAGAATTTGATGCTCTAGCCTCAAGAGAACTTGATGACTTTTGCTTCTTTGGCATGAAGTACTTTGCATCTTCATAAATTGTTACTTCATGTACTGCAAAGGGCTGAATATCACCAGAAATTCTGAATTCTTCTCCTTCTCTGAGATACTTCATGCACTGGTGTAATGTTGAAGGGACAACGCCGTATTCATGCAGCCAAGGTCGACCCAATAGCGCCTTAAATGAGGTGTCCGCATCAATCACATGAAATTTAGCTTCCGTATGGAGTTCCCCAAACACAAGAGGAAGCATGAACGAACCAAGAGTTTTCTGCCCTTTCTCGTTAAAACCATGTACCATCAACTTGTCTTGCCCAAGATGTTCCACATCGAGGCAGAGGGATCTCAGTGCCTTAAGGCTCATAAGATTTACGGAAGATCCGGGATCAATCAAAATTCGACTGATCATCATACCGTCGCTCTCTGCCGTAACATACAGAGGGCGGTTGTGATCTGCCGTTCCAAGCATCATATCATCATTAGCAAAAGTGATGAGGGGCTCATTTCGGGCTTGCAAGACTTCCGTCAAGTTGCGCTCAGCAAAATATGTCTCATATCTTTCGGGGTCCTTAAGAGCTTGGATCAAAGTTTCTCTAAGGTCTTTAGACATCAAGAGGGCATCATATATGCTGAGTTGTGCTGGGATCTTCCTCAAGTGGGATAAGATATTATAATCTATCCCCTTAGATGAAGTCTCTTTCTTCTTGGAGTCATTTAGGATAATATCTTCATTGACAATTATCTCTTTTCCTTTATCTTTGTTAGGAATCCCCTTCTTTGGTGGAGGCGGCAGTACTTTGCCACTCCTCAACTGCACCTGGGCCACCTCATCTGATTCAGATTTGTTTGATGAAGCATTCTCTTCAGAGTCAGCCATTGTTGTGTCTGGGGATTCATCTGTAGACTCGGAATCGTCTCCCAACTTCACTTGTTTCATTTGTGATTCTATACTTGGGTCTGAATCTTCATCATCTGGAAAACATAGATCTTCTGAACTGAATTCCATTGATGACACCATCAGACAAAATTCAGGGGTCGCTTCTTTAGCGTATTTCTCCCTTTCTGATATTTTTAAAGTCGTTGAGATGACTCGACATATCTCCGTAGGAAGAGATTCATCATCAGCTTCTTCCTCCTTTTCATCTATTTTAAGCTCTTTCATAAAATCACCGAGCTTAATAGGCCTCCTGACAGTCTGGTAATATTCACCCAAACTATTAATAGCCTTTTGAGTTGCAGTCTTCTTTACCACAGGCTTCTTCAACTTGGCTTTCTTCCTAGAAGACTTTGGCTTTGCTTTATCAGATTTGGATGAGCTAGCTTGGCCAGGTTGCTGTCTAGAAGTGGATGCTTGTGACATAGGCAACCATTTTAAATTCAGTACTGGCTCAGTAGGGGATTTCCACTTAACACCAGGAACTCCTTCTAACTGTTTCAGCATTTTTGATGTCTTCTTGGAGACCACAGTCTCCCATTGCTTCTCTTGGATAAATTCTTTTGTTGTTGTTTTCTTTAGGCGGGAGTACGGAAGAGGACGTTACTACCCGGGTGGATTCCTTTTTAGGACGAACTAACACGTTATCTGATAGTGTTAATTCTCCCCCCTTGTACATCTTTTCCAACCAATCTTTGAATACATAACAATCTTCAATTGGATGGCTAACTACCCGATGATATGGGCAGTAGTTTGGGTCGCCACTGTGTTTAGACTCTTCAGGTCTTTTGCATTCCGGCAATTCTAGACCAGCTTTGAGCGCTTGTCGGAATAGCTTGGCGACACTTTCCCGCTTGAACGAATATTCTTTATTCATTTTCTCTTTGAGGGAGGGGAACGTTCTATCACCAGTTCCTGCAGTCTGCCTCTGGCGCTCTCCTCCACCAAGAAAGGCTCGAGGTTTGTCATTTCCTCCAAGAACCAGCTTTGGTTGAGGATTAGGATTGTAAGCCTGTTTTGGCTTTTCTTCGTATTGCATAGGCTGTTTTCCTTTGTCTACATTATATACTACCCGTTTACCTTTATCAGGTCTGGGAGGAAATGCAGAGTAAACTTCGTTTCTCCTAGCATCAGAAGCTTTAGCCTTTTTGGGTCTGTCAACGAGATTTTCTGACTTTGACAAATTCAACTTTTCAAACTTAGCCACCCTGTCCAACAGATCTTGAAAGGTGGTGATTGAAGCCATGCATAAGAAGGGTTGCATTTTATCATCAATGTTCCCCATCAATAGTTGAACTGCATGTTCTTCTTCTAATTGCTGCTCGCACTTCATGCTGAGATTGCGCCAGCGTGTTATGTATTTTGTTACTGACTCTTCCTTTCTCCTCTTATCTAGAGCAAGATCAGCGATAGTAGTCTTCTCTGTTGCACTGGCAAACCTTTTCACGAATAAGGCTTCCAGCTCCGCAAACGTCTTTAATGAATCATTTGGCAGTTCGGCGTACCATTCGAAAGCAGTTCCACTCAAGCTGCTCACGAATTGCCTGAATAACAGAGCATCATTGCCTCCTGCATTTCCACAGGTTGCTTTGAACTGCGCCAGGTGTTGTCTGGGATTTTTATTGCCATCGAAGATATTGAACTTCGGTACAGAATATCCCTTTGGATATGGCACCTGATCGTACTCTGCTGGGTACGGGCGACCTTTGCCTACCAGCTTCTCTGCCTGTTCAGCCGCTATAATGGCCTTAATCTTTTCGCTAATTAAGCCATCAAGCTGTGCTGCAGTTACAGGCTCAGAGGCACTCGCCACATTTTGTGGAGTACGCTGGCGGGTTGGATCATTAGTTTCTTTGCCACCTTCAAGTACACCTTTCACTCCTGAGGCTTGAGGCGCTTGAGGGTTTTGAGAATTAGCAGCTTGGTTGATGGGTTGAGCCGGTGTAGGGCCCACAGAAGTGGTTTTCTGCATCATCTCCATCATGGCCGTCATCTGAGTCATCATCTCAGTCATTTTATCATTCAACTGAGAGATTTCTTTATCTTTCTTCCGCATTTGTCGCCTCATTTGATTTCTCATTTCAGCGAGTGTGATGTCTTCGCCAGCGAAGGGGTTTTCTCCGACCTCTTCTTCTTCCTCATCTCCTTCTTCTGAGGAGCGAGCATTTTGGCTAGCAATGGATCTAGCCCTGTGGCGACGTCGATAAACACGTACGCGCGGCTGTGATTGTTGGTCTTCTTCATCACCATCATCTTCCTCTTCAACATCGGCGTGACTGACCATACGAACCACTTCAATTTCCATAGTATCTTCATCACCATAGTCTTCTTCATCTTTTTGCACCTGAATTTCTGAGCGGCGGCGCCACTGAATTTCAGGTTCTTGACTTGGAATGAGTATTTCTTCAACCCGTGGACTACGATCGAAGTGAACTTCCTCTTTGGTTGAAGTAGGAGAATGACGGGATCTCCTGGAAGACTCTCCAGGATGTCGACCGTCCATATAATTGTCGTCATTATGGGTCTTCTTTTGGACCCATTTCTGACGAGTTCTATTAGTAGGGGCGGATTTCCGGTAGACAGCTCCGGATGTCACGCATGGTCTATCTTTTTCTTCAAAGAACTTTTCATTTCGAGGCTTCGGCCTCCAAACTTGTTTGCCTTTCCGCTGGGCCCTTTCGGCGACGGATTCTTGGACATGTGGTCCAAGTGTCACGCCCCGATGTGCTTCCCGCGGAACTTGGCGTTGGTAATTTCTTTGTTTGGCTATCACAACAGACGATAGCCTCTCTCTTGGAGGAGTTCTTCGGGCCTCAACAATCAGTGGCCTCTGAAACTTCTTTTTCATTAAGCCCTTCTCCTTGACTGTCTTCAGTACACGGTGTACCCGGGCAGACAGACGTTCGGGCTCTCTTATCTTCTGAGGGGCTGGAACTTCAGGTCGACGCTCCCAGAAGGATTGCTTAAGCTCACCAGATGAGCTATTTCTCTTTACCCACTTTAGGTTAGAAAACTTATTTTGAGTGGGAATATTGATCTCTGATTCTGGTGCTGGCAGATTGGAGGGATGGACTGGTACAGGTAACTGCTGAGCTCGCAGCTCTGCATTTCTCTTCCTCCTTTGCCTTCTAGTAAGCCTTCCTCCAGATGAGGAAGCTTCAGTTTCATACCTCCCAGGTGCAACAGGCTCTCTGGGCAGGTTAGTGGTGTTAGCAGTCACCACAGAAACATTTCTTCCAGTAACAACCCTCTTTGCAGTAAGGGTCTCAGGCTGGGATAGTCTTTCAAATACAGATGTTCTTCCTTGGGCAGCACCTCTAACAGTAGTCCTTTCAGAGCGGGACCTTCCAGAAGGTTCTTCAGAGTTTACGCCGTACACAGGGACGGCTGCAGCCCTTGCAGTAGCTGCTGAGAATTCGAGCCCACCAAAGTGAATGGTGGCTCCAGCATTTCCAGTTTCAATCACAGCGTTTGCCAGCTGGATCCTAGCTCCTCGTCCCAGTTGGACGGTCATTGGGGTGTCCTGCATTTCCATTCTACAAAAATGAAAGATAGGAGTTAGTGATCAGAATTGATACATCACCCCACGCTTTCATAACAAAGAAATAACGCAGAACCAATAGTAGAAGGAGGAAAGTTAGCATGGAATTAAAAATCCTGCTAGACAAATTTCCATTGATCTTATTTAAAAGATTCATTTTCAGGAACTTTCAGTAATGGATCTTTGGACATAAGAACCAAATGTCACATCCTGATGTTCACCATATAGAGCATAGCATTTTGGCTGCTACTATAACATTTATATGACTAGCCAAAGATGGAAAGAGAAACCATTCCCCAGCGGAGTCGCCAGAAATCTGTGGGCTCCGAAAATTCGGCCCCGGCCTCCGCATCGCTTTTTCTTTTTCGGCGAGGGAGTTTTAACGAACTAAGTTCCGGGGTAAATTTTGGAAGGCAGATGGGTTTGTAGATAAGACACTACCCAGAGATTTCGCCCTCATTTTGCGAGGACTTTATGATCTGAGTTCTGGTTTCCTATAGGCGCAAGCCCCTATAGTTAATTACCCCTCCCGATCACGAGAGAGAACTTTCGATTAAGGCTAGTCGTCGATCAGATACGTATAGATACGTGTTATCTGGCATATAGTAGCAGCAATGGTTTGGATATTGGTAGAAATTGGATTTGGAAATTGAGTTTGGATTTGGGAATTTGGAAAGCATTGAAAAGTTTGATATTTAAAATATGAAATTTCACCACCTAATCCTTGAAGCGGATGGTGGGGGAATGGATGATGGGCCCGATCAAGATCCCATGGTTCCGTCGTCCCGGGCCATCGTGGTCCCTGGTCTACTTAGTCAGAGGAGGTAGTCGACCCAACCTGACAGAAGGATCCTTGTCGGCAGCCATGGGTTGCTTCGTCCAAGGGGACCTTGTAGACCGGGGTTGAATGTTTGTCTAAGGGGACAAATTTGAATCCACCTTAGCTAACAGAGGGCTTTGTGCCCTATCGATCATATCCTATTGATTCATATCTCAAGGATTTGATGCCAATAAGGAGCGTATTGGCTCTGGCCATAACCGGTATTTCGTGGTGCCCTTTGGCGGCAAAACCACTCAGTTCAGAGGGCCCCGGGTCGTCGTAACCGTTTATCCTGCGGTGCCATTTAGCGGCAGACCGCCGGTTAGAGGACACGTACCACGTCCTTACTGGCAGGAGATTGTTTGAGAATGGATCCTAGTGATATTTTCGACTAGGCATTTGGCTCTTTGTGAGCAAAAGTAGATTTTGATTTGTCCACCCCGGCAAACTGTTGCGGAGGGTGGATGGATTTTGCTTTGAGTGATTGATGGATTGATTTCAGATTTAAATATCTGGGAATTTGGGATTTGTGGAGCTTTGGATTTGGACTTTTGGAAGACATAAAAATGCCTGAAGTTAACCCCTCCGGTTGAGATCATCATTCAACACGGCCATCATCGGGGTGTTTTGGGGTCATTTCCATTTGTTGATTGAACCTTGTCAACTCGATCAAGCTTTTGCTCGAGGATCGGGTTTCTCGTAGGCTTTGTGCCTTTGTTCATGAATTTTCTTGATTTTAGGCATTGAAGGCCTAAAAAGAATGTATTTAAACAAATACACCGTTCGCTACAACAGTGTATTTTGTTAGGTAGTTCGAATCTTGTCGACTTCTATTGATCCGTATAGAAGGATCGGATTCGAACTTGAATTCACTTGTCAACCCGCGCAGCATCCCTAAGCGTCACGTGTGTACCAATAACACGCTCGTCGGGGCCCATACGGTTTGAGATTGTATTTACCCCTTGTGTACCTATGTGTATACAAACTAAGGTGCACGTGTAGGGGTACTTTGAAATAATTATAGACGCCTTCTGTCTGCTTGTACGAATGTTGCAGATCCGGTGGCTTCAGTTGTGGATCGTAGATGCCTTCTGTCTGCTTGTATATGTGTTGCAGATCCGGTGGCGATAGATTTTGATGTTGACTCCCCCTTTCTCAATCACCGGGGGAGGTTTTCTTTTGGATTTTGAAGTCTACTGATTGTCGCTTTGCTTTGAGAAGATCTCCTTTCAAGATCTTTAGTGTAGTAGAGTTTTTTCATACATCGGGTTGCTATTGTACTCGAGATACTTGAAGATCTTGATCACCGTTGTCATAGGTGATATCTATACTTGTGCCCACAGTGGTTCGTTGTACCTACGACATACCCACTGTTGTTATCCACAAGTGATTTGTGCTCATTTGTAGGGGACCGTTGTACTCACTACGACTTCCTGAAGGTATTTGTAGGAGAGCCTTTGCTTTTGTATTGGAACCACCTTTCACCAATCTCAGGTGATTTGATGATTGCACTTGCTTGTAGGGGACGTTCCTTCCATTATTGATCTCCCATATTGCCTTCTCAATCAACAGGCACTTGTAGGGATTGTTGTAGTAATTAACACATCTTTCGTGTGCACCGGGATTTCATCCCCCGCTTGTAACTTATTGTTAATTTAGAGAACTGTGCATTTAGACTCTGATTGGTTCATTCACCCAAAGTCTCAATTCTATGTATTCCATCGGACCCGAGTTCAAAGTTCAACTCATGCTTGAATCTTGTGTGTTGTTCTTGAAAGTTCAAATTCTTTATTGCTCATGTCAAATTTGGATCCAACTTGAGTTCAATTTGAGTTTGAGTTCTATGTTCGGGTCCCCTGATATTGCACAGTTTGAGTTCCAAGAACAAGTTCAAGTGCTTGTTCAAAGTTTTCTGGGATCTTTTGAGGTACAATTTCTTGTTCAAATGATTTGAATTGGGCTTCAGCTTGATTTATTTCATTTGAATTTGGTCTTTAGAAATCATTTGAATTTTGGTTCTGATTTAGGTCCACAAGTCCTTTGTTCTTGTACAGGTCCTCTGCTCATTTGGTTCAAGTTCCGTACATTTCTGTTCAAGTACATGTCTTCTACATTGTTGCACAAGAAGGTCTTTATGTTGTTCAAGTTCTTTGTGCATTCAGTGAAAATTTCGGCAGCACCCCGGCATATCCCCCGTTTGGGGGAAAATTGGGGAGCTGGGCCTTCCCACCACGCTACTAGAGCGTGTATGGTAGGTGTCCTTGGACACCGCGGCCGTACAAAATTTCATCCCACCACGCTACAAGAGCGTGTATGGGGCCTTCAGCAGTACCCGTACAGTAGAACAGCAGTAGCGTACCAGAACAGCAGTGACTCCCCACCACGCTACAAGAGCGTGTATAGGGCTCTCCCACCTCGTCATATGCTTCGCACCGGGCTCCCTCCTACCGTGCTACAAGAGCGCGTATAGGTGGTTCTCCGGTCCGCTGCAAACATCGAGAATGGGATTTTGGAACATCATACCTTTGCGTAGCAGTCGTCGGCGGTGTCGGTGTAGAGGTCGAGGTCGAGGTCGAGGACCGTCCCCACCACGCTACAAGAGCGTGTATAGGGCTTACCCGCCTCGTCATATGCTTCGCACCGGGCTCCCTCCCACCGTGCTACAAGAGCGCGTATAGGTGGTTCCCCGGTCCGCTGCAAACGTCGAGGACGGGATTTAAGTCAGAAATTATACCTTGAAGTCGTCGACGAGGTAGCAGTGTCGACTCGAGGATCGAGGCAAGAGGAATAGCATTTTATTATTATTATTATTATTATTATTTATATTTTAAAACTAATTTTCATTAATTATAACTAATTAATTTTATTTAAAATAATTAATTATAATTATAATAATTAATTTTAATTACAATACTTAATTATGTTTAATTTTAATTAATAATAATTAATTAAAATTAAAAAAAGTAATTTTAATTAATTTTAATTAATTATAGATAATTATTAATCATAATAATTAACTATAATTAAAATAATTAATTAAAATTTATTTAATTAACTTTAAATAATTGTTATTAAAAAAATTTAAATATAATTAAAATATTTAATTTTAATTAATTATCAAATATAATTAATTACTTTTAAAATTAATTAAGTATAATTAAAAAAAATTAATTTTAATTAATTAATGATAATAATATATAATAATAATAATAAAAAAAAAACAAAATCTCTCCCTCTCTCTCTCAGGTTCGGCGGCATTACGGGGTTTGGCCGAGCAAACGAGCGAAGGGGAGAAAGTTACCTTCACTGTCGGCGAGTTCCTGCTCGCGGCTCCGATCAAAATGCCGCAACTTTCGGTCCAGCGGGAAGGAACGACGTCGGCCGGCAACAAGAGCGGGCCAAAGAAACGCACGAAGGGAGGAAATGGCCTTCACTGCGATCGAGCTCCCTGGTTGCTTCCGATCAAGATGTCTTTCACGGCCGGCGAGCTCCAGTAGATGCTTCCGATTAAAATGTCGTAACGTCCGATCCGACTGGAAGGGCGATTCGTCGAAGGAGCTACGTCGAACAGCCACTGAGGAGTCGGAGAAACGACGGGAGGGAGAAAGTTATGATCGCAGCGAGCGAGCTCCTTTGCTTCCGATCAAGATGTCTTAACTTTCGATCCTACAGGAGGTGTCGTCGAAGGGAGTGAAGTCGAACGACGGTAATGGAGTCGGATGGGGGAGAAGCACGCAAAGGAAGAAAGTTATCTTCACAGCGAATGAGCTCTCGTTCTTGCTTCCAATCCTAATGTCGTAACTTCCGATTCGACAGCGAAAGGACGTCGTCGTGCGAGCCTTATGCGGAGATCGTGGGAAAATAAGCGACGTCGTGCTGAATTCGGCGCCGGACAGGTACGTGGATTAAATTTTTTTTTTCTTTTGTTTTATACGGCAGCATGTCAACAAATTCTTAGTAATCTGATAAGTCCTAACTACTAAAATTGAAAATGGGGATAAATGGCTTAGGAAAAACATCTTTTAAACCATTTGTACTGTTGAAGCTATGCACCTTAATGATTGATAGTGGTAGTTCTGTTAACTTTATCTCACAGTTGCTGGTAGATAAGCTTAAACTGAAATCAAAATCACTTGTCAAACCTTACAAAATCTTTTGGTTCAAAGGAGGTGAAGTCCTATCACAAAGCAATGCATTTTTTAATCTATAAATTAGAAGCTCTTATAAGGATCAAGTTGTTTGTGATATTGTGCCTCTTGAAGTCTGTCATATCTTATTGGGTCATCCTTGTTGACTTAAAAAAATGAAAATGAATAATTACGAAGCAGTTCACACTCTCAATCCGGCCCCACCTCACCAAACGACGTTGCTTTTCATCTCCATAACTGCCATTTGACAAATCACTCGATAAAAAGGAAGGGAGAATCGAAGATAGCAACTTACACTTGCTGTTCGACTCCGATTCCATCGTTTGCATCGGCTTCGTTTCTTCGCAGAGATCGCACAATTCACTTTCCCTTTTTGTCGTCGTTGTTCGGCTTTAGTTCGCAGAGATCGCCCACGTTGCTTCTGCGACTGCTTTGCTACCGTCCGACTTCGCCACTTCGCGGGAGGGGGAGAGAGCACACATTCGCTTCTTCGGCTCTCTCCTTACTGTTCGACTTTACTTCTCCGACTCCCCTTGCTGCCGTCCGACTTCATTGCGTCGCAGAGGTGTAGAGAGCGCATAGGTTGCTTCTTCCACCCCCTTGTGGCTATTTAACTTCGCCTCCTCCGATTCCAGCTGTCCGAACTCTGACGCCTGACACCGAACCAACCCCCTTCTCGTGCGTGGCCAACCCTAACCCGATCAGGCTCTACTCGATCCCTTTCTCCCTCTTTCCCTCTATTTATTAAAATTATATATATATATATATATATATATATATATATATATATATATATATATATATATATATATATATATATATATATATATATATATACATATATACATAATAATAAGGAAATGAGACTTTTTTAAGCGAATGTCGAAGACCCCGGCCATCGTACGTCGTACCTTTGGTCTGATCGAGATGGTTTGAAATCGAAGATCTACGTCGTTGATTTTTAATCCGGGCAGATGGTTTTGAATCTGAAGTCCTCGCGCCGTCGGCTTTAAGTCCGGTCGAGATGGTTTTAAATTTTGAAGACCTCACACAGTCGATCTTAGATCCTGGTGAGATGGTTTAAAATCGAAGACCCTACGCCGTTGATTTTAGGTCGATCCGGGTAGGAAGAAATTTCGGCAGATGCCGTTCCGATTTCTCCCTCGGTGGGGAGGAGATGCCGGGAGGCTACCGAAAGTTTTCTCAAAATCCATAGGCAAATTCAATTTGAATATTAAATTAATTGAATTATTAAAATTGACTTTTAAAGATTAATTAACTAATTTAGTTAATTAGGATTTAATAAAAATTAATCTGATTAAGATTAATCAAAATATTTGATTAATTAAGATCTTCAAAGTCTCCTATATCGTCAAATGCATAGGAGCGAAGAATCTACAAGCACTCATTATCCTCCTTTCCCTCTAATTCAAATATTTCTTTTAAGAGCCTTTGAAATTCAAAAGTTTCAAAATTCAAGAGCTTTCTATATGTCTGCGAGTTTTAAAATTCAAGAGTTTTTCAAAATAAAATAATACAACAACAACAACATCAAACCTTTGTCTCACTACGTGGGGTTGGCTACATGAATCCTTTTTCGCCATTGTGTCTGGTTTAAAGTCAAATTCTCATCTAAATCTAAAAAAGAAAGATCATTTCTAATATTTTCTTACCAAGTCTTTTTAGGTCTACCTCTACCTATCTTAACATAAGCTAAATCTAATACCTCAACTTTCCTAACCAGGTCATCAGAAGGCCTCCGTTTAATGTGACCAAACCATCTAAGGCGACTCTCTTTAATCTAATCTTCCACTGGAGCTACTCCAACCTTTTCACGTATATGCGCATTTCGTATCCTATCTCTAAGGGTCAAGCCACTCATCCACCTAAGCATCCTCATCTCTGCAACACTTAATTTAGTATTATGCTTCTCTTTTTATGGCCAACATTCGGCACCATAAAGCATTGCAGGTCTCACCACGATCTTATAGAATTTTTCCTAAGTTTGAGGGGGACTTTTCTATCGCACAATAAGCCTGATGCATTCCTCTATTTCAACCATCCAACTTGAATTCTGCTGATAATATCCCCATCAATTTCACCATCACTCTGAACAATAGATCCAAGATATCTAAAACGTTTACTCTTATTAATGGTTTGATCGCCCAAAGTCACAATCCCCTCACTAGGTCTATTTCCACTAAAATTACACTCTATATATTCAATTTTAGTTCTACTCAAGCGAAAACCTTTAGACTCTAAAGTTGACCTCCATAATTCAAGTTTACCTTCAACTCGTTCTCTAGTATTATCAACAAGAAGAATATCATCAGCAAAAAGCATGCACCAAGGTACATCCTCTTGCAAATGTCTAGTGAGAACATCCATGACTAAAGCAAAAAGATATTGACTTAAGGCTGATCCTTGATGTAATCTAACCGAAATAGGAAAATACTTGGTTTAACCACCTTGTGTTTGAACACAAGTAATAGCTCCTGCATACATATCTTTAAAGATTTGAATATAAGCATTATTAACTCCTTTCTTTTCAAGAGCTTTCCATAGCACTTCTCTTAGAACTTTATCTTATGCTTTCTCTAAATCAATAAATATCATATGTAGATCCTCCTTATTCTCTCTATATTTCTCCATCAAACCTCTCAATAAATGTATGGCTTCCATAGTAGACCTACCCGGCATGAATCCAAATTGATTTTGAGAAACATTAGTATCACGCCTCAACCTATGCTCCATAACTCGCTCCCATATTTTTAAAGTATGACACATTAACTTAATTCCTCTATAATTCGCACACTCCTGTGCATCACCTTTATTCTTAAAAATAGGAATTAAAACACTCATTCTGCAATGATCTGGCATCTTTTTAGTCTTCAAAATAGCATTAAAAAGTTTAGTAAGCCAAGAAATTCCTTCATCTCCTAAGCATTTCCACATCTCTATTGGAATATCATCAGGTCCAACAGCTTTTCCACACTTCATTTTCTTTAAAGCTTTCTAACTTTGATTTTACTTATATGTTGATAAAAACAAAAATGTTTATTATCATTTGGGGTGATAAAGTCACTAAAGTCAATCATATTTTCACGTTCTGCATTAAAAAGTTTAGCAAAATACCTCATCCACCTTTGTTGAATATCATTTTCTAAGAAAAATATTTTTTGATCTTCATCCTTGATACACTTCACTTGAACTAAATCCTTACTACTCTTATCTCTTTGTTTGGCTAACTTATACATATAGCTTTCTCCCCTCTTAGTATCTAATCTATTATATAAATCATTAAAAGCTAAACTCTTTGCATCGCAAATAACTTTCTTAGATATCTTACGAGCCCCTTTATAGCTTTCTCAATTATCAGAATTTTTACATCTAAATCAATTTTTATAACAAATCTTCTTATTTTTTATCTTTTATTACACATTTGGATTCCACCATCAACTATTTTTATTATTAGGAGCTTTTCCCTTTGAAACTCTAAGCACATCTTTTGCAATATTTTTAATATCACAAGCCACTTTTTTCCACATAATATTGGCATCCTCATGCACAGACAGAATCTTAAGATGACCTTTGAAGCCTCTTCAAAGCTTCAAATGCTTCACACATGTCTCCTAGCCTATCTTAGGAGCTATCACCCATCTTCGTCATGCATTGTGTTATGGATTTCTCTAAATCCTAAAAGACATCATGTCTTAAGTTCTTGAACTTAGAAGCAAATTCTAAGTTTCTCCTACCCCATTTGTTGGAACAAAAGAAACCAACAAATACCCTTCTCATGCACGTTGCTTTGAGATATTCAAAAGTTTCAAATATATCGTTGCATGAATCATTTGAATTTGGAACCAACTTCCAAGTCCCTTCTATCATATTCATTGGAACATAAAAAATCAATGAATAGCCTTTCCAAACATAGGACTCAACCCATACTTTCCTCCATTCACTTAGCCTAAATTAAGTTGATGACCTCCCTCTTTGAACATCAAATGTTCAGAGAATGTTTATGAGCTCACAACTTCCAAGTTGCACATCTCTTCTTCTCATTTACCTAACACACATTTGGTAAATGATTACACATCATTGAGCATATGGTTCAATGATTTCCCTTCTCATATGCAACCTATAGGTTGTGCATCCCTTCATCCCTTTCTATTACTCAAATGTTGTAGGAAGATCTTCTCATTCTTCTAACCTAAATTAGGAGAGTGTGCATCTTTATTTGAATGTCAAATGTTCAAGGAACTTTAAGGAGTTTGCAACTTCCAAGTTGCATCTTCTTCTCCTCCATTCCTCCAACTCAAATTGTAAGAATGAACCTCTTCTTTGGACACCAAATGTTCAAAGGAACTCCTCCAATTTGCAATCCCTAGGTTGCACTTTGGACCACTTATTTTCCTACAAGCCTAAATGGTAGGAAACCTCCAAATTCCTCTTCATTAGCCTAGCTTCAAATTAGGCAAATAAATATTTCTCTTTGAACATCAAATGTTCAAAAAACATTCATGGATTTGCAACTCACAAGTTGCATGTTCCTTCCCTCATTTCTACAACTCAAAAGTTATAGTAAACCCCATCATTCTCCTAAATCCGAAATAAGAGAATGCATTTTCCTCTTTGGACAACAAATGTTCAAAGAACTTTCATTGATTTGAAATCTCTAAATTGCATCTCTCCATTTTTTCCTACAAGTCAAAATTGTAGAGAAATTCTCCGCTTTCTACAACCCAAAAGTTGCATGAAACTCTTATTCATTCAACCCATATTGAGTGAATTAAACCTATGACAAATCACCTATTTGTTGTATAAAAAAATCAACAATTAGTTCAATCCAAATCTTTTATTTGTTGAACCAAATTTAGCAAATAATCTCATATCAAGCAAAGGAATCAAAATCCTAGCCTTCTTTCATTCTCCGAGCTTAAACTAGGTGAATGAGTTCCTCTCTTTGGACACCCGAAAGTCCAAAGAATCCTTGATGTGTAGGCCAAACTTACACATCATTCTCTCATGTTTGCTTAATCTGAATTTAGCAAACTAAATACTCATCATTGAACATAAAAGTTCAATGATAATCCCCCTTGATTTGTAACTCTAAAGTTACAAGTCTTTCTCATCTATTGAGCTAAGCTCAATAAGTGACTCAGCTTTGTTTGCCTAATTCAAATTAAGCAAATGAAATACGACATCTTGAATACAAAAATTCAATCAGACATCCTTTGATTTGTAGCCTCAAAGCTACTAATCACCCCTCACTTCTATATGTTCCAAAGCCTTAGAAGATATAATATCCTAGCCCAAAAGCTATAGGTCCACGCTCCTCCAACTCCAAAGTTGTTGGAGATTTCCATTATTTAGCTCTAAAAGCTAAAGGGAGTTTTCCAACATTTAGCCCAAAAGCTAAATGTTGGGTTCCTACTTTCTCTTCTTAGCTCCAAAAGCTAAGGAGAATTCTTCAACACATTGTCCAAAAGCTATATGTTGGATGTGGGCTCCGAAAATTCCATAAGTGTGATCCTAACCTCTCCGTGCCATCCGTCAATTTTTTTTTTGAGTGTTTGTGTGACAACTACGAAAGAGAGTTTTAACGAGATTAGGTTCCGAGGGAATTTTCAGAAGGAAGTTTGAGTTTTAGATAAGACACTACCCAGAGATTTCACCCTCATTTGGTGAGGACTTTTTGATCTGAGTTCTGGTTTCCTATAGGCGCAAGCCCCTATAGTTAATTACCCCTCCTAATAATAGGAGAGAACTTTCGATTAAGGCTAGTCGTAAAAGAGGTCAAATAGGTTATAAACCTATCGTATAATAGCAACAATTTTAGGGTTTAAAATTTGAATTTGAAAGTTTGAAATTTGGAATTTAGAGTTTATCATCATTAACTTAAAATTGGTGGTGGGGGAATGAAGACAAGCCCGATCAAGTTCCCATGGTTCCGTCGTCCCAGGCTGTCTTGATCCCTGGTCTACTTAGTCAGAGGAGGTAGTCGACCCAACCTTACAAAAGGCACCTTGTTGGCAGCCATGGGTTGCTTCGTCCAAGAATACCTTATAGACCTGGGTTGATGTTTGTCTAAGGGGATATATATGAATCCACCTTAGCTGACAGAAGGCTTTATGCCTATCGAATATATTCTATGATCCATCGCTCAAGGGTTTGACGCCTTTAGGGAACATACGGGCTTTGGTCGTGATCGTAATATAATGGTGCCATTTTGTGGCAAAACCACCCGATCAGAGGACACGTGCCACGTCCCTGTTGGCAAGAGACTATTTGAGGATGAATCGTAGTGATACACCCGACACAACATTTGCTCTTTGTGAGCTGAGGTTAACTTCAAATTTATTACCCTCGACAAACGGTTGCAGGAGGTGGATGATTTTTTTAGTTTTGAGTTTTTTAGGTGATTGATTTTATTTCAAGAATTTGGGCTGTTGTTTGATTTGAGATTTGACCCCTCCAGTTGAGATTTTCGATCAACACGGCCATCATAGGGGTGACTTCAAAGTCACTTGTATTTTCATAGGATTTTGGGAGACATTTTGTTATTCAAGTCATGTCAACTTCGGTCCTTTTGAGGAGGAGGATGAAACTTGAATATTTAACCCGCGCAGCATTCTCAGATCGTTGGATTTGAAATTTATATGCGACGATCGGAGCACATGCGAGTAATAGCATTTGACCCTGTGCAACATTCTCGATTATGTGTGTTTGTACTTGTAATAGATTTATCGGAGCACATGCAGGGATTATTTAATTTAAGGGATCATATTTAATGCATAAGGGGAAATTTTAAAATATTTAAATATGATACATTTAGGCAAAATGAATTCATTTTAGAAAATAGCCTGGGATTTTATTTAAGAAATGCCCAAATTTTCATTTAATGGCCTACGAACGCCTTCTATCTACTTGTACGCATGTTGCGGACCCGATGGTGGTAATCAAAGATTTCTAGATCAACACGACCCTCACCCTTTCTCACGTATTCGTAATATGTCTCTTTATGACAGGGCAATGGGTAACCATCGTGGGATATTGTTAAAAAGAAGACAAGTGAAGATTGTATGCTCTTACCATACTACACTCTTGTTTTGTTTGCAAGAACACATTTAACATTAGCATTTTGATCGATATAACCACCATATACGGATTGTAGTATTCATTAGAGATTTTATACTATGGCTCATAAGTAAGCGATATTCAAAGTTCTTATAGTCATGTTGAGTGCAAGTATGGTTTGAGTCCAAGTCCAACATTATTCAAATAAATTTGGTTTAAATTGAATTTTGTCTAAATCATATTTTTTTTTCTGTCCAAGTCCCCTGTTGTTTAATAAAAATTTTGTCAGCCTTCCGGCGTCCCCTCCTCGGCGCCAGGAGGTAAGGAAGTGCTCGACTCGGCCGGAGCGAATCAACGGCGAGGAGATTTGAGAGAGCGAATCGATCCCATTAAAGAGTCTTCAAGTCTTCTAAGGTGTGTGACTTCCTAGTTTAAGCAATTTAATTTAACTTTAAAAAATATTTTTGGTCCCCTCGAAAATTCAGCAGCCTTTCGGTGCCCCCTCCCTGATGCCGGGAGGTAAGAAAGTTACTCGACTCTGCCGGAGCGAATCAACGGCGAGGAGATTTGGGAGAGCGAATCAATCCCATCGGTGTTTGCGCTCCCTTGGCCGGATTAACTCGACGGCCAAGGGCTTCAGGGGACCGGATCAACCCCGGGACTTCAAAATCTTCACCTGTTTGCAAATTATTTCTCTATATTTTTTTATTACGTATATAATATTATGTTATTAATAATATATGTATAATATTATATATATAATTTAATACATGATATAACATTATATAAGATATTATATATGTAAGATATTATGTATATTATAATAATATAACTTATATTATTATTATATATATATAAGATATTACATATATAATATATAACTTAATACTATATATTATATTATTATAATATATCTCATATTATATAGAGAAATAGGGGAAGAATCGGGAAGAAGCCCGATCGGAGAAGGAAGAGGCGGAGACCACGGCTAGGGCTCAGGTTCGGGCACGGCGTCGACGTCGAAGGAGGCCGGGACGGGCGTCGACGTGTAGAGGAGAACCGGCGAGGTTGGATGCCTCGGGCTTGTACGGACTAGAGGCTAGGATCGACGGGAGGAGGTCGGGCCTTATGTGCGAGATGAAGGATTGTACGTAGACGAGGCAGCTCGGCTTGCTTGATGGAGGCAGGACGAGATAGAGATCGAGAGAGATATCGCTTGGAGGAGGTAAATCTCGAAGCCTTTTCTTCTTGCAATTTCTTTCGTTTCTCTATGTGCGTGTCCCGAATGAGAGGGGGTCATTTTGTGTCGTGAGAGGCGGTTCCTTGCGATCGTGGGAGCGACGTGGGTGGTTTCGATCGTGGGCTGAGCGGTTGTGTCGTGCAAGCCGGATGAGGTGTCAGTCGAGTGTGTAGGTTGGGTCTGGTTCGCTTCTTACAGGTCAACATTGGACATCTTTCTTAGACCCAAAATCTAAGTAATCACTTTCATTCAACCCAAATCAAGTGATCTCTTCTATGACATTTAAAATGCTAAACACATAGATTTCTCTTAGGAGTGATCCCATCTGTTGAAGTTCACCCTACTCTATTGGATGAATTTCACCAAGTCCTAAGTGCAACCTCTTAGGCATGTCTATCTTACTTTATTAGATAGACATCTCTCTTATCCAAACACTAAGAGAACTTTAAAACACCTAAAAATCACTTAGGTTTCTTTTGATACAATAATCAATCATCTCCACCAAAAGGTGGCATGCCTACATCATTGTATCTTAGGATTCGTAAGTAACAGGCTTGCTCAAAAGTAAGCAGTGGTTACTTTATAGGTTCTTCATAACCCTCCTAAATATGAAACATTTAAAAAATCAAATAAAATCTTTAAGTCACAAACAACTTAAAGTGAAACCATCATTGGATAAAGATCAAATATCTTCATTCCAAAATAAAATTAAGTAGCCTTAGTGTGACATGCTACACAAGCCTCACACACTTAGTTGCACAGCCCTCTAGGCATGCTAGTATTAGGATTTTTCTTTTTCTCCGCATGTGTTTGATGTTGTGGAGTGATTGTCTATTAGGATTGTCTGCATTGTAGGCACTTACCCTTAAGTGGATAGTATAAAAATATACATGTTCTTCTTGCAGGTGGTTATATCTAAGAGGGGAGGGGGGACACTATTAATTATAAATAATAAATTGCTTGCATGATAGATACTGCTTAAGACCCCCCGAAGGATGTGACTAAAGAGTAGAAGCAGGTGTTAGCACTCTAAGTGGTAAACAAAATTTTGGATGTGATGCTTTGTTATATAAACTGTTTCTAACTCTATTTTGCTGGCTTGAGACTTTTACATTTTCTAAATGTATTTGATAGAAGTAGGAATTGTATTAGACTTGTGGGGGTCTGGATCAAAAGGAGGTGAACCAAATGGATGTACCTGTGGAAGGTGAGGCTTGAGGTTCAGTTGGAAGGTAAAGCTTTAAGACTCCACAAGCAAGTGTCTGTATTAAAATTTGATTGGGTTGTATAATGGCAGACAACTCAGCTATTAAATCTGGTTGTAATAACTTGGACTTTATTTACATTCCTTGCATTTGATATTTACATACAAGCATGTTTTGACTGTTTACTTGATTGTACAATAAAAACACATGTTTTTCTTAGGTTTCTTTCCTTTCTTTTGCTTGGGTGTGGCATGGACTGTTTGATGCGGTAGGCTCTTAAAACAAAAATAAGTTTTCTACCATTAAAATGTAAACAATCTAAAAAATAAAATTAGGCTTCATGTCTTTCAAATAAGAAAATTGCATGGCTCCCTTTCAAGAAGCTAAGTTTTCAAGATTTTAAAATGAGCATGTATAACCTAAGTGTGTTGCATATAGAAAGCCCTCATTTAAGGACTAGATAACAATTTTTTTTTTATGAGTCAGCATATGCATACCTTCATACATAGGCATCTTGGCCTCAAAGCCAAGTTGTAAGCCCTATTTCTAAAAAAAAAAACAACATTCCTACTCTGCATATGCATTGAGACCAAAATACATGGTTTTAAAAGCATTTAGCTGGGTCTAGCTGGTTGTCCTCTCCAGGCATGATAATAAATCTAGAGGTCGGGAAGGCTATGCCTCATGTTTGGTGTAGCTTATAAGTTCCTTTTGCTTTCCATTACACTTAGGTTCGAGGCACTGCCTCTCAGTAGTCCTCACCTTAGTTTGTGGATCCGAGGCGATGCTTGATTTCAATCACCATAAGTCCTCACCTTTCAGGCAGTTCCTCCAACATGTCTTGTTGGAATGTAAGACCCAAACTTCTAATGAAAATATCAATTTAAACAAAAAATAGATTTTTAAAATGTAAATCCCAACATAGGATAGTTCGAGTATCTCTGAGTTTCCCTCAGAATCAAGTACTCCTACGCTTCTTTCCTTTGGACCTCATTCTAAGAAATCTGATTCTATGTTGATCCCTCCCTCCTTGAAATTCCTAAAGGACAAAATCTTTTAAATAAGACTTTCACGGATTTTCAAAAATAAAATCTTAGCCAACATTTAAATGACTTCTAAAAGCAAGAAAACTACTAGTTTAATCAAAAGTTTTCTCAAGCACCAAAGCTTGAGATGTAATTAACCATTGGGGCTTGCCTCTATAGGATGTCTGTACCCTAGAAATAAATAAACCTAGTTCGACCAAACATCGAATGGGGAAATCTCTGTTAAATTATAAATTTTATCTTTGAGTCCATAAGGAAATGATATTTTTATCATTCGGGGTAATATATCATCATTCTTATGCTGTGCTCAATCATAAAATATGCAATCCGTTTGAGGACAACAAATATTCTCCAACAATAGTGATGCTATTCCATGAATGCCCTCAACTCAACTTGCATCTAAGCTTGTTGCGATTGCACATCCACTTGAATTTCTTGCATCATATGTAATTCTTTTGTTAGGCTAGCAACCCTTCTAGTTATTATTTCCTTAATCTACCCGTAACACATATCGAATTGGATGCCTTAGCCTCATATGTGTAAGCTTGTAATCCTAATCCTTACACTCTCTCATGATGCATCCCTCTAATAACTATGGACTACAAATTATACTTTGAAGCATGTGTATATCCCGCAGATGATCCGTCACTAGTTGAAGCATGTATTTATGCATCACATAATATCTCATAGTCCTCCTTAAATATATGAAATATTTAAATAACTTAATAAACTTACTTTCAGTGAAAATTCTAACACTTCCATAGGCTTTCCTAGATCATTGATCTATCTACTGCTAATTCTCTTGACATTGATGTGTGCGTATATGTATTTCTAGCGAAGTGGGTTCTCATCTAAGTGCTTGTCTCTATAAAAGCCTAATGATTACGTTATATGTAGTTCATTAGAAACGTATAAAGATACTTAGGATAGAAATTTTACTACACATCTTCTATGCTCAATATACCAAATTGAACTGCTTGTATGGAGGGAGCTTCCTATGCCCCAATAGTCCGAAGCCTGATTTTGTTCATTTTACTCTCTCATCTTGGAATAATTCAGGCAGCCCCAAGGTCAAATCAGATCATCCAAACACTCACTAGTCCATAAAGATTGCTTGCCCGACTTCCAAAAATATATAAACATATCTTACAAGTGAGTTAACCCTCTCTTCTCTAAATTATTGCTCCTCCTATTGTTGTGTCAAGGTAGCCAACTAAAGCATCTCTATAGCATAAAAAAATTTGAGTTGATTCTAAAATAGTGTTAAAGTAATTAAAACAACTAAATTAGTATTTATTACCTCAAATTTACTGAACCACATCTCTTGAACTTCTAATAGTATTATCAGTTATGGAAAGTGAACTTATGAACAACCTGCAAGTCAATGGTTCTCTATAGATGTTAGGTTAATATCTAACT
The DNA here is from genome assembly GCA_016618105.1 of Dendrobium huoshanense. Classification (NCBI taxonomy): domain Eukaryota; kingdom Viridiplantae; phylum Streptophyta; class Magnoliopsida; order Asparagales; family Orchidaceae; genus Dendrobium; species Dendrobium huoshanense. Next base: position 50,319,840 of record CM028353.1, on the reverse strand, counting down.
AGAAATGACAATATATTGTTTGAAAGTGAAATCTTACTCTAAGAAAGGTTTCACTTCTGAACAATTTAGAAGAACTTATAATGCAACAACCTTTATCTCTCTATCAATTATATTTCTAATCATGCATTTTTCCCAAGGTTTTTAATGGGAGTCATATTAATAATGCAATCTTAGGTGCATCCTCATCCTCTACATCTATGATTCGCCCAACTTTTGTTCTACAACCATGTACATGTGGTTTGAAATAGTAAGGAAAAAATTGGGTTGTCTCGTGAGGGGGAGAGGTTCACATATTGATCATTTTGGATGTGTTTTATTCTTGACCAATCTTTTATGCTTATTCAAATATCTATCATAACAAATATTTTTAATGCTATGATAGATCTATACAACAATTATTGCTTAGTAAATAAAAATTATGTTCATACCTATCAAATAGGTATATCCAGCAATACTATCCGAGACCACCAACTCAAGCTTCATACGGCAAATGCATGGGTAGATGTGCATTCAAGTTGGAAAAAATAGGAGGAAAAAAATTTCTCAAGTTTGCATAGAATGATTAGAATATTTTCATCATTGTTTAGTAATTCCAAGGTTTTAAAAGGCGAAATCGAGAATAGAGGTGTTTTTTTTAAGCGAGGCGAGGCGTAAGTCTCAAAACGATTAAAATAAATTAATTTAAAATTATAAATAATGACAAAAAATAAAATGTTAATTCAATGATTATGCCGCACTTGAATTTGCTTGTCGAGGCTTTTTTCTGCTTGTTTTTAAAGTTCGTAAGTTGTTTGTATGGAAGGATACCGAGCGGTACTAGAAGCCCATTACCTGCATGAGCAAAGGAAGAAAGCCAATTACCTGCAATTGTCGAAGCCAAAGTATATGAAAGAGGAAGCAGGTAAAGTTTAAACAGTGGTCGAACAGGAAGAAAGGTCGTTCCCGAGCATGAAGCAGCTCTCAGAAGGGACGAAGCGGAAGCAGCGCGCTCGAAAGATAAGGAATTTGTTCTTCGCTGTGAGCTCCGTCGAATTCTAATGAGGCGTCGCCTCACGCTGCCTCGAGGTGTTACGCCTCGACGCGTACGCCTCGTTGAAAAAAATCGCATGCCTCGTCAAATACATTGAGGCTTAAGCCTCAAGGCGCCGGGTTAGCGCCTCGAACTGAGTCGCGCCTCTATTCGGACGCCTCGACCGCTTTTTTAAACATTGAGTAATTCCTCCTTATTCAATGATGTGAAGTACAAATCGTTAAAGAAAATGTTAAGTTCAATTAAAATATTTAATATTACATCTGCCAAGAAATTTAACGCTATAGGCAACATACATGTCATGAAGATATGACAATCATTACTCTTCATTCCAAACAATTTTCCTGATCGCAAGTCCAAACATCTGCTTAAATTTGAGATATCATTTCAAAATTTTCAGATTTTGAACCCACTTACACTACTCTTTTTTTATCTATTGTTAATGAGTATGCAGCTTTCGGTTTTAACATCCTACTATTGCCTCCATCTTTAAGCTCAAGTTGTTTCCTCTTGCAATATATTTTTAAATCTAGTCTTTCTTCATCATTATTTTTTGTTTTGCCTTCAACATTCATTGTAATGTTAAATATATTATTAAAAATATTCTTCTCAATATACATGTATCTAAGTTATATCGGATCAAATTAGCTTTTCAATAAGGTAAATCCCAAAAAGTACTCTTTTTTGTTCAATTGTGCTCAAACTCCATAACCTAGAACTCTGTAATATGCTAAAGACGGAGCATCAACAATAATTCGAGCATCAATATCCCTGTATTTTCTTCATCAACTACTATGTAAATTGTTGAAGGGTCACATTGAGAGTCAAAATATAGCTCTTACTCTCCATGTGATGTCCAAAACTAATAATTGAGTTGGAAGCCTCTATGATTGATGTATGCTTGGTTTTTATCCTTTTCGCAAGAGCACCTAAAATTTTCCTTTGATAAAACTAAGTCAATTGATATGCTACATAAATAAAATACTTGAGGTCATTGATGAATTCATCTGTCAGACATTTTCATCAATGGTAATAGTCTACTATATATCCACAACCTTTGAGTACGGATGTCCATATATGCACTAGCACATAATAAACTTAGTCAAAATTTTAAATAAATAACTTAGCTACAGGTAATCATTCTGCTTACAATTTTGTTGCACTAACAAAATTTTTTCCCAGAACAAAAAATGAATATATATAATTTTCTAAATTCTATACACAAACTTCCTACATTAAATCTAATAATAATGGTAATTTTAAATTTCCTACTGTAAATATGAATAACTAATATATAAAATTGTAAACGAATATACAAATTTTCTATAAAAAAGTTGTAATATGACTTAAAACAAGTCTGTAATCTAATAGAAACCATGTTATATGAAAAAGAAACTCAAATTTAAATTATTTTCAAGAAAAAAGTCAAAAATAAGAAAATACTTCAAACTATTTTTTTCAAGATAATCTGATATATGAAATCTCAAATTAATTGAAAATCTTAAAAAAGATGAGATTTACCCTTAAATCCTTGAAGAAATGAAAGAAATTTCTGTAGAACCTAACTAGAATGATCCAGGCTTTTGGAGCAGGAAAAAATGGCAGAAGGTAGGCTGCTCTGTTTTGTTTGCATTAAATGGAGAAGAAAGGGGCCATTGATTACGGCAGAAATTTCTACCGGTTTTAGTAAAACTTTCCAATGGAAATTTAATTACCGGCAAAATTTTTGACGAAAATTTCCATCGGAAATTACGGCGGCAAGTACATCGGTATTATATAATTTTTTTCTATCAAAATTTCACTGGAAACATTGCTGGAATTTCTAACTGTTATCGTAAATAAGCATTTTTTCAGTAGCGTAACAATTCAACCAACTGCTCCAATTGGATAAAAAAAAACCAACAACAATTCAAAGCTTCCAGAATCATAGCTCCAAGATCCCACGGGCCAATCAGCCAGATATGAAATTTCCACTGCCAAAGCCATCCAATTACAACCGCTCAAGGAAAGAAAATCACAGTTTCAGTCCATAAAATCAATATATGGACAAATAGATAATGCCAAAGCACCATGGCCAAGCAATTCTCCATCAAACGCTCAACCAGAATGAATGAAAATGGAGCTTTTTAAAACTAATAACAAGTAGTATGAGTAAGGCTGCTGCTGCTGATGATGACATTTTCTACCTGTTGTGCTGATGCTATATGTTTGACTCTGTTGACATAGATTTTCCATGAGAATACCTTTTGTTTTCAAGGCTGCGCATTTTTTAACCCTGTCATACATATTGCAATATAGTTCACTAATGTTTATTATTATTTTAAATGTTTTTTAATATAAATACTAATTATTTAGGCATTTCTATTAGATCTGAAAAGCCAATTGAATGAGCTTGTTTCTTTTTTACATTATTTTCATTTAATACTGTAGATATCATTGAATTGCTTATTTGTAACAAATATTTCATGGTTTTAATAGGAAATCACTGGTGGAATGGGTGTTGATATTGCTGTAGAAGCATTGGGAAAACCATTAACTTTTATGCAATGCACAAAAGCTGTGCGAGATGGTGGCAAAGCAGTTATCATAGGGCTTGCTCCAACCAATGCATTGGGGGAGATTGAATTGACTCGCCTAGTCCGCAGACAGGTAACCATTATCTCCCGTAAAATGATTTTTAACTGCTATTTCAGTATGCCTTAAGATAAATTATTATTCAGCAGATGTTGTTTGTATCCCTTTTATTTATATAGCATATTATTTGGATGTTGAAGAAATTAGAGAGAATGATACTCAAATCGGTTTACTTTTTCAATTCCTTGTGATTTCCTTCTGCTTGTTCACCAATAACCTCACATAGCCTTAGTAAACTGGATATTTTTAAGTTTAAGTCAAGCAATTATTTTTTTCATTACGTCCTTGATAATGTTAGACTTAAAGGTAAACTACATATATTGGTTTCATGTGTGACACGAGTCAACATCTGATTGGATTTGCTTTTCTGAGCTCATGTAAACATTTGAATGGGACTCCAAATCCGGTCCATTGACAGAAGAATTTACAATTATAATATATAGTCTTGCTAATGCATAACTTGTTAAATGTGTTTGCATGCTGTGTGTTTGTAAATATGCATATATGAAGAGCGAGTCTTAAGGGTTCTAATCAGACAACTCGGAAAGCTTGCTTTCCATATCAATTTTATTTTACAATCATTTTGTTTTCAAACTTTCAATCTATAAAATCTCCATTAATATTCAACACCATTAAAATTAGTTAGGGGCAAAATTTTATAACATTGACAATCATTCGGTTGATCGGGTACATCAAGAATTTCTATGAATGATCGTGCCGATATTGCAATCCAATATCCTTTATCCTTTTTCTTTTTTGAAATGAATGAATTTTGTGTGGATACCTAACTTTTTGAATGTATTGATATGTTCAATGATTTTGATTTTCAAAAATGTTCGATCAATGTGTTGTTTCTCTTCATTCTAGATTTTTTATTTAGCTATCCTTAATTCAGAGCTGGTAATGCGGACATCCTGAGTCTTCCCAATTCTTCTGCAACTTAGCTTAAGTTTTTGTTGGGAGTTCCACAGTGGTTTTGGAGTTTTGTAGATTGAGTATTGCGCACGAATTTTTGGTGTTATGATCATCTAGATCTCAGTTCTAGTACGGTATTGTGTTGGAGGATTAGGTTGGTGCGACATTGTGTGCTGATGTGTTTTGCGATCTACTCATTGCCCGACTTCTAGCAGGTGGAAATTTTTGAAGTTGCAACATTTTGGCTAGACCTTACGTGATCATGTTGTCAATATATACATATATATATATTATATATTATATTTTTTTTTTTTTTCTAAACAAAATTTTTGATTGGATTTGTTCTTTCTTCTTGCCTACCCGATAAAGTGGTTAAGTAAATATTTTTGGGAGTGGTTATATAATTTGGCTGCATATTTTTCCTTTACTTGGCATCTAATCTCTTTTTTTTTTTTTGTGGCATATGCAATTAATTTTATTCAAATTATATAATATATGGGTTCAACTAATTTATGATTTGTGTGTTATATTATCTGACTTCTATTAATTATATGACTTTTTTAGTGTTTCAAATTTATGTAAGTTGTATTATTGTTCGCCTTAATTGAGATACTTTATATTTTGTTGTCTTCGTGCTAAAAAAGGAATATTTGTTCAAGTTTATAATTATTGATTTGGGAATTCATGTGTGCATGATTCTATAAATCTTGTTATAAATTTATAATTGAAACCTTTAGACATTAAGGCATCATGCATCGGATATGCTTTCAAAGTTTAAAGGTTTTTTTTTTTTTTTTAGGCTAGCATAAAATGTCATGCTCCATTTCGACTACTCTTAGTCAAGCACAATACATGAAAGCGGCAGAAAACCCAATCAAGCACATTTTATTGCAACACTGATTGTCTCTGAGCAAATAGGATCGAGTGGGTAAAAGATGTCTGCCTAGATTATCACAAAATATACACTACTCTCTTTTTATTCCATCCAACATATCCATCATAATTATTGTGGAAGGATTATGAGAGTCAGAAGTCAAGCACTCTTGGTAAAGATTCTTGAGCATATAAATTTTAACCATTGAATTGATCCTCTCATGATCCTTAGATTGCAATCCATTTGCCTCATCTACCTACTCTAGCATGTAGCCCCTCTTTGATAATTTTTGCTTGTAAATAGCTTTGATTTAGATTTATTATAAAAGTTTTAGAAAAGTCTATTATTAAGTCCACATTTTGTACAAAATCAAGTAATAAATTTTAAGAACAACATCAAGCCTTTATCCCACTATGTGAGGACGGCTGCATGAATCCTTTCTACTTTTCTATACGGTATCAAAGCGAGTGTACAGTTTTTATTTTCCAATATTTGTTCTTCTTTCTCTAACTTCTTGTCGAGACTTTTTCACTTCATTACGATTGATTTTTTTTCTTTTTAAATGCTCTTCCAAGGAGTCAACCAGCATGAATGATAAAAATTATATTAAAGATGAATTCTAGGGGCTAGCTTCACATTCATCTAAATGGGAGAAATTATTTGAAATTGTCACATTTCTAAAAAAACATGAAAATTTTATGATTTTTTTTATCCTCCTAATCTAAAGATAAAAATTTATACTTTGAGATGAGCAAATTCCATTATTTTGGCATAGCTGTGAAATATTATGATGATGCTTGAATTCAGTGGGCAATATATGCACCTCTCTATTGCAAACAAAGTTTAAGACATCATCAAACAAACACACTCAAAAGTGAAAGATATTGGCAAGATCTATGAGATCAAAACTGAGATTTCAATAACTAAGAAACGTAACATTCCTATTATTGAGTACTTAATGCAAAGAAGCTTTATTTGATTAAAATAAATTATTACCAAGTTGAAGTGGAGGAAATGCATCGGGCTTGTTGTGTGATTGAAAAATCCCTCCTCAAACTTAAGAGAAATTTTTATAAGATCACGGTGAGATTTGCTATGCTTTACAGTGCATAATGTTGTCAATTAAAAGAGAAGCATAATATTAAGTTAAGTGTTACAGAGATGAGGATGCTCAAGTGGTTGAGTGGCTTTACTCTTAGAGATAATATACAAAATGAGCATATAAGTGAAAGGTTTGAAAGGTTGGAGTAGCTCCAATGGAAGATAAGATTAGAGAGAGTCGTCTTAAATGGTTTTCTCGCATAGAATTGTAGCCTTTCAATGGCCCGGTTTGGTGGGTAGATGTATTAGATTTGGCTTATATTAAAAAAGGTAGAGGTAGACCTAAAAAGTCTTAGAAAATATTAGAAATGACCTTTCTATGATATTTTATGATACATATTATATTGTATGAGTATGCAAGCAATTCATGTGATTGAGAGCTATGAATCTAGGAGCGAATCAAAAATCAAATAAATGAAAATATTGTATTATATATATTAGACATTTTTCTCCTAAAAATTGGCTTAAATTTACTTATCATATTATATAATCCTTAAATCATTTGTACGATTCGGTCAAGTTTTTTAATAAATACCCCTTTAAGGTTTCTAATCAAGCATCCTTATAGAGATACAGTTTTAAAAAGCTCTAAAAGGTGAATTTGAGATTAGACGGTTGTTGTAATATGAGGGTTTTGGAGAGAGAATTCTATTTGCTACTTCTTTATTTTTTAGATTTTTAACCATTCAAACAATTTTTTTTTTTTTTTTTTGTGAGATTTTGTAACATTAGTTTCTTCCCCCAAATATATCCTTAATCTCTGATTTGGGAGTTGAATTTCTAATCTAAGAGCTTGATATACTTTGTTTGTAAAAGATCTGTTGCTGTTGTTGAGATTTTTTCATGTATCATATAATCTAATTGGTGGCGTAGGGTAGCCATGTTTTATATTTTTTATTTTATATTTTTTTTTTGGGGGGGGGGGGGGGGGTATATTAAATGAGTTAACCAACAATGTAATAAACCTTTTATTATTATTATTTAAAAAAAAGTAAATCAAGTATAAGTTCTTAATTGTAAAAAGATAAACTAAATTAGTAGTTTTGTTAGTTGCCTAAACACGAATTAACGTTGATGAAATAAGCAATGGCTTGATCATTCTTCACTTGTTATAACCATACTGTTAATTTGTTATAATGAAAAAATAAAACTGAACACTTGAAGCACATAATCCTCCATTAATTCGAACAATTACCGTATTGCTTGACACTGCCATTACTTCATACCGTTTGGATTAAGCAGTAAGATTAACAGCTTTTTTTTTTTTTTTTGGTTATGGGTTTTGTAATGCTAAATGAGCCAATCCCTTTTAACGAGCATGTGGGCTCCAAAAATTCGGCCCCGGCCTTCACCCGCGTTGCTTTTTCTTTGGGAGAGTTTTAACGGAATTATGTTTCAGAGTAAATTTTGGGAAAGGCAGATGGGTTTGTAGATAAGACACTACCTAGAGATTTCGCCCTCATTTTGCGAGGACTTTTTGATATGAGTTCTGGTTTCCTATAGGCGCAAACCCCTATAGTTGATTACCCTTCTCGGCAACGAGAGAAGAACTTTCGATTAAGGCTAGTCGTCAATCAGATACGTATAAATACACATGTTATCTGGCATATCGTAGCAGCATGAGTTTGGAGTTTGAAGGGTTGATGTTGGAAGTTTGGGTATCTGAAAATTCGATATTTAAAATTTGAAATTTTACCATCTTACACTTAAAGCGGATGGTGGGGGAATAGATGATGGACCCGATCAAGATCCCATAGTTCCATCCTCCTGGGCCATCGTGTTCCCTGGTCTACTTAGTCAGACGAGGTAGTCAACCCAACATGACAGAATGATCCTTGTCGGCTGCCATAAGTTGCTTCATCCAAGGGGACCTTGTGAACCTGAGGTGAATGTTTATCTAAGAAGACAAATTTGAATCCACCTTAGCTAACAGAGGGCTTTGTGCCCTATCAATTATATTCTATTGATTCATATATCAAGGATTTGATGCCACTAAGGAACATATTGGCTCTGACCATAATCGGTATTTCGTGGTGCCATTTGGCGGCAAAACCACTTGGTTTAGAGGGTGTCGGGTCATAACCGTTTATTCTGCGGTGCCATTTGGCAGCAAAATCGTTGGTTAGATGACACGTACTACGTCCTTACTAGCAAGAGATTATTTGAGAATGGATCCTAGTGATATTTTCGACTAGGCATTAGCTCTATGTGAGTTAACGTAAATTTAAATTTGTCCACCTCGGTAAGCTGTTATGGAGGGTGCATGAATTTTACTTTAAATTGTTGGATGGTTGTATTCCATTTTAAATGTCTTGGAGTTTGGAATTTTGGAGATTTTGAGTTTCATGGGTATTTGGGAAGCATTTTAAACATCTTGAATTAATACCTCCGGTTGAGATCTACATTCAACACGGCCATCATCGAGGTGTGAGAGGTTATTTCCCTTTGTTGATTGAACCATGTCGACTCCGTCAGTTTGCTGACATAGGATCGGGTTCGTCATAGGCTTTGTGCCATTATTGGTGAATTTTCTTTGTTAAAGGCCTTCAAGGCCTAATATGAATGTATTAATTAAATATTTCGGTCGACCTCACGATCGCATATTTATTTAAGGATTCGAGCCTTGTCGATTCATATCTACCCGCATAGGAGGATCTGGCTCGAACTTGGGCTTATTTATTGACCCGCACAGCATCCCTAGTCGTCACGTGTGTATCCATAACACGCTCGCCCGGGCTCATGTGGGTTTTGTGATTGCATTTACCCCTTTTGTGTACCTATGTGTATACAAATTACGGTGCATGTGCGAGGGCATTTTGGACATTTGAAGGATCTTCTACGGCAGCTCGTAGAAGTTTTCATTTGTTGCATTTCACGCTACACTTGCTTATAGATTGGGCCACTGCATGCATTTTCAGTCTTCTACGAGCAAATTGCTTTGAACGCAGATCTTCTAGCACCATCTACAAGTATTTGCGTTGACTACGAATCTTCCATATTTGCTTGTAGATAGCACATTGTGTTCATGACAGATCTCCTACAACGATCCTTAGGAGCTCGCATCTATTATAGTCTTTCTGTACTTGCCCGCAGATGACGTGTTGAATGTATGCTTATGTCTACAGTGGATCAATCACATTTGCAATATATCTATCAATGTTGCTTGCGAGTGAATTGCAACCTCTCTACACACTGATTACAAGCACCTCGTAGCATTTAGTGTGCACTGCTTGTATATGTTTTTGAAGGAAATATACTACATTCATTGTCTACCGTTGGTTGTCACCAGTAAGTGTACTATTATGTATGCCACAGTTCTTCCATTGTCATTATCTGCAGGAGTTTGGTGTGCTTGCATGTATTGCAGATGGGCAGCACACCAATTTCTTCATACACATTTGTCAATGATCTCTGATATCCACTTGCATGCTCCCCCATTTTTGCTTATGGATGAGAACATCATGTACACTGCAAGATTTCAGTCATCAACTCCTAATCTTTTAGGTTGGTGGTTGTGTATATGAAGAACTCCTTTACTTTTATTTGTGGATGAAGCGATGTGTTCTTTATGAATCTTCTAGCGCCATAAGTGTTTCTATTAATTACAGCTCTTTTAATGTTATTTGCAAGTGTATTGCATTTCTTGTATACGACCGCTAGCTAGTTGTCATGTTTATTGAAAGTGAAAGAGCCCATCAAGTCATTTTTGTTAACAGTTTGCATCGTTGCTAGCTATCATCTGGAGGTGGACCATTGTATAAATTAGGAGTCTTGTATGATGAATTTCCTTGATGACAATTACATTCTAATTGGAGTATCAAATCCACTAAAAATCCCATGTTGTTAATCATGAATATGTTGCTACATGTCAATTTGTTCCCTCTTGATGATTGCTTGCAAGTTCCCTTTTTAAGCTTTAGTTATTACAAGCATCGTGTTCATTCATCGGTATTCATTTGAGTATATCAGGAATTGATTGTCGTCCTTATTTGCTTGCAAATAGACTCCACTTGCAAATTCTTTATCCTTGAAGGTGGTTTGTCATACGCATGATAAACTTGATATCATGTCTTTACCCCACTTGAGATGATCATTACAAATCTATTATTGTTATCCAAAGAGAGATTTCATGTCAAAGCTTATACATGAATCCTTTGCTTGTTTGCATAAGGTCTTAAATGATTCAAATTAAGCATTCTAATTGAAATGACAACTCCGTTGTTATCATTCAAGACAAATTCTTTATGTTTATTTGTGGTCTTTTGTATTTGTTTAAGTTCAAATTTACTTCGTTTAGTGTCAAGCTCGAACTACTTGGGCTTAAATTCTTTTGCATCAAGTCCCCTTCTTTATTGATTGATGTTCATTCAGGTGTCTTCCACAAGTTCATTTAATATTTGTTTGTTCATTAGAATGATCTAGGCCTTTAGTTAACATTTGCACTGATGTGATTGTATGTTTGCCAAATTAAAATTCAATTTCTTGTGATCAAATTGAGTTCTCTCTCTCACTTTCAAGTTCAAGCTCCTGTAGTTCAATTCAAATTTAAAGAAAGTCCTCCATTGTTACTTGATTGAGTTCAGTACAAGTTCAGTTTGAGTCAAGTTCTTTGTTCTATTGATAAGTCCAGTTCATGCTCGAGTTTCTTGTGGTCTTCTTGAGATTCAAACTCGATTCAAGTTCAAGTCTTTCGTGGTTCATTTAGGTTCTAGTTTAGGTTCAAGTTAAGTTCATTTCATATTCAAATCAGGTTCAAGTGTCCCCTGTTAATTTCTCCAAGTCCTTGTGTTTCTCAGGCGAAATTTCGACAGTCCTCTCGGCGTCTCCCCATTTAGGGGAAAAACCAAGAGGCAGCCTTCTCCCCATGCTACATGAGCGCTTCAGGTAGGTGTCGGTGACACCACAGCGGCATTTTCTTCAATCCCCATTACGTTACATGAGCTCTTAGGAGTCTCTGAGCACCTGTTGAAAAGAAAACATAGTCATTTCCCCACGTATGGGTACTTAATTTTTGTCCCTTTCATGCTACATGAGCGATATGGGGATTACCCACCTCGTTGCAAGTGTCGCACCGGTTTCCCTCCCCCCGTGCTACGTGAGCGCATAGGGAGGTTTGCCGCCTCTACGCAAGTGCAAGTGCGAGGTTTTTAAGTTAGAAATTTTTATACCTTTACGTAGGGGTGACGACGATGATGTTGGAGTACACAAAAATCGACACTCTTCTTTTTCTTCACTTTGTCCTATATATATATATATATATATATATAGAGAGAGAGAGAGAGAGAGAGAGAGAGAGAGAGAGAGAGATAGAGACTCTGTTTTATTTGGGTTCGGGTTGTATAGGGTTAGTTAGGTTTGGGTTAGCTATAACTGGGAGCTTGGTCGGCTACAAGCAGAGGGGCGACGACAGTGGCTATATAGGATCGTGGGATTGGCCTGAGAAGAGATCGGTCTAGCAAGGTCTTGGAGGGTCAAGGGCTAGACAATGGTGTTTGTCTAGGATAGAGGTCGGAAGGCTTGCAGGAAAGGACTAGGGCAGGAGGTCGGCTAGGGGAGGTTTGGCCGCAGGAGGTATTATCGTCGGTAGGGCTTTCATTTGTGGGTAAGTGTCGGATGGGAGCTCTTGCGTCGGCGTGAGGCAGGGCCTTCAACTTCTCTCTCTCTCTCTCTCTCTCTCTCTCTCTCTCTCTCTCTCTCTCTCTCTCTCTCTCTCTCTCTCTCTCTCTCTCCTGACCAAATTTTGGCTGGGAATGGGGATTGACGTTGAGTAGAGACCCTCGATCAGGTCGGAAGAGGGAAAGGCAATGGGTTTATTGCAGGTATTGAGAATGGAGGTTGCGGCAGTTGGAGTCGAAGGGAGATGCGAAGAAATGGGAGGAGCAGTGAGGTGTTGATTTTGGCTGTCTGGGAGGAAGATGCTGGATGAAGAGAAGAGCCCAACGTTCTCATTTCTGTCTCGTTTTAACGACGCGAATCAGATGACGATTGAGGCGAGTGCACAGGATTTACGGGATGCGAACAGAGATGTTGATGTAGATACGAGGTTTCCGGGATTTCTGGCGGGATTTGCGGGGGGTTCGACGAATCATAGCAGGTCTGATTTTATCTTAATTTTTATTTTATTTTTTTAACTGAATGGGTATACGAGCAAAACCCTAAATTTTGAACTGTTGCACATCATATGGTGGTGTAATCTAGCTCATTACTAATAAGCAAACATTTGCCTTTTCTATTCTATACACTAGTATGGTAGCTTATTTTGTTTGTCACTTTATAAATTTTTTGTATGAAGAGACGCTGTAATGCTTCATCTTATCAACAAAAATAACTTCTAAATCAGTTAACTGTGAATTGAATGCTACCTCTGAACTTGAACTATAACCATGGATTGGCAAAGAAAGGTTAAGGAGCGAATTTTGAAGGCCAATAAATTACTATATCATTATCTCAGACCACATCATTGATCCTGTACACAACTACTACCGTACCTATGGAATCGTTTTGTGGAAATTTTCCAGAAGTAATTTGATCCACAAAACTGCTGAAGACTGTAAGTAATATTCCTTGTCAAATGCTTGGTATGCAACTCCTTGGTTGAAGTACTCCAAGAAAGCCTAGAACACTATAAAAAAATTGGGCCTATATGTGAACTTAAGCCTCAACTGTATCGTCAGTGCCTCATGATTTTGATGCGTATTTGAGAAGTTACATAAAAATTACTGTTCTTACTACTGTCTGCACGTCCCTGTGATTCATGATATGTAGTTAAATGAATATCCAGCCTTAATTAAGTACTTAAGAGGTTCCTTCTTATCACCTTTTCAGAACAGAAGTAAAAAAGAATGCTATTTCTCAATCTGCAAGCACTTTTTTAGCCCTCCAGATTAATTCAAAAGGGCATAAATCCGCCATTACCATTTCATTTATTTTCTTTCCAAGCTAGTGAACTTTTAACCAAAACAATTAGATCATCATGTTAGCATATTTCTATTCTTTGCTAGAGAATGTTCATCATTATCTTTGTCGTCCTCATCATCAACATCATCATCATTCGTAGATGATGTTATAATTGAATTATTTCTTATTATACATTCCTAATTTGTGTGGTCTTCCTTGCTTATTTGGCGTTTCAGCAAATGGTACTAGTCTGGGTGACTAAGGCTTTATCTGCGACGGTTTTTTTACTGCTTCTTAAAACAGCTTTTTAGTAAAAAATTTATACTAGAAAGCCACTTTAAGAAGCAGTACAAAAGTCGTTCCAAACGAAACCTAAGTACATCAAACAAGTCTTTTGGTTAAGATCATAACGTTCATATTCTAGGCTGCATGACAGCCATGGAAGGATTGGTGCCTAAGCAGGAAAGATTTCTACGTTTCTCTTCTAAATATATCTATAGCATGCAAGTTTTTCTTTCTCCTATTGCGAGTTTGTTCATCCATTTGTTTTCTAGCAAAATAAAATAGTTCTTTTGATGTTGATACAGATCAAAATTATTGGTTCATATGGCGCAAGAGCAAGACAGGATCTTCCTCAGGTCGTCAAGCTTGCTGAGACCGGCATATTCAGCCTTCAAAATACTGTTTCAAGAAAGTGCAGATTTGAAGAAGCCAACCAAGTCTATAAAGATCTTGATAATGGAAAGATTATTGGCCGAGCCGTCATTGAAATATCCGAGTAATTGGAATCTATTTGATCTGGAAATACTGTTATGTGGACTTGTTTTCAAACCCAGCACATCTGTGTGTTCAACTGTAGAGTATTCTTTGATGAGGTTTGATTATTTCGGTTTCGTTTGGGATAGTTTTTTTATTGATTCTTAAAGCTGTTTTTATGTATTGAAATTTTAATTTTTGAATTAAAAAATCTTTAAGTAGTAAGAAAGCCGTCCCGAACAAAATTCATCTTAACTTTTGCTTGAGCTGGTTCAAATAAGGTGCGAACATAATTAGAATTTTGTTGAAAAAAAGGTTCAAACCTTAGTCAAATATGATTTTAACTAAATTTAAATTTGATGGATACAATAAAGTGTGTTCCAACAATTTTAACATCACATATTATATGATTAATACAAAAAATGCAATTACAAAAATGATAATGCATCAAAATTTTGAAGTAAATACAATATGGTGTAACTTTGCAGTTATAATATCATAGAAAGCTGTCACAACTATTATATAGCAGATTATAAGATAAATACAATCAACAGTGATAACATAGTCCAGTTCAATCCAATTGCTATATAACATATTAGAATGTTAAGCATTACATCTATAATAACTTGGAGTCTTTTAATTTTACAAAAATTTATTTGTTTGTGTTAAATTATAACTTCATATGAATTTCATGATTCAAATACAATGTATATATTTGAAATTTGAAATGATTTGTTAAATTTTAAATTTTTATTTGGCGGCGCCGCACTTCTATGTGCTCAATCGCTACATCATAATGAGTACTAGGGTGGCATAGTAGTGTTGAGAGTTAGCGCAACGACACTCAATTCTCTGTTTGGATGAATTGTTGAAAGTGTAGTGATGCTGTGCATTTGTATCACAGTGGATAAGGGTTGGGTCAAATTTAAGCGGTTCTCCCTATTAGCCCTGCAATGCTGGGAAGCAATGTATTGCAGTGCTAGTTAAAATATTTTATTTTTATATAAGTTGTTCATATTTAATTTTATTTTCTATCTACTAGGAGAGCGAGTGAGAGAGCTCTAGAGAAAATAAAGGAGAGGAAGTACATAAAGGAAGAGATTTAGAGGCAGTAGAGTTGAATTTGATCATAGGGTTGTTATAGAAGTTGTTCTTCTTGAGATAGATTATTGAAAGTTTACTTTAGTTTTCAATTTAAGGTTTGGTTGGTTGTAAAATTAAGGAAAAATAATTTGAATAACGTTTTAGAGTAAAATTTTAAGTATTTAATAAAATACTTTATTTGATTCCATTGATAGGAATTTTATAGAATTTCATCAAGTATTTTTAATTCAAGAAAGGTTTGTGCATATTTAATAATTTAGTGAATGCTTAGATGTAACAAGAATCACACTTTACAATGATATTGAAATTTATAATTTATGGTGATTTCATAAAATAATTATCATGTGAAAATGCCAATGCTTTAATATAATAGTATATATTGTTTAAGTGCTTCATTTATAAAGTTGTAAGTATTGTTATTTCATGATATGCATCTAAATCATTTGTGTATTCATATTATTGCTTTGTACATAACATGGTGAAAAAGAGATTGGAGGGGAATTGAAGGCAATATATGTAAGATGATTTGGTCATGTGAAACTATTATCCTCCATTTATCATTGTGACAGATGAGAGATAAATGCGGAGTTATAGCTTATTTTTCCTCCATAAGTATGTATGACGGATGAGAGATGAATATAAAACTATTGTCATCCATTTGTCTTTGTGATAGATGAGAGATGATTTGGAGTTGTAGACAGGGTTATCCATCATATATGTGTGTGATAGATGAGAGATAAATGTGGAGCTATATGTAGGCATGTGAAGGAAGATAAAGGAATTGGGATAATTAGCTTGTTTTCGTACAGTACACCCATGACTATTTGTGCAGATGCCATTCATAGGTGTGTCTTACATGTTACATCTAGGTCAAGCGGAAGGAATTCTCTCTCCTCTCTCAGAACAATCACTTTGAGGGACTCACTCAGGAGCTAGGAATGAGCTTAACATTGAAGCAAAGGAGACCATCTTCGGCCATCATATCCAGGCAATCAGCCTCCTCGAAGAGGGAGACCTCAAAAGTTCCTCTCTCTCAGTCAGACATATATTTATCCATGCTAGCTAAACTCGAGTTCCCCAAGATAAACATGTCAATGATTATGCAAACAAAATCTATCTCTTCTATAAGACTTCCTCACAATTGGATCAACCTCAAGAATGCATCAAGACGCTACTCGCCACTTTCGTCTCAATGGGGCGACCTTAGACTTGTTTCTTTCTATACGTCGTCTTGACCTCCTGACTGCATCCATATACTACTCACCACTTTCACTTTAACATGGAAACATCAAATAGCCTCCTTACTAATATCGATTTGATCCGCGAGTTCATCCTACTCGCAACCCCTCTTATAGTAATCACTATTCATTTTGAATTAGATGACCGAGATACAAACGAAGATAGATGTGTGGGGTCTGAAAATTCGACCCCGGCCTCCCCGCATTGCTTTTTCAGGGGAGTTTTAATGAATTAAGTTTATGGGTAATTTATACATTTCAAAACCTTCTTAGGAATTTTGGGAAGGCATATGGGTCAAGTTTCCCCATTGTACATAAGTAAAGCAGATAAGACACTACCAAGATATTTCAAAACCGCCCTCATTTTGTTCTATATATCAATAATCAGAATTTTGTGTAGGATTTTCTAAAATTAAACCCGTTGAAATTCGACAACCTCAAATTTTTCACTTAAAACTTGTCGCGGCGCTTTGAGCGTGCGAGGTCCAAAACGGCATTTTCAGTTTTCACACGACAATAGACTGTTTCTTTCTATACATCATCTTGACCTTCTGATCCATTCTACTGCCCCTTTCACTTTAACATGGAAACACAAATAGCCTCCTTACTAATATCGATTTGATCTGCGAGTAATCACTATCATTTTGATAGTAGCATGACACGAGGAAGATGGATGTGTGGGGTCTGAAAATTAGGCCCTAGAAAAGTTTTTTGGGGTAAATTTTGGGAAGACAGATGGGTTTGTAGATAAGACACTACCCAAATATTTCGCCCTCATTTTGTAAGGACTTCAAGATCTGAGTTCTGATTTCCTGTAGGCACAAGCTAGCATATAGTAGCAACACGGGTTTTGGGGATTTGAAAAGTTTGATATTTAAAATTAAAATTTCACCATTTTGCACTTAAAGCAGATGGTGAGGGAGTGATGATAACCAATCAAGATCCCATGGTTCCATCATCCCAAGCCTTTATGGTCCCTGGTCTACTTAGTTAGAGGAGGTAGTCAGCCCAACCTAACAGAAAATAGCCTTGTCAGCAGCCATATGGTTGTGTCGTTCAAGGGTACCTTGTAGACTTGAGATGGATGTTTGTCTAAGGGATTAAATTTGAATCCACCTTTAGCTGATAGAGAGATTTGTGTCCCTATTGATTATATCTTATTGAATTCAATTTCTCAATGATTTGACGCCATTAGGGCAGCATACGGGCGCTGACCATAACCATAATTTAGAGGTGTCATTTAACGATGGAGAACCACCCAGTCTAGAGGATCTCAGTCATAACTGTTTACCTATAGTGTCCTTTCATGGCAAAACCATAGGTATGATGTTTCATATGGCGGTGAAACCAATAGTTACAGAGGACATGTGTCACGTCCTTACTAGTAAGAAAACATATTGAGAATGAATCCTTAATGATATTCTTCGATTATACCTTAGCTCTTTATGAGATTGAAATTATTTTCAAATTTATCCACCTGGGCAAACTATTACGGAGGGTGGATGTATATTTTATTTAAGTATTTGATGATTTTACTTTAATTTTAAATATCATGAGTTTGGGAGTTTTTGAAATTTTGAATTTTATGGGTGTTTGGGATAATCTAAAACATATAATCCCCTCCGGTTGAGATAAACATTCAACACGTACCATCATTGGAGTGTTTAGGGTCACTTTTGAAAATATTTATGCTTTTTAGAGGTTTGAGGGCATTTGAAAATATTTTATTCGCATTCGATTGATATAAACATTCAACACGGCCATCATATGAGGAATTAATTGGTAGTTGTACTTTATTGATTGGACCTTGTAGATCTCGTTCCCTTACTGTTCCTCTCTGAATTGTTTTCGTCGTCCAGGAGGTTGAGATCGAGGCCGATCCATTCAAACAGCTGAGGATATTTATGGACAGGATATATTGAGATTTTTGTCCTGATTAATTTCTATTGTCATAGACTGAGTATGATATAAGGAAATGAGCTTGAAGGCCTTTTTGAGGAGAGAGAAAGAGAAAGGGAAAAAGAGAAAAAGCTAGGCCGCGGAGCACTGAACGTATGAAATAGATATTCCGGTCGACACCCTACCGCACAACCTCGTTTACCTTTGACTGTTTGATAATTGATTCTACGCGATTTTAATTGATAGAAAAATATCCTTGTTTGATCGGTCTCCGTGGATATTTATCCATATAGAAGGCCCGATCGGGCTGAAATTGATACTGGGGATTTTTCATATATTAACCCACACAACATTCCTAAATGTCATGTCATTGTATAACAATTGGGAGTTATAAGGAGTTTTATATGCCGTAACTCATAGAACCAACGCGCGGATACTATGCTCATTGGGGTCCGAGTAAGACATACGGCATTGATTTATTGATTTGATCGGATTTACTGGTACGATTTCATTGATTTCATCGATTGATTACCGAGCATTTACTACTGGACATTGATATGGACATGGATAGATATAGATATTACAGTGATATCATCATCGTATAGATTCATTGATATTACCTATAGATTTTATAGATTCGCCATCGCTACTGTTTTTGCACCGTACTGAGGATTCATTGTTTCGTATTGATTTTCTCGATTGATTTCATTGAATCCGTATTGATTCGACAGCATATTTGATTGACAGATATCCCTTGATGTCATGTGTGTTCCTACCAACATACGCTCATCGATGCTCAAGCTGTGGGTTGGAATGGAGTTCGATCAGAATGTCAGACGAATCCTTTCACTGCCACACCTTGTAGACTCTATTTACTGGTCGTTACCATATATATGCATACCTTGAAGGCCTTATATGAACGTATAAAATAGATATTCATGTGCGGGGAAGGATCATTTTGTATTAACCCACACAACATTCCTAAATGTCATGTGTGTAGATGTTACGCAATTTATAATTTTTTTTATTGTTGATGTAGGAGGGGTGACCCATACAACATATGTCTGTGTTCCTACATCATCGGTGCTCAATATGGCCTATATATACATGCCGAGATTTTACATGAGCAGTTTTATTTATTACTGCTAGATACATAAGGTTTTATTTTGGGCTTTGTTGATAACTTTTGTCTGCTTGTATGAGCATTATAGATTCGATGGCATGGCGTCATACTCCAGTGGCCCATGGTCTTTCATTACTGGATTCTCCGCTTTTTCTTATAAGTGAATTGTGGCATTGTCACCCGATTAGCATGAGATACCTTTTTATTTTGATGTAGACTCCCTTTTCTTATTCATCGAGAGGTCTTTTTAAGTCTCGTATAGGAATCAATAAGCAGCTCTTCCATTATACCATCATCATCATTTTCTATTGTTGACCTTAAATAAATAGTTAATCATTTCAACCTTAAATGATTGCATTCTTATTGATGCCCTATACTTGGAAATCAGCGGCTATTGCCATTGAAAACAATCCTTTTCAAGATCTACAATATTATGAGTTTCTACAAGATGTAGCATCCATAGTTAAGTAGTTGACCTCTAAGATAAGTTGAGGTATTTGAGTGCTCTTGTCATTCCTGACTTCTGCAATAAGAGCAATAGTATGATCGTCATGGAGGTATTGAAGGAATTTGCATTTCTTGGAGGAACTTTGAAACACTAGGAAGTTTAGTTTGAATTTGCTCAAAAATCTCTTCTATTCTTACAAGAAGAAGGGTGCCCTCCTTATACAAGGTTCTCTTCGAGGAGTCAACCGATGCTCGTTATTTGTCATATACTCTTATATGCTTTTATGGTCGTAAGGGTCCTCTACAATGTATCCACTATTGTTATCCACAAATGGATCATATTTATTTACAGGGACCGGTCATATTCAAGATGATCTCCTGGAAGTGTTCGTAGAAGAGTCATTGCTTTTGCATCATATCCACCTTTCACCAATCTCAGGTGGTATGAGGTACTTATTTGTAGTGACAGGTCTTTCACTATTGATTGTCAGGTGTTGTCGTCTTAATCTACTGTCACTATTACTTATATCGGGGATACGTGTAGGATACACCTATGTATTTAGCATCTAGATGTTGTTGTTTGCAAGGTATAGTGTATTCAACCTCATAAGGATCCGTTGTGGAAGTCCACTGCATCTATCAACATCATTTTTTATGGATAGTATATTCAAGTATTAAAGATTGATCCCTATTTGTAGTTGATCATACTGATAATCATTCATTATTTGTATGCATTGGGGTCTTTATTCATCAATTGCTTATGTCATCCTCTCAATCTACATGCTATTATTATTTGCATGTGGGTAGTACTTATGTATTTTGTAGTTGACTGATGTTGATTATAAGTCAGTTGCATTTGAAAGTTTTCCACTACAAGTTCCCTTGCTTATGGTTTGAAACTTGTTTGAATAATCAAAATTAGTATTTGTCATTTATATTTTGATTATTTTAGTACATTTTAGTATTTAGGGTTTTATTCCCTGATGTTCAGTTCAAGTCCCATGTTTTTTCAGTTTAGGTTCAATTCCTTATCATTGGTTCAGGTTATGTGCATTTCTGTTTGAGTACAGGTCCTATGTGTTGCTGCTCAAGTGAAGTCTTCTTATTATTCAGGTCTTGTGTACTTCAGTTTGAATTTTGGCAGCATCTCGACATATCCCCTATTTGGGGGAAATGCAGGGAGTCATAACCCGCCTGCCACGTCAAGAAAGACATGCACGGTTGGTGTTTGCATACACCGTGATCGTAGTCTTCAATCCCACCACGCCCAGAAAAGTGTGCATGGGTCTTCAGATGAACTTGTTTAAAATGTATAGTAATTTCCCCGTGTATGGGTACTTAAAATTTTGCTCCACCGTGTTAAGAAATGCTAAAACAAGGCTTGTCTATCTCACTATAAGCGCCACACTAAGTTCTCTTCTACCATGCTAAGAAAGCGTGCATATGGGATCCCTCAAAGTGCCACAAATGTCGAAAATAGGATTTTAGAGGAATTACCTTCCTTGTCGCGAGCACCACAATGAACTTCCTCCCACTGTGCTAAAAAAAACGTACATGAGCGGTTATTCGCTGCATTGCAAGCACCGAGGATTGGGTTTGTACCTTTATATCTACGATGGGATTGTCGGCGATAGTGTCGGGGTGATGAATCGAGGCAAGAGAGGACTAGGCTTTTTTTTTTCTTCTTTTCTCTTTTATTTTTTATTAATTATAATTAACTATAGTCAATAATAATTAATTAAATGTAAAGATAATTAGTCATAATCAAATTTAATTAATTATAACTAATTATGATTATTATTATTTAATTATAATAAAAAAAGAATTAATTTATAATTAACTTGATTAATTCAAAATTAATAATAAGTAATTATAATTAATTAAATAATTATAACCAATTATTATCATTAGTAATTATTTATAATTAAAAAATTAATTTTCATTAATTAAATTAATTACAATTAATTATAATTAATTAAAATTAAGGATAATTATTTATAATTAAGTAATTAATTATAACTAATTATCATTATTATTAATTATTTATATTTAAAATAATTAATTTTGATTAATTAAAATTATTTATATATTAATAAAATTAATTATAAATAAATATCATTACTAATTAATTAATTATAATTAATAATAATTAATTTATAATTAATTTTGATTAATTAAAATAAAAAGGAATTAAAAAAATGGAGGATTCGGATCAGATTAGAGTAGGATTTACACTGGATTATAATAGAATTAGGAAACAGTTAAATCTAACATAAATCCTCTATTTTTCCCTTTTTGCTCGGGGGATTTATGAGACTTGGCTGAAGAATCATATGGAATGGAGAAAGTTACCTTCACCGCAAGCAAGCTCCTATCATTTCCTCTGATTGAACAAATGAATGGCAAGGAGGCATCGGCTAGGGCTTCGATAAGATGGGGTCGTGGGTTTGCTTTGGGAAAATGTGGGAAGAGATGTCATCGAAGGAGGTGGAGATATTCGGCTAGGGCATGGATGAGTTGATCTAGCTTGAATAAAGGAGGTAGACGGGTTTGCTAGGGCTGAGGGGGGAAGAGGGAGATGAAGTTCTGCGGGTTTTGAGGAGTTCACGAGTGGGAGAAGAGTAAGACCGAGAGGTCGAAAGCATCGCTCCTTTGGCCTTTTTAATGACGCGAAGGGGAGATCATACCGTTTGAGAACGACGTTCATCTGGACGTCTCGTGATTGGCGGTGCTCGTGGTGTGACTTCATCCTCTCCGGCATTCGGAGATGACAGATCAAATTTCATCTCTGGAGTTAAGGTAAATGCAAAGATGAACAAGCCTTTAGTCATCAATGAGGGAGGTCTGCTTTTAAAGAAAAAAATAACGGAGTTGCTGGTAAGGGAAAGGGAATTATGCTGGAAGATAATATGGAGACTTTTGGTTTGTCTGGAATGGAAATGTTCTGTTAGCTAAGGGAGAGATGGTGTATTCTCCGGCTTCAAATTCTAATACTGAAACTAATAAAGAGTTTAATACAACTGAAATGGTTTCGGTAAGTTGTGATAAGGGAGGTTCTAAACCGAAGAATGCTATTGGTATGAATGAATCTGATGGTTCTGGAATGAAGAAGGATCTTGCAGTTGAAGGTAATACAAAATCGGATCTGGAGGAGGTTCGGGAATGCTTAACAGGTGATCTTGGCAGATGTGATGAAGTTACTGTTGATTTGCCTAAACAGCCTAATTTAGGAAATCTTCAGAATGTTTGGTTAAAAAATGATAATATCAGGTTGCTGAGTTGGAATTTGGCAACTGTGTATCTGAGGATGGAAAATCTGTCAAACTTAATGTGGAAAAAGTTTTAGAGAACACCAAAAAGTTTGATAAATCCTTGGTGGTTAAAATTTTTGGTGGAGATGTTCCATTTTCTTCAATTACCTTTGAATTGAGGAAATGGTGGGGACAATATGGAAAATTGCATCTAACGGTGCTTGGAAAGGGATGGATTCTATGTTCGTTCTATGGAAACTGTGCTAACTAATGGCCCCTGGTTTGTCAATGGAAACATAGTGGGGATTGAAAGATGGACTCAAAGGTTTGATCCTAACTTGCTTAAAGGACCATCTGCTCCAATTTGGCTCAAGTTGCCCAACTTACCGCTGCATTTTTGGGACGAGATAAACATATGTCGTATAGCATCCATGGTGGGCAAGCCTTATTTGATTGACAGACAATATGTTTAAATGGTCCATAAGAGAATTTGGGAGGGTATGTGTCCGTATTGATTTGGATGCTAAGCTACCTACATGTGTTTGGGTAGAAGGAGATGAAGACAAATTCTTCCAGAGAATTTAGTATGAGAGGCTGCCTAGCCTCTGTTTTGAATGCGAGGAAAATTGGCAATTGTAAGAATGATTGTGCCAAAGTTATCATGGAGAACAGGGTAAAGTCCACAAGGCCTGTTAATTCAATTTCTATTAATATGGTCGAAAATGAAACTGTTGAAGGCAATCAAAATTTGAGTAGAGATGAGTTGATTGAAAAGGAAGAATACGGACCATGGATGTTGGTAAAGTATGGGAAGAAAAAATGTAACAATACTATGCCCAGAAGACCAATTTCTCGGATTGACAGTAAGAGTAACTTTGTGCCTTTGAAGCAAAGTGATAAAATAAATGAAGTAAGCAAGGTAGACAAGCCAATTGAAGATCAGAAATCTATGCAGCAAAATATGTATGGTAGTAAATCAGATATCTTAGAAGTGGGGAACAACAAAGGTCAAGCAGTTCTGGAGCCGATGTGTGATGGGAATTGCTTCGGTGCACTATATGGAAGAAGGAGAGTTAGTTCAATCAACAAATGTTGTCATAGTTGAAGAGAAGGTAGATACATGTGTTGGTAATAATGTAATAGTAAATGCTGCAGGGAGAGAAGATAAAGAATGTTCTATTTCAATTTTCTGTGAAACCATGAATTCTGGAAGTGAAAGGGAAGGTGGACTCTTCTCAACCTACAAAGAAGAAAGTACCAAAACAGTTGAGGGAATTGGGACCAATCAACTCTTCATCAAGAAGCCGGAGATTAGAGCTTGAAGGGAAAGGTACTTTGGGGATTAATCCCCCAAATCCCATTTAATGTATTCTATAGCTTTTTTGGAATTGTAGAGGAGCAAGGAAGAGGAGTACTTCTCTATACCTTAGGGAATTTGTTAAAAATAATGGAGTGTTCTTTTTGGGTTTGGTAGAAACTAAATTAACTGATGTAGATAGAAGTGAGATCAATAATATGATTGGCAACGAAATGAGACTTTTTCTTTGTTCCTTCATCAGGATTATCTGGTGGCATTTTAATTCTTTTGAATTCTAATCATGCTGAGTTCTCCGTGGTGGATTTCTCTTGTCAAGTAGTTATTGGAGATCTTAAAATGTTCAACAAAGGTATGTGGAGGGTGGCCACGGTTTATGGAAGTAGAGAAGTACAAAAGAAAAGGGATCTATGGGATATGCTAGACAAGTATTCCATTAGAAATTTACCTATGGCAATAGGTGGAGACTTTAATTGTATAATGGGTAAAGAGGATAAAATAGGAGGTAGAAGGTTCATTTTCTCGCAAGGACCGAAGGAGATGAAAGAATGCTTGCTCAATAATGATTTGCATGAAGTTGGGTTCATTGGGCCTAAATACACATGGTGCAACAATAAATGTGGTGGAGCAAGGATACTTGATAGATTGGATAGGCGTGTTATCAACTCTATAACATTGAGCTCCCCCTATCATTTGGTAGTGAGGCATTTGGCTAGGATAGCCTCAGACCATTGTCCAATCATATTGCATTTTCAAAATTTTAAATCTCTCTCTAAAAAGAACATCAAATTTGAAAACTGTTGGGCATCTTATCAAGCATCATTTGCGGTGGTGAGAAAAGAATGGAGCAAAAATTATCAAGGTAATTGTTCTCAAGCTCTCAATAAGAAATTTAAAAGGTCCTTGAAGTCGTTCTTTTCGAGCAAGTCTAAGTTAAATGATCTTAACAAGCTTAAAGATGATCTTACGAATGAGATCATGGAACTTCAAAGCAAAGAATCTTCTCATGGGTCTCTCTCGGAATTTGATTATTGGAGTCTT
The DNA here is from genome assembly GCA_016618105.1 of Dendrobium huoshanense. Classification (NCBI taxonomy): domain Eukaryota; kingdom Viridiplantae; phylum Streptophyta; class Magnoliopsida; order Asparagales; family Orchidaceae; genus Dendrobium; species Dendrobium huoshanense. The sequence continues at coordinate 50,294,215 of CM028353.1, read as the reverse complement.
AAAGTAAAGGTGAATGAATTGAATTCAACCATGTCTAGATTGAATTCTTGGTGCAAGAAAAGATCTAAAGTAAAGTGGTTAAAAGGAAGGAGATGGGAATTCAAAATTCTTCCATTCCTATGCTAGTGCTAGAAGAAACTCCAATAAAATTATCAAAGTAAAGGATGAGAATGGGATGTTGGTGGAAGAACAAGAACATATGGAAGATGTTTTCTTTCGGTTTTTCTAGAAAAAATGGGATGCAAGAAGCTGCAAGCTAGATGGATAGCCGTTTGCTAATACTTGCCTGAATACATGGGACATGGAATTCTTGGAAAAAGAGTTTACTATTGAAGAAGTAGAATGTGTTCTGAATCATTTGGGAGGTAATACTTCATCCGATAATGATGTAAGTTTCAAACTCTTTCATCAAAGCATATTGGGGCATTATCAAAACTGATTTTTGGAGGGCAATAAGTCATTTCCTTTGCTATGGGGAGCTAAACAAAGAATGGAAGGAAATAATAATTGTGCTTATACCGAAGGTATCAAATCCTATTCTCCCATCTAACTATAGCCCAATAAGTCTATGCAATACTGTGTACAAGGTGGTGTCAAGGGTAATTTTGAACAGACTAGTTATGGTAATTTCGAAAGCTTATCTCTAAGGAGCAAGCGACATTCATCAAAGGGAGGTCTTTGTCTGGCACAGGAAATTTTTCATAAACTAAGGTTCTCAAAAGCTACTAAAGATCTTGTATCCTTCAAGGTAGACATGGAACAAGCTTATGATTCCATGTCTTGGGCCTTCTCTCAGAAAAGTGTTAGAGTATTTTAACTTTCCTACAAAGATATCCAAACTCATCATGGAGTGTGTGGAAGACCCAAAGTTTTCTTTAATCATCAATGGCAATTACTCAAGTTGGATTCAAGGAAGGAGTGGTTTTCGGCAAGGGTGTCCCTTCTTCTATCCTTTTTATACTTTGCTCACAACTTCTTTCAAATGCTTTTGCTCAAAGCTCTTGTGGTATCAAGATCAACTCTATATGGCTGAAAATTTCATATTTACTTTATGCAGATGATGTAATAATGTTTTTTGATGCTAATAGAAAGGATGTTAAGGGAGTTAAGAACATCTTATATAACTTCTATGAATGGACTGGCCAAAGAATAAATAAGAGCAAATCTGCCATGTTGTTTGGTAAGCATGTGAGGAGGAAGAAGAAGAAAAGCATCTCAAGAATAATGGGTTTCAAAATGGTAAAAGAATTCAACTACCTTGGATTGAAGATAGCATTAAGAAGACTTACAAGTGATGATTTCCAGTTCATCATAGATAGTGCCTTGAGGAAGCTGAATCTATGGGGAAGTAAAATCTTATCTCTGGCGGGTAAGTTGATATTGGTAAAATCTGTAATGTTATCCGTACCTACTTTTCATGCTACACACTCACTTGTCCCAAAACGAGTGCTGGAAGAACTTGACAAAATATGCAGGAACTTCATTTGGAATAAGAAGAATGGATCTATGGGGTTGAACTTTGTCAGTTGGACTGAATTGTGTAATCCAATTAGCAGAGGTGGCTGAGGGTTGCATTGAAAATGTCACAAAAACTCCATCTTTGAGAGCTAGATTGGCATGGAGATTCATTCAATACAAAGACTCTCTTTTACACAAGGTAATGGTGGCTAAATACATTGTAAGGCTTGACAAGGGAAGTGGTAGAGGTAGATGCTCTTCCTCTTATAAATTATTTAATGATGGATGCAAAATGCTTGAAACCTATTATGAGATGGTCTTTAGCGAATGGAGATTCTGTAGATGCATTTAAAGATAATTGGATGTTGGATAAATGTATTAATATGTGGCCTATGTTTGTTGTTCCACATGAGGATGGAGCTATTTTTGTCAAAGACTTTATACTTGATGGTTGTTGGAATGAACCGGTGTTGCTAGGAAACCTTTGGAAGAGAGCTGGTAAATTTGATCATACAAATAAGGATTACACAAGATGGGGAGGAGGCTTGAATGGAGCTGATTCATCAAATTTTGGAATTTCTATTTTTGGATTAGCCTTCAATGCTTCGGTACAGGAAACTTGTGATTCTCAGAATTGGGACTGGATCAAAAATGCTAAGTTGAATGCTCGAGTGGAAATGTTTTGGTGGAGATTAAGTAGAAAATCAATCACGTCTCTTCAATTCTTATGCTATAGAAGACTCCTAGTGAATGCCAATTGTCCTAGGGGATGCAATGCAATTGAAGATGTTGAGCATATTATGTGTTGATGCTTGAAGTTTAAAGAGGTAATTTACCATCTAAACCAATGGGGATTTGGAATTCCGCTGTTTGTAAAGATTGAAGAATGTACTAGATGGCTGGAAACTACTTCAGTTAAGAAAGGTATGATTGTTAACTTGTATTGCAATGCAATTTTCCTAACTTGGAAAGGTAAGGAACAAAATGATTCATGAAGGAGTGGAGGACAGTCCTAGTTTTATTGCTTCCAATGTTATATGCTATGCTTCAATTTCACACAGCTTTAGTCGCTTTAATTTGGGCCACTGGGATGTTAATCAGTCATTCAGACTGTCTAATACTTGGCATCCTCCTCCACCCAAATGGCTAAAGGTTAATGTAGATGCATCTCTACTTTCTTCTTACACAGCAAGAATTGCTACAGTTTTTCAGGACTGCAAAGGGAGATTCCTATTTGATTATGGTAGATCTTGTGTTCATTGGGACATAGCATAATTGGAGATTCTAGTAATTCACTCCTTAAAGGAGGAGATCAAGGATTAGATGTTCAAATACAAAGGCATCATTATAGAAGGTGACAATTCAAATATCATTTCTTCCCTTCAAAGAAATTCGAAAAAAGGAAACTAAAATGAAGATGGTATGGAATTTCTTATGAATTTTAATTTTGTCATTTTCAATTGTATAGGTAGGGAAAGTAATAAGTTAGCAAACTAATGTGCTAAATATGCTCTTTTTAGTAGTTTTAGTTGGGATGAATTTTCTTTGAATAAGGTTCCTCCTTTATTCTATAATACTTTGAAGGTGGAATCAACCTTGTAGTTGCTCTTATTTTCTTGTTAATATAAACAAGATCCTGCTTTTCTTCAAAAAGAAAAGAAAAGAAAAGAAGGGGAGATCGTAGGGATGACGTGGGAGACGTGACATCGATATGCATTGCTCTTGGTCGGATGTCCAGGTTGCTATATCTACATGATTTGAGCTGCGATGACGTGTGAAGTGCAACGTGGTTGGACATCCGAATAGGTATGCGATAATTTTTTTATTTTTTATTTTTGCTTAGGTACGCAGGTCAATAAATTCCCCCAACAAATGAGTATGCATCTAGAGCGAATCATAATTATTGCATACTAATTGACCCTGTGGATCTCTAGATATTTGTTCTAGATGTTCCGCTATGGCTTTCCTTTAGTGGATCCCCTACAGCTTATATGGATGTCACGCTGAAGCTTTCATTTAGTGAATCTCCAAAAGTTTGTTTGGATGTCACGCTAGTTTTTTATTTAGTGGATCTCTAAGAGCCCATCTTTGTGCCTTTATAGCTCTTTAGATGCACTTGTAGTTAATAATTCGGTTGACATGTTGGCTTTAGTTAGGTAGGAATCTATAAGATAGTGACATATCACTTAATACTCTGACCCATAGAGCATTAATATTGCTCTTATTGATTAACATGACAGTTGGCATTACTGTTCCTTTATTCTCTTTTGACATCATCATCAATTTAGTTTACAACCTACTTATAACTGCTTGCATCATTCTTTACTGTAGTCAAACATAAATATAATATTTTATTTAGATAATTGTAGGCTTCATTAAGAATTTTTCCAAGCATTGTTGATCCAGGAGTTTGTAGCTCTTTTACATATTTTTATTTAGAGTTTTGAAGCTTTGGTTTATTCTTCCTTGTGCTTTATGCGACGAACATTGGTGAAGGATTATCTGATTTATCTTTATTGACCTATTGGGAGATTTGTATATCTTCTTCCCTTTGCTTCTTACTTTGGTAGGATTGATGAAGCTGTAGATGCCAGTGACCTAAACCTTTTAGATTTACATTAGATCGGTAAAAAGAGTTCTTTACCTTAAGCTTTATAGTTGGCTTATCGATGACAAAATCCTCTTAGTTTAGCTTAAAGTTTTTTATGAACTTTGGGATGATTTATTTAGTCATTTGCTTTGTGCTTTGAATGACTTGTTGAAGTACATTTTCTTTGATCCTCACCTTGTGCTTTACAGATTCGTTGAAGGACTTGTAAGTTTCAAGTTGAACTAGTAATACTAGATGTAGGTAGTATTATGATCCTTGACCATTAGGAAGACTTTAATATGGGTTACTTGAGTTCATTAGATGGGAAAGCTAAGACTTGATAGTTCTTCATCATTTAGCTATTGAAATAAGAGTTCTGCTACTATGACCTTTATTATGGCTTATTAAGTAGACGGAGCAGCTAGTAACTAAGTCACATTTTGGCTTGTTGAGTTTGATCTTATATGCCCACTCAAGCTTCAAACTTGAGCTATGGAGAAATGACTCTCCAAGCTAAGTTTACTGAAGTTTGCAGATTTGAAGTCAACCTTTATGGTTGTAGATTTCATAGCCTATTACATTTGGTAGCTATGTTGATTAGGAAATACATCCTTCCCACTATAACTTTGAATCTTTGGTCAATTAAAAGGATCTTGTAGACTATGAATACTAAAATTTTTGAGCCAAATAAGCCTTCGTACTTCTTACAATCTATACTAACGGGTTGATGAAATGGGGGTTCTGCTACTATGACCTTTCTTATGGCTTATTTAGTAGATAGAATAGCCAATAACTCGGACATATTTTAGCTTGTTAAGTCTTATCTTATATGCCCGCTCAGGCTTCAGACTTGAGCTATCAAGAAATGGGCTCCCCAAGATGAGTTTACTGAAGATTGCTGATTTGAAGTTAACCTTTGTGGTTGTAAATTTTAGAACTTACTACATTTGGTAGATATATTAATTGAGAATAGATCCTTTCCACTATAACCTTGGCTCTTTGGTCAATTAGATGGATCTCGTAGACAATGACTATTGAAACTTGTCGAACCAAATAATCCTTCATACTTTTTTGCAATCCGTACTAATGGGTTGATGATATGGGGGTTCCACTACTACAACCTTTCTTATGGATTATTGAGTAGACATAGCTTTCAATGACTCGACTGTAACTTGGCTTGTTTAGTGCGACCTCATACGCTCATTCGAACCTTAAGCTTCGGGCTGTAGAAGAACTTGTGCTGCTCTAGCTCGATTTGCTAAAGTGTGTAGCCATGAAAACCTTCTTTTCTAACCTCTGAAGTCTTGAGATATTGGAGAAGGTGATGTCTCGAGGATTTTAGAGAATCACCAGTATATGTTAAAATTGAAGTTATCTTTTTTTTTTTATTCTTAAAAAAACCTTTTATGTCAGCTAATGGTTTTGGAAGTTTATCTAGGGATCTTGGTGCAAAGTGCATTATCAAACTAGATACATATAATAATCTCCCTATCCTGCAAGAAAGAGTTAGATAGTTTTTTTATGAGATCTCTGCATTAGCATGATGTTGAAACAAATAAATACTTGGATCTCTCTTTGTCTTGTAGAAGAGAATTTTGTATTTCATAATTTTTTAAATATTTATTTGAGGAAGTTGGCATGCGGCATGATGTCAACCCAAATAAATATTTAAAATGCCTTCTATCTTGTAGGGATGCTTTAGACAGATTGTATTTAAGGATTTTAAATATTTATTTGGAGATTTTGACATGCGGCGTTTTGTTAACCTGAATAAATATCTAAAATACCCCCAGTCTTATAGGGGATTTTGAAATGCATTCTCATAAGAAAAGAGAATTTTAAAATATGAAATGTATATGTTAATAAATATATACGAAAATATAACACATTAAGCATAACATTTTCTCGGGCACTTTCAGGCGTAGTATTTTTTCAGGTATAGGTCAATAATCAAGGCATGGACCTTTGACCATTCAGATTGATGAGTTGATAAGCAACTCCTTGGTACTCCTTTTCAATGATGAAATATCCTTCCCAATTGGATATCAAATTATCACCAATTTTTTGTGTGTAATGATTGGCGCACCATTCAATCAAAAGACTTTATTATCCTTACTCGATAAATCTCCAGGTTCTATTGAACTTTCAACCTGGATTCATCGAGTGCATCGAGCTCTTCCAATCTGAACCGAGCATTTTGTTGTTGAGTAAGCTCATTATGGATAGTGATCCAAAGAGATGGTAGTTCAACTTCTAATTGCAGCACTGATTTAACTCTGAACACCAGTGAGTAAGGAGTGGCTTTGGTCAATATTTAATAGGTTGTATGATCCTACAATACCTCTGCTATTTTTGTATGCCACGCTCTTTTATTCTAGATGAGAATCTTTTTTAGCAATTTTACTTGTATTTTATTGAAAGCTTCTGCCAAATGATTTGCTCTTGGATAGTATATAAAGGAATATCGTCAATCAATCTTATGTCGATCGATAAATTTATTAATCTTTGTGCTTTTAAAATCTATGTTGTTGCCTGAGATTATGCGATGCAGTATACTAAATCTTAAATAATATTATGAGTAAAGAAATTAATCACATGTTTATATGTGACTTCATTGAATGGAGCTGCTTCTGCCACTACATGAAAACAGCTTATTTCCGGCGGAATTTCCAGCGGAAATAAATACGTCACCAATTCCGGCAGCATATCCGGCGGATTACCGACGAAACATTTTCCAGCAGATTTTCCGGTGGATTTCCGATGGAATTTTTGATTGGTTTTCCGACATGATATTTCCGACGGAATTCTGAAGAAAAAAAGACTATAATAAATATTTATAATTAATTATTTTATTAAATTAAGTTAAATAATTAATAACTTAATATAAAAAAATATTTCAATTAGATTTTATTAAATTAAATTAATTAAATAATAATTAATACTTCAGTATTAAATTAAATATTATTAAACTAATAAATAATTATCAAAGTAAATTAATTAGGGTTGTTAAAATAAATTTATTAAATTAGATTACATTAATTAATTTGATTAAACAGGTAACGGTTTTTGTTTAAATTGAATAAAAGAACCAAATGTAATAGATTTGAATAAGCGTCATAGTGGTTGGGGCCTCTATGAAGGTTTGGCGAGGGTTCGAATCCCGCCTAAGACAGGTCGTGTTGCGCGAGTCCGCTAGCCATGGGCGGTGCAGTCATTTGACAGTCGTGGGCGGGTTTCTGGAGCGTCTTCGATTTGGCGGGGCTGGTGCAGCCCGTGAGTGAGTTGCTCCGGCTGCCAGATGGCTGATCCGATAGTTCTTTTTTACTTTTTTTATTTTTTTTAAATTCCGGCACAAAATAGTCCGCTTGAAATTGTACCGGCAAAATTATTCCGCCAAAAATATTTCCGGCGGCCTATTTTACGCTGGAGCTGCTTTTCCGACGTGCATTTTACCGTTAGAAAAAAATCCGTTGGAAATTAGCCGAAAATGCTAATTTCCGACGGATATTTGGCATTTTCCTACGGATTTTAGCCGCTGGTAAGACACGAATTTCCTGTAGTGTGCCCACTTAGAATAGTGATCGGTCGTTGCCAAAATAATGCGGTGTCCTTATGGGTCTCCGAAAGGACTCTACTCATGGGGAATATAATGCAAAGGGAACGACAGCACTTTCCCGTAGGATAAAATGATCGTAGGCCTTTGCACTCTACACAAGAAGTCAAATAGAAGAGCAGATGGAGTCATACATACGATTAGTCATGGAGGATAGTGCCTTTCAACTACACACCTCGATGGAAAATAATATGTATGACCCTTCAAAGTCACAAAATTTCTCTCATTCGATACATTAGCTCAAATAAGATTTATTTAATATGGGAATCAGTTTCCAATGGGCACAAGCCCCGTGGTTAATTACATCTTAGGCCTCAGTCTAAGAAAACTCTCGATTAAGAATGGTGTATTATTTTCTTCTTAATTTAGTGTACAGAGAAAATTCCTAATTGTTATTCAAAAGATGATAAACCCTTCTCTTTATCCTTAGTGACGATTAAACCTTTTCAAATAAATAAATATATGATTAAAATTTTGAGTTTAAAAGATCAAAAATTAAATTTGCTATCCTAAGAGAAATGACATATTTAGAATTCATCATAAGTTGGAAGAGACATATTTAGGAGATGGGCTTATGCTTGCCTTGAGTGAGCTGCTAACTAATATCCTAAATACAATCAATTGCCCTATATATATATAATATAAGAAGGTTCTATCCTAAAAAATCAAGGATTTTGATTTAAATATGCAAATGTATATATCTATCGCCAAGTATGATGCATGAAATGAGTACATAAATAAAAATATTTTATTCATCATTTGAAACATAAATACATCCCACGGTCCGCATAAAAATAATGTGGCCAAGGTTCACGACAACATGCTTGGATTTCTACATCTATGAAATATAAATTTTAATATATTTTGCTTATGATCTTTTGACTCCGGGTCTTCTATAAGATTCCAAAAGAGAACCCCCCCCCCCCCCCTAAGAGAGAGGATTATCTTTTGGAGCTCTTTGAGCATATGTATAAAAAAATATTTTTAAATATTTACAACTCTTGACAGTTTACATTTACATTTGACTCTTTGCACCTACATTTGCACCTAGGTACATTCTACTTCATTTTACAAGCATCCTAGATACATTCTATTTTGCTTTTCTTTTGTAATAAAAAGACAACATCAATATACATATATGATACATGCATGAGTATAGTGCACGCATATATAATTTAAAAGCTTAACGTGCACCAACAGAAAAGTAATGATGTATGTCATGACATCCAGAGCACAGAAATTAAATAAATGCACTAAGGATATCCTATAGGCAAGGTACCCGCATCACACCAAAATACACCAACGGCCTAACTTAAGACTAGAGTCAGTGATTCTAGAAAATAAGTTCTAGTGTATGTAACAGGTTGTGTGGTTTGGATATGTCATGTATAGGATAATTTAGTTAAAGTTTCTTTTTGTTTTGATTTGTTGAAGGTCAAAAGGGAAACTTCAATTAAAATTTAAATATTAATGTCTTAATGTTAATTTTAGAGTATATTTTAAATGTTTGATGATTACTACATTTGTTTCTCACTGAAGGTGTGAGGTTTATTTCACCTTCCTTAGGGATAATTTAATAGCCTCGTAGGCCTCGGTTACCCAGTAGTACTTAATTTTGTTGGTTAGAAGTTAAAAATAAAGATGAATTAAGTAATTTATTATTAATTAAGGGGTTAAATTAGTTAAGTTTGCAATCAACTGGTTCGTAGCATTGTGCCATCATGCTCGAGGAACAAGACCTCCTTAGGATACGTAGCCTCGCAGCCCAGAGTAGTCCATCCTGAAAACCAAATATTATATTAAGAGTATTATTTGATTTAAATCATTAATGATCAATTATTTTCTAAAGTTTTAAGTCCATTGAATTCATTTGTGACGTTGTGCCACTAGGCTTGAGGAACCAGGCCTCCTTAGGACACTTAGCCCCGCAGCCTGTAGTAGTCCATCCAATAAACTTCATCTTTGGAGTGGTTGTTATGTATTAAGAGGTTTATTGATTGATTTCAAAAGATTAGCTTAAGGTTTGATTAATATTATGTGAGTTAATAAGTTTTGGGTTATGATTAAGCCTCTCAAAAAAGTTCTCTTATGTTGTTCACTTAGTTAGGTTTTAATTCACTTATATACAATATTATAGGTCTTTTAAATTAGGAGTGTAATTAATTATGAGAGAGTTTAATAAATTAAGGTTTGGGTTTGAGAAATGTTTTTATTTTAGAAAGTTTTAGTATAGGTTTACTCTCTTAATTCAGTCTGCATCTTTTAATTTTTAGGTGTGTTGGGGGTGATTAACGAGTTGATTATATTTAGTTAAAGTTTATGTTCATGTTTGCATTTTGATGATTACATATGTTAATTATGGTTTGATTAAAAGTTAAGTGTTTTTGTGTATTTTGACTTGAATTATGATTGATTTGTTGGTTTATTATTAGTAAGTTATAGCACACTAAACTTAGGAAAATATGTCACTAAATTTTGTATGTTCAATGCTCTATCCTATAGGGAGCATGCATCCTAGGTCTATGTTATCTAAGACTTGATCCTTAATTTTTATCCTTAGGTGTCACTAGAGTTATAGGATGAAAGGAAGTTCATTTCTAACCCTTTGGACATATGCACATACATCAACTGGTTTAAGGATCTAAAATAAAAGAAAATAATCATAGTTATAAATGATGTTTTTATAAGGCCCTAAAGGGGTGGGGTTATCGCACCGAAGACAAAAAAATCATCATAACGATGCCCACTTCATGTGGGAAAGTAGCGATGCATATAGCACATATAGGTGGCCTACACTACAGGCCTAAAATGACCCTAAGGGTCTCTAGGGCTCACAGAAGGTGGGGGGGGGGGGGGGGGGGGGGGGGGTATCACACCCAAATTAAAAAAAAAAAATAAGAGAACATCCTAACGGTTCCTACTTCATGTGGGAAAATTGCAATGCAGATTGCATAAATAGGTGGGCCTACACTACAGGCCTAAGTTAACCATAAAGGTCTTTAGGGCTTATAGAAGGGGGCAAGCCTTGACCCACAAGGCCAAGGCTTCGTTAGTATACTAACCTATGACCAGCTAACTAAACATTTTAGAATATATATTAAAATAAAAGCTATTAATAAAATGTGTGTGATGTGTAACAATTTTGATATATAATTAGAGGTCTTTATAAGCAGCAGAGATTATACCTGACCATGGAGTGCCCACTTAAAATCTCCCAAGCAAGCAACTCAACTAACTCACCCATGTAAGATACGGGTACCTCGCAAGACAAAAATAGAAGAAGAAACATAGGGGTGAGTGTAGATGTCATTAAAAAAATATATAGTTAAGCAAGAATTAACTTAAAATAACTAGGATTTGTAATTTTGAAAGTTATCTAAAGCATATGAAAAGTGAGCATGTACAAGTGAATGGATAAAACAAGTAATAATAATAACATATAGAATTCCACATATTTAAATTAGTGAGTATGAAAGCTTACTAACATGAGTAAGAAAAATTATATGTGAAACTTGTGACAATTTCCAAACATAAAACATACACCCATATATGGAACACTTAAGGACTTTATAATATATTTCTAAATCTCCATACAATGTAATTTCTAGCATACATTAAAAAAAAAAAAGCTTCTCCAAAACTTTTCTGATTTATTTATAAGTTTGTTTTTATGTGAAATGTTCACATAACCTTAAAACTCGATCATACACATGAAAATTAATATAACATGCTTAATGAAGTTTAATATTAGCACAATAAATAATCAATAACCACATGATTTGATTAGGTACATAATGATTATCAATATAACCTTCACATAAAGCTCCAACAAATACAAAAAGAAAGCAACAAATTTAGAGAAAAAGTATGTAAGCATCTTATTGTTAGGCATGCCTTTTCAAAGCTAGGCATGCCTTCGACACCTCCTTCCCATTTGACGTTTAAGCCAAATGTAAATGAAATGAGGGAAGCTTTGATGACATTCATTGTTCACACATTTCGAGAAAGCATTCGAAATATTCAACACAACTACCCACATTACATTCCACATAAAACTTAAAATAGAAAAGAAGAAAAGTCCCAATATCAGAACACAAATAAGTTATTCCACTCCAAACCAAAACACACTTTCAACCCACTCTCTTTTAACTTATCTTTAGGATTAAATATAAATAAAAGAAAGAAACTCATCCAAGAAAGAAAACCAAAAGAGCCTTCTAAAATTAAGTTTTGCTAATGCAAAGTCATTCATAAAGTCCCCAATCCCCAAAACAACATATAAGACCTTCCAAACAAAGCAACACATAAAAATTTCCTATAAAAAATCCAATATGACCTTTTTCGACGCTAAATGAATATTTTTGATGCGAAAACGAATATTCTCGACGTGGGATTCATTCATGAAAATATTCTAACAAGAAGTTTTCATGAGGCCTTTCGTTATAAAATATCCACAAAGCATATAGTAGAATGTTTTGAAGAAAAACAATTCACAAAGCTTTTCCAGCAAATACAATTCATAAAACCTCCAACATAAAATAAGCCATAGAGTTTTTGACATAAGGTAAATCATAAAGCTCTTCAACATAAAACATCTGATAAAACTTTCTAACCATAAAACAATCTATAGAGCTTTCCAACATACTTTTACCCTTTATGCTTCATGACATCAAAATATCCGAAAGAAAATCACATTTGTATCCAATGTTAAAACACAACATAAAGTATGAATTTCTCTAAATACTTGATTTTTTTCTATATAAACATGAGCATGATCATTTCATCCTAAAACAAACCAAAGCTTTTTTAAACATAAAGTGAATCATAAATCTTTCAAACATGAAGCCACTCATAAACTTTTCCAATCACACTGACTAACATGTCTTTCCATATAAAACACAAACAAGTTAAAGAGAAACCAAGATTTAAGACTATAATAAAAGTATTCCATCATTCGCCATAATTCTTTGGAACTATACATGCTTCCAACCCATTTTATTCCCACCCAATATTCAATGCAAAAGAGATAAAGAAGGTTCAATGCAATTTCCCTCTTTCCAATATCCAAGGAAATACTTTCAGCCAATAGGAAGCAAGACTACATTTAAATCCATCTACAAGTTCATATTTAGAGCATATAAAAATTCTCTAATCTTTCTCCAAAATACTTTATGAAATGTATGTAAATATGTGCCATGATTACCCTCCAACAACCTTTCCACTTTCCTACTACATGCTAAATTTCAAAAGGAACCACTTATGTAATCACCAATCTTTCTTTTATACCCTATATGTGTGGGCAAGAGTAAAACTTCAAAGTAAAGGACATATGAATATTTTCAAACCATAATTGCCAACATAGCTTTCATATAACGCTCAAAATGAGAGAGAAAAATCCAGGTTTAGAATAAGCATAAAGATACCTCAAAGTCTACCAACTCTTTGTGACAAAGCATGCTTCCAACAACATACTCAACATCGCTTTAGGTCTATAAAAAACTCACATTTAAAGCAAATGAAGACTCTCCAATTACTTCCATTTGATGCAAAATATTGCTACAACCCCTCTCCAACATGCTTTACAATCTTTTGTTACCAAACATACTTCTAAACATCCTTTGCAAAGTCATAACACATTACTAATAAATGAATTTCAACACAAATGATTTTGCCATATAAAGATTTTTTCACATAATACATGAGATTCAAACATGAGCTCGATTATAACATATTCTACCAAGGCATGGTTATGATCTATCATAAACCCAATCCTTCATATTATGTACGACATGAATTATAATGAAAGAATAAGTCAACTATTATTCTTCCTAGACAAGAATATTTATTCCAAATATCAAATTCTTAAGAAATACAAAGAAGGAAAATGATGCAAAATTTATATATCTAAATATGTTCACAAAGCCTTGAGTTTAAAGGAGAGCCATTAATAAAAGCAAACTTATGACTCTACCCATTTCATATTGAATAAACAAGCCCGTTTTAGATTTTGTTGAAAAGCCTCTAGACAAGAGATTGAGGAAAATCTCCATAAGAACAAGCTTACTACAAAAGGCCTCATTGGAAGCAAACATTTATTGTTTTCTTTTAGGATATTTCATCGATAATTTGATGTGTAATGCTTGCAAGATCGCATGAAGCAAACCATTATGGGGACATGGTTTACATTCCTAATTAACTAACACTGTCTAAGCAATTTATAAAAGGACCTTTATAATCCACAAAATCATGTAGCTTGTTCTCATAAACAAAATATTTGTAAGATGGGAAGTGCTCATTCAAACAAAAATTTGTAGGAAGTTTACCATAGAAGAAAAGTAGTGAGGAAATCATGGGGAGACTGCTTATTTTTTCTCTTGATCTATTTGGCCAAAATATTGTCATAGAATAAAACTCCAGCAAAAAATGGGTTCGATACAAAGCATATATATATATATATATATATATATATATATATATATATATATATATATATATATATATATATATATATATATATATATATATATGAAAAAGTGGACAAATCTCCATGGAATAATTCAAAACTCCATCATCTTAGCATAAATAATCATAAAATCATGATTTCAATCATTCTACCAAGAATAGTGAGAAGAATATAATCTCTACCAAATAATACAAACCATCCTTTCCATTCGTTTTGTCCAACAGAACTCTCATGGATAAAGAAAGGAGGAAGAAATGGAATAGAAAAAAAAGGCTAGGGAAAGAAGAAAGAGAGGAAGACTAGGAAGAAGACAAGAGGGATATACCTGTAGTGAAGCTGACGGTTCAACTAGGGCAGATCGTAAGCGAGCTTCGGCTTCCTCGGCTTGGTCAAGTGGGAGAGGCGAAACAGGGGAGAGATGATTATGTCAGGTTCAGCTAGGGCAAGGAGGTCGACATCAAATTTAGATCGGGAGGTGGAGGAGGCGCGAGAGGTAAGTTCTCCAGACTCTGTGGGAGGAATAGCCGACAAAGGGGCTGTAGCTCCTACTTGGGTTCCGATCGAAGGGATAACGAGAGAGAGGGAGCGGGAGTCTAGAAAGTAGAGGGGTTTAGGCTTCATGAATCAGAGGCGAAGGGGAGAGCCAGTTCTGTCTGGGGTGATTTCGGGCTAGAGAGCACATGCATGTGGGAGAGACTAATCTAGGAGAGAGCACTTTGCTAATGGGGGGAAGCCGATGGGCTATCCTTAGAGAGTTGCAAACCTCAGAGAGAATTCCACTGCCTCACTTGAAATAATGAGATACCAATTAAAATTGCTCTGATACCAATTGAAATTACTAGATGCGCCAAGAGGGGGGTGAATTGGATATTTAAAAACTTTTTTAACAAAAAGAAAACTCTTTTTATAACTTTATGCGGAAGCGAATTTCATTCATAATAAAAGACATATAATCAATTTCACCCACGTAATTAATCACAATAAAAATGATTGCGAAAATAAAGTGCAGAAATAATAAAGGAAAGAACACACCAATTTATAGTGGTTCGGTCAAACCATTACCTACGTCCACTCTCTGGAGGCACCCTCCGAGTATTACACTAAATCTTTAGTGATTCTCCTTTAACCCCCACAGTTAGGCAGAGAAGCCCTTACAAAATCACTTCCACCCTCCCTAGTGCGGCGGAGGAGCCGACCCCTTTGACACCAAAGAGATATTCTTCTTCCCAAAACTTCCCTAAAGACAAACCTTGAATCCGATGGTATTGAGGTGCAAGCTCGCCGGAGCAACTGTGTGAAATCTCCTTCACACTCCCTTGAAATCCCCTCCAAGGATCTTCTCCCTCTCTCAAACTTCACCCTTTCCTCTCTCCCTTTCAAGTTCTCTCTTCAAGTATTCTCCAAAAGAATGAAGACACAATGACTACCAAAGACTCTTACAAAGTCTTATGTGAGTGCTTAAATAGAGGGCTCAAAAAATCCTAAAAAACTCAATTCAGCCGTCAAATATCGTACAGTACGATTGCAAGATGATCTAGTATGATGTGCAAAAATTGACTTGTTAGTACTATACGATGTCTAGTTAGTACTATATGAATAATTTAATTGCAATTCGTATTGTACGATGTCCTGAACAATGTTCTGTACGGACAGTTCAACAAAAGAGCATTTCGTCCAGAACGAAGCATGGGATGGCCAAAATCATCTCTATTGATCTACAGTACGATCCAATTCGTACAGTATGATCAAAATATCAAAATAAAGCCATTTTGATTGATTAATCACAAGATTAAATTAGGCAATATTTTAAACATCGTACAGTACGATCATGATCATACTGTACGATTAGAACAACTTTTCAAATTCAAAATTTTGCCTAATTTAATGGACGGCGGACTTTCTAATTATAACAGATAGTATAGTATGATGTGGTGTTCGTATAGTACGATTAGTTATATTCTAAAAATATTCCTTTCAGGAAAATAAAATATTTTAATTAATTTATGTCACACTAGGTCATACAGTACGATATAATTTGTACATTATGATGTATAGAAAAATTAAAATATTTAAAATCATTTTTTTCTCCCTCTGTGTGTGTGCATGATAAAAAAACTAACATAAATTATTACAAGATTTGACTCAAGAAATAAAAATTATAGACTCATTTAATATATCCAATTGTACACAATCTTGAGTCTTGAATCTTTAAAGAAATATGCATGGTGTACCTGAAATATTAGTAAACACACAAACAAATATGCACTGCAAATACTAGGAGAAATAAAAGATTAATCACTATTATTTGTTATCATTAAAATTATAAACTCAGAAGCTCGAGTTGTAACATCGCCTTCTTGATCCCATCCCCATACACTGAATAAGGCTTTATCGTACTGCCCCTTCAAATCCATGCCTGCACACCTTCTAAAACAAATAGCTCATGCTATTGGGGCACTATGGCGGTGGTAGGTTTCAAATTTTGATGAAATTGACACCGTTAGCTGCATTGCTTGATCTAATACTAAATTCAAATGGGTTTAGAAAGTCAATGAAACCTCAATTGGAATTAAGCTGAACTAATTTAGCTAAGATCAAGTTCAAACCAAACCCAATTTGTCTCAGCCTAGGCTAGCCTGGGCTCGACTTGACTCAACCAAATTAAATCAATAAAAATCAAACTCAAATTTACACCGATTCGGATTGAATCGAGCCCGAAGAGGCTCGATCAACTCGATCAAATGCGCTTGAGGGAAAATCAAGATAAAAATGAGGTCAACAAACACAATCCCAATAGGTGTGGTGAACAACAAGTGAGCCACGCGTGTTGGTCTTGATCTCCCTATCTCTAGGAGGATGCAACCCTACAACCCACTAATGAGACTAACAAAGAAGATGCAATCCTTTAATCAACTAATCAGAATAGAGAAACATATAATCACACAACAATAATACAATAAATGTCCCACCATGTTATGATCACACATTCATACAATGACCATGCAATTACACAAGCATGAGATGATCATTCAATCACACGATCATCACCCACGTCATAACCATCTTATCATCAAATCATGCAATATTTATATACTCCAATGATATTATATAATCAAGCAATTATCACATACTCATTTCATAATCAATTGATCACATAACAATAGTCAAATCATACCATAATCATGCTATCACATAGTAACCACACAACCATGCTATAAGTATGCGATAATCATCTAATCATTTCAAATAAAATAATAATATGCAAATGATCGTGCAATTGTCACACCATAGTTACATAATTATGTAATAATTACATGATCACATGATAATTCAACTTTCATCTAATCATGCAACAAACCCAAATATGAAAAATCACTCAATTTTATGCTCACACAATCATGCAACAGTCATCAAATAATGCAATGATCATAAAGTCATGCAATAATCATTTAATCATATAGTGCTCACCTAATCATGCAAACATGGTGGGACAGAAGGGGGAAAAAACCTAACATTTACTTGACCAAATTGAAATAGCAAATGAAGGAGGCTTAATACTCACTTGACCAGCTCGTAATAGTGAGAGAGAGCCAAGGAGAAAATCAACTTTCTTGCTAAGCAGGTTGAAACAACAGAATAGAAGAAAGAAGGGATTCTATGCTCACATGAGCAAATCAAAACAAAATCATAAAGAACTAAGGAAGATTCAATTATCACCTAGAACATTTGTATAAGATGATGTGAGGAGAAACAAATTTAATGATCATGTGAAAATCATAGGAAATAGCAAAGGATAATAATCAAAGGAAAGCAAGGAGGCGAAATAATCAAAGATAAAGAAATCATTTATCTGCTTGACCACATTGCAATAACAGAATAATGAAAGGAAAAGGGGTCCCCACATTCACTTGACCAGGTCAAAATAGTGAATGGGGAAAAGTTAGTGCTCACCTAACCAGATCGAAATAGTGAGCAAGAGTAAGAAAAGAATCAACTGTCTATCTAACCAGATCAAAATAGCAGAACAGAACAAGGAAGAGGGGTCCCATATCCACTTGACTATATTCATAACATGGAATGGGGACAACTCAAGGCTTACTTGACCATATTCAAAACACCAAACCAAGGAGTTAAAAGGAAGGGAATTCTACATTCGCTTGACCATATTTGCAATGGCAAACAAGAATGGCTCAATATTCACCTAACCATATTCACAACAATAAATAAAGAGCTCTCCCAAAGTCTAATGCCTTCCTGACCATATTCGTAATTACATATTAACAAAAGAGAGAAGTGATCCAATATCCACTTTATCATATTCGCAATGACGGATGAGGATGATCCAATATTTACCTGTCCATATTCAAAACAGCTAAATAAACGGTCAAAGAAAAGGAGAGTTCAATATTCGCCTGACCATATTCGCAACAGCCAATGAGAACAACTCAATATCCACATGACCATATTCGCAACAGTGAATAAAGAACTTACTCGAAGTCTAATGTCTACCTTACCATATTCACAACAGCGAAACAAAAGAGAAAGTTCAACATTCACCTGACCATATTCGCAATACTGAATGAGAATGACTCAATATTTGTCTGACCATATTCGAAATAGCAAAATAAGGAGTCACTAAAAAATTCAACAACTCCCAAACATGAAATAAAAAATAGGGGGAATGGAGAGGTGGTAAAGTATGCCTCCCAAGGAGTATATCAGGTACCCAACCAAAAAGGAGAGTTTAATATTTACCTGACCATATTCGCAACGGTGAATGAGACTGACTCAATATTCACCTAACCATATTCGCTATAACGAATAGGGAGCCCTCTCGAAAGTCTAATATCCACCTGATCGTATTCGCAATGGTGGGATAAAAGATGAAAGTATAACATTCACCTGACTATATTCACAATAGTGAATGAGGACGACCTGATGTCTACCTGACCATATTCGCAACAACAAAACAAAGGGTTAAGGAAAAGGGGAGAGTTTAATATTAGCATAATCAAATTTGCAATGGCAAATGAGAACAACTCAGTATTCACCTGACCATATTCACAACAATGAATAAAGAGCTTCCATAAAAGTCTAATGCCTGCCTGACCACATTCGCAACAGCGAAGCAAAAGAGAAAGAGGAGTCCAACATTCACCTGACCATATTCGTAATAGTGAATGAGGACTACTTTTATTGTTCACCTGATAATATTCGAAATGGCAAAACAAAGAGTGAAAGAAAAGTGAAGTGGCAAAAAGAAACTCCTAAATATAGAAATTCACTAAAAATATCGAATGGAAAACATCTCCCACGGGTCTGCCCATGGAGGAGCAACGACATGGAATGAAAATGAATACTCGCATACAAAATTAAGACAAAGCTATCATGACATCAATATTATTGCAAATCTGAGTTTATGGATTAGAATTTTGCATTCATAATTGTATGTGACTGCCCTGCCCACTAACTTTTTAGGTCCACAAGATCGAGTGCAACTCAAGCCAGCTCAAGATTGGGTAGATTAAGTTTGAGTCAGTATATATATATTTTTTTCTTTCTTGAGTCCATTATAAAGGTGGATCCTGATGCTATGTAACCTTGTACACACACACTTGAGGGTTTTTTTGCTATTTTTTGTTTTGAGTACATCAACTTGGATGATGTCCATATCGGTCATGATGATCCAACTAAGAATAGAAACCCTAATTAGGGCATCATGGTTAAGGCAGCCATCATTAAGAATATCATCCTGGATAATCCTTGTATCGGCGAGGATGATAGGCTTAAATCAGAAAGAGTCAACCGCCATATATATTTAGGTAAGATTTATTTTTGGACATTGGTCAGGCTAATCTATTATATTGGCCTGGATGATTTAACATAATTATGCCTAAATTAATCTGGTAATTAAGGAAAGAAGTTTAAGCTTTATTTATGCGATCACATCATCTTAGACGATCGTAGGATCATCCTAGATGATCAGTTCAAAAATCCTTAGTTGCTCCTAGACGATCAACATCGGCTAGCTCTTATTTAGAGCGATGTTCTGGACAATTTTCCTTGGTTTTGAAATAATCATCCAGGATGATCGTGCGATCGGCCTGGATGATCAAGCTAATTTTGGATCATCCAGACCTCCTTTCAAAACGATTATCTGGCCGATAATCGGTGATTTGAACTAATCGTACAGGATGATATGTTATCGTCCTAGACTATATGAACAAACTTCTTCTGTTCGTACCATATCGTCCCCGCTGATTAGGCTTAAATTGCACTGATCGTACAGGATGATATTTATATCATCCTGGACGATAAAGTCGACAAGTTGCAATTAATGAGCTATTCCAAAGCTCTTCTATTTAAGAGCTCTTATTCTTTATTTTGTAAGATCTTTTGATGTTGTCTTGACCTGAGAGAGCCAAGAGGTGAGGGAGAGAGAGGGAGAGAGAGGGATGAACTTATGAGGGGGAGTTTATGAGATGGATTCACAAAGGTTGCACCAAGTAAGGTTCCAAGGTGTCTTCTCCAGTCTTTGTCCTTCATCCTTGGGGGTTCAAGGGAGGTCTTCTTCAGCAATTGGTTGAGGTTCTCTGCCTGCTTCATGAGGAAGCAAAATAAGTTGGGTTCTCTTCCTCATCGGGGTTGGCGGAAAGGAGTTTTCATAAGGGCTTCTCCGCCTTGCTCTGACAGCAAAAGGAGAGTCACGTTTGTAGTGCAATACCCGGAGTGGGCCTCCGGGGAGTGGACGTAGGTCAAGTTGACCAAATCACTAAAAATTCTCTATATTCTTTTCTTACTACGTTCCACATTTATTTTTCCGCACGTTAATTTCTTTGTGGTGATATTGGTTTGATTTTTATTTGTGCTTGCTTAAAACTTTTTTTAAAATACTAATTCACCCCTTCTCTTGGTTAGCCTTGGGCTAGTTCTTAAGGGCCTAACATCCCTAACAAACTTTCAAGTGGTATCAGAGTGGAATTCATAAAAATTAAGTTTGAAAACTTTTTGAATTTTGATCCATGGCTAACTATGGAATTCGTAATACTGCGAAAGGGTATTATATTACCCGACCACCTTTGTTTGTTGATATCCCTTTTGATTTTTGGAAAACTCACATTTCTACATTTTTACAATCAATTGATTATCACATGTGATTGCTTGTTAAGGATGGTTATACACCTCCAACTGAAAAATTGAATGGCATTACTGTTCCACTTCCTTTTACTCAATGGGCTCTCGATGATAGGGATTTAGCATAATTAAATACAAAATGTTTGAACTATTTTTTTATGTACTTTGAAATCGAAAGATTACATGTGTTTTTCTACTTGCACTACTGGTAAATAAATTTGGGATAAATTGTGTATCACCTATGAAGGTACTAATGAAGTTAAGCAATCCTGTTTGAATATTCTCTTGCATGATTATGAACTTTTTTGTATTGAAATGTATATAAGGTTTACTCAGATTGTTTCTTCTTTACATGCCTTAGGAAGAGAACTAACTATAAAAAAGTTAATAAAATTTTGAGATGCTTGCCATCCTCTTTTGATGCTAAAATCACTGCAATTATTGAATCTAAAGATTTGAATACCTATTCGATTGACAACTTATTTGGCTCATACATTACTTATGAACAAGGGGTGAATCAAAAAAATCTTGATGCAGGTGAGAAAAAGAAGGAGAAAACTATGGCATTGAAAGAAAACGACACAAAATCTGATTCTTCTAGGTCTGAAAGTGATGATATTGCCTTAATCATAAGAAAATTCAAAAGCTCTCAAAGGAAGAAGCAAAAGAACCATCAAAAGTAGAATAAAGGTAAAGGAAATAAAAATTTTAAGAGTTCAAATGATATGATTTGCTTTGAATGCAGGAAGCTAGGACATGTTAAAGCTCATTGTCCTACACTTAAGTCTCACCTAAGCAAGGAGAAGGGTGAGGAGAAACCCAAGTTCAGGAAGGACAAGAAAAGATTCCAAAAGGCGTTCTAGGCCGATTCTGCATCTGATTCATCTGAGACTGAACCTGAATAGGAGATAACAAACTTGTGCTTAATGGCAGACGATCATCTTGATCAAGGTGACCAAGAAGAGATATGTGAACTAACCTATGAGCAACTCCTTGAAGTTTTTGAAAAAAATTATGCATCATATAGGAAGCTTAAGAAAACTCATGCTAGTTTGAAATTAAAATTTTTAAATTTACAAAAAGGGTATGAAATTCTTCTTAAAGATCATTCTACAATTGATACTAATCACATGGCTTTACTTGATGAGTTTGATGTATTAAATAAAAAACATGCTGATTTATCTCATGCTCATAATTTTTTAAAATCATCTCATGCTGATTTAGAAAAAGAATATAAAAAATTAGAAAATCTAAAAGCTTTTGAAAATAAAAAACCTTCATTTCATGCATCACATAAAAAGCATCACCATATATTAGTGCATCTTTTTCCTAGAATTAGATGTTTTTCATGTGGCATGTTAGGACACATTGCACACACTTGCACCATTCAACGTAGTCCACATTGGATTTGGAAATCCAAATTATATGATTCACAGCATAACACACATGCATTGTATTCTACTTTCTATAAGAAGGGATCTAAACCTATTTGGGTTCCTAAATCTGACATTTGATGATTTTGTAGACAAACTCTCACAAAAGGCCTCATGAGAGTATGTGGTACCTGGACAGCGGATGCTCTCGACATATGACTGGCGACGCCAATCAATTCATTTTGCTGGAGACCATGATAGGAGGCAATGTTACTTTTGGAGACAACACCACCAGGAAGGTGGCGGGCTTTGGTATATTTGGTAATTCCAAGAACTTTTTGATTGAAAATATTTTGCTTGTAAATGGACAGAAACACAACTTGCTCGGCATCAGTCAACTTTGCGACAAGGGCTTCATCATAAATTTTTTGGCAAATTCATGCATTATCAGCTTAAATAATAACATTGTTTTGTAGGGAAAGCAGATCAACAATATTTACATGCTTGATTTAAATAATATTGAATGTGTTGCTTCATTTTGCTTAAAAACTAATGTTGATGATTCATGGTTATGACACAGGAGATTATGTCATGCCAGTATGAAAATCCTTAGAAAAGTGACCCAAAAAGACCTAGTTAGAGGAGTCCCCAAGCTTAAGTTGTCAAAAGACCATCTTTGTGATGTCTGCCAATTAGGAAAGCAAGTCCACTCCTTTTTTCACCCCATTAAGGACATTAGCACCTCTAGACTTTTAGAAGTCCTTCACATGGATTTGTTTGGACCCATTAACACTGCCAACTTGGGAGGAAAAGTCTTTAGTTTTGGGATTGTTGATGACTACTTGAGGTTCACTTGGATTAGATTTCTATCACACAAAAATGAGTCTTTTGATGAGTTTAGAGGCTTCTTCACTTAGATTCAGAAAAAGCTAGGTTGTGAAATCTTGACCATCCATAGTGACCATGGGGGAGAGTTTAAAAATGAGAGATTTGGATATTTTTGTGAGGACAATGGGATTAGCCACAACTTCTCAGCTCCTAGGACCCCTTAGTAAAACGGGTAGTTGAAAGAAAGAACCAGACCTTAGTGGAAGCCGCTAGAGCCATGCTTGCTGAGTATTCACTTCCAAAATACTTTTGGGCTGAAGCAGTTAACACAGCTTATTATGTGTTGAATAGGGTGAATATTAGAGCCAAATTAGATAAGATACCATATGAGATCCTTAAGAGTAGGACACCCAATCTTCCCACCTTCATGTCTTTAGTTGTAAGGTTTTCATTCATAATAATGGGAAGTCTCACTTAGAAAAATTTGACCCAAAATCTGATGAAGGAGTGTTCTTAGGATATTCTAGTGTTGGAAAATCTTTTAGGCTATTTAATAAGAGGACTTTGGTGGTGGAGGAAACTACTCATGTAGTGTTTGATGAGTCTGATCCTAAAAAGCCTAGAGTTGAGGATGATGATGATGTTAGAGAGATTACCACTGGAGTAGAAAATTTAGAGAAGAGGGTAGAGCACTAGAACACTAAATGAGTATGAGATGTTACCCAAGGAGACGAAAATGTAGATCTTGAGGAAAGGGTTGAACCTTCACATACTTTGCCTAGAGATTGGAGATACTCTTCGAGTCACCCTAAAGATCTGATCTTAGGAGACCTTTCTGATGGAGTTAGGACTAGACATGAACTTAGGAAGGAAGTGAGCCACTATGCCTTTATCTTAATGACTGAACCCACCAACATAAATCAAGTCCTTTCTGATGATTTTTAGATCTTATCCATGCATGAGGAATTGAACAAATTTGTTAGTAATGATGTTTGGGAGCTTGCAGAAAGACCTAAAGAACAAAGTGTAATTAGAACCAAGTGGGTCTTTAAGAATAAGGTGAATGATTCTGGAGTGGTGGTTAAGAATAAGGCAAGATTGGTAGCTAAGGGGTACAACCAAATAGAAGGGATGGATTTTGAGGAGACCTTTGCCCCTATAGCTAGATTGAAAGTCATTAGAGTGCTATTAGTCTTTGCCTATTATAAGGGATTTAAGCTTTTTCAAATGGACGTTAAAAGTGCCTTTTTAAATAGGGGAATAAAAGAGAATGTGTTTGTAGAACAACCCCTAGGTTTTGAGAGTTCCCAATTTCCAAATCATATTTTCAAATTAAAAAAGGCCTTATATGGATTAAAGCAGACACCCAGAGCTTGGTATGAGAGACTTAGCATATTTTTACTAAAGAGGGAGTTTGTTAAGGGGAGTGTAGACACCACCCTTTTTCTGAGGAAAGTAGGAAATGATTTACTCATTGTTCATATTTATGTTGATGATATACTTTTTGGATCTTCTGATAAGAGATTATGTGATTAGTTTTCTAAAATAATGAGTAGAGAGTTTGAGATGAATATGATGGAAGAGTTATCATACTTTTTAGGATTTAGCATAAGACAATTAGATGATGGAATCTTTTTAAATCAATCAAAATATATAAAGGATATTTTGAAGAAGTATGAGATGGATAAAGTCAAGCCAATTAATACTCCCATGACCTCTAGTGTTCAGTTAGATAAGGACCCAAGTGAAAAGTCTATTGATCAGAAGAAATACATAGAGATGAATGGATCTTTACTTTACCTGACTGCTAGCCGACCTGATATAATATTTAGCATTTGTCTTTATGCTACATTTCAAGATGACCCTAAGGAATCCAAAATGACTAAAGTTAAGAGAATTCTCAGATACCTTTTAGGGACCCAAAACTTAAGAATCTGGTACCCTAGGCACAACACTTTCTTTGAGATTATTGGATATTCTAATTCTGATTTTACAGGATGTAAGGTGGATAGAAAAAGCACTTCTGAAACTTGTCAATTCATAGGACACTCTTTAGTCTCCTGGTCTAGTAGAAAGCAAAACTCTGTTGCACTTTCCACTACTGAAGCTGAGTATATTATTTTAGAAAGTTATGTGGCCCAAGTCCTTTGATTAAAATAGCAGGTACTGGATTTAGGATTACCTGTAGGCATCATTTCAATTCTTTGTGATAACACTAGTGTCATTTACATTTCTAGAATCCTATCCAACATTCAAGGACTAAGCACATTGATATTAGGCATCACTTTATTAGAGACCATGTGACTAAGTGAGACATTGAGTTACACCATGTGGCGACTGAGAAACAACTGGCTGACATATTTACTAAACCACTAGCCTCGACACTTTCAGTACTTTAAGGACTAGATTGGGTGTGATTGACATTAATGCATGAACTTGATTTCTACTGATTTTTTATCTGTTATATGCTGATTACTTTGCTTTATTTTTGGTAGTTTTTTTGTTGTTTATTTTTTCTTGTTTTGTTGTTTTTCTTTGTTTTTATTTTATTTTTTGTATGTCTTAATTTGTTTTCTTTTTCAAATTATCGCTGAATTGATAACATATGTATTGTTTTTATCTTCTTGAAAATTTATAGTCAATGTTTTACATCTCTTAATCTGCTAAAGGAAAAAAACACCGTTGATTGTTTCTCTTTCTCAAACTTATTTTGATGGTGAAATTTTCTTTTCTAAACAAAAGTCTATCTCAAATTAACAACTGGATTTTGCAATTGAGATTTTTTCTACCTTGCTATAGTAATCTAGCTTATATTTATAATAATCAAAGTTTTTTTTACTTTAAGATTTCTCGTTATCCTGTCAATGCATCTCTCATATGATTTTTAATTATGTTCTTCCCTATATTAGAGAGTGAGTTTTTTCTTCTTTAATATCTAGAAGATATACTCACAACTAAGAATATTTAAAAGTTTTTGGAAAAGATTCTAGCTTGTAAAAAATAATAAAAAAGTGTCCAATGATGTCAAAAGCAAAAGATGCACAATGACATTAAATTGAAATACACACACACACACACACACAAAGTGTGTCAAAAATCAAAAGATGCGCAAATTGCACCATTCAATGGATAAGAGGCATAAAATGAGTCCATCAAAAAGCAAACTATCTTTCTTTCTTCCAACTCTTAAAACTTAGAAGATTTCATATATCACTTGAGATTTTCAAGGACTTGATTTTGAATTTCACGATTGTAACAAACTACTTTGATACATTATTTTATAAGATATTTTTCTGAAACCAAGTCTTGATCGGATCTCTTTTTGTTATCCAATTGATTTTTCTGAGTTAGGCCTTTTGATTTCAAAAGGCGATTTTGCCCTAAAAGAAGTCCGAGCTTAGGGTTAACATGATCGGATATTTTACCCTTTTTTTTTGAATTTTTGATGTTGTTAACCCATTAACTTATAAATTTTTAAAATCAATCATATGGAGACTATATCATGTTCATGCCTTGATTTAAAAAAAAAAGAATAACTTTATTTCTTTACTAGTTTTTATGCCTTTTTCGTGTTTTATCGTTGTTGTTTTTAGTTGATTTTATTGGTTTTGGGCCTTCTCTGATCATCTCCATCCATCCTCTGATTTCAAATTTTTGTCACATCATCATGAACAATATTTATATCGTCCTAGACGATCTGTTCATCTTTCTTCAAAAACTCTATCTGCTGAATAATTTTGACTTTTCTGCTCTTCATCATCCTAGACGATCCATTATCATCCTAAACGATATAATCGTCCTCTACTATAATCATCTTGATCATCCTAGCTGATATATTTTTGTCCTAGATGATGTGTTTATTGGTAATCATCCTGTATGATACACCTGTTCTTCCTGGACGATACACATATCAGCACGTTTAAAATTTATAAATTTGCCTGGGATGATCCATTTTTAGACAATCGTCCTGGGCGATCCACTGTTCACCTTGGACGATACACGTGGCATATGATTTAAAATGTTTTAAATTTGGCTGGTATGATTCATTATTGAGCATCATCCTGGACGATCCACGTAATCATCCTGGACGATCTGCTTTTCAACGATCGTCCAGCCTGACTCCTCGATATGATCGCCCGTGTCTAATCGTTCCGGATGATATCTGATCGTCCCGAACAATCAGACCACCTTTTTTGACAAATCGTCCAGTCGTAATAATTACACCGGATCAGCTTGGACGATCCTGCGATCATCCTGAATGATCCGACCGATTCTTTAAATTAAGGCCAAATTCAGCAGTTTTTCTTTACACCTCTCCTTTCCCTTTGCTTCTTTCCACCTATTCCTTGCTTTTTCTATTAATGGTTGGCGGCAAGCGTTCTCGTCACATGTCTGGAAGCTCCTAGAGTGCCACGTTGGGCCCTCAATTTCGGGAGGCAAATGATCAGGCTTCCTACCACTGATACAAGACGTGCAGTATTACTCTCTCCCGATCAATCAATCCAAACTACCTCTCCTATTCGGTACTCGACCTATTCACTCAAACCTCTCTATGTTTTATTCTCACTCTTGCAATCCCATTTAATTCGGAACTTCTCTATGAATTTTATGCCAACCTCCAAATCAATTATGCCTACACTGCTCTCACCTCGTATGTGAATCGATGCCCTATCATGATCACATACCAGAATTGTGCATAATTGCTACACCTTTCCACCACTAGGGATAAGCTACATACCCTAGTTTCTGATCCTGATTTTAACTGGGTTACATCCAATCACTTTCTTTGCCACACCAATGTCCACTTTCATGTTGGAGAGAATTGATCATTAGGAGACCCAATTTGAGGCCTATATTGCTGCACAGGAGCAACAACATACTGAGGATATCATCTGCATGCAGCACCAGCACAACTAGGACATGGCCTAGTTTGGATCTCAGTTTGCCACATTGACCAGTTACTTTCAGCCACCACCACCTCCTCCTCCTCCGTCTGATGATCAGGATCCCTCGTTTTTCTAATTTTTTATTATGTTGTTTTTCTATAGTTTGTTTTTCTTATGGTTGTTTTAGTTTCTATTCTATTTTTTTAGTTTCCTCCTCCTTTTTGTGATGTCAAAAGGGGGAGTAGTCTACTGTAACTTATACTTTTGATTATGGAATTTAGTTAACTGCTTTTCATTACACTGTTTTTATTAGACTATCATAACTTCTTAGAAATTTTTTTGGTTGTGTTTGCCATCATCAAAAAGGGAGAAATTGTCGCAAATCTGAGTTTATGGATTAGACTTTGATGATGGAAAACATTCATAATTATATGCGACTGCCCTGCCTACTAACTTTTCAAGTCCACAAGATCGAGTGCAACTCAAGCTAGCTCAAGATAGGGTAGATTAAGTTTAAGTCAGTGTGTATTTTTTTTTTCTTTCTTGAGTCCATTGTAAAAGTGATTCCTGATGCTAAGTAACCTTGCACACACACACACATGAGGGTTTTTTTGTTATTTCTATTTTGAGTACTTTGGCCTAGATGATGTCCATATTGGCCAGGATGATTTGACTAAGAATAGAAACCCTAATTAGGGCATCCTGGTTAAGGCAGCCGTCCTTAAGTATATCATCCTAGACGATCCTTGTATCGACTAAGATGATAGGCTCAAATCAGAAAGAATCAGTCACCATATCTATTTAGGTAAGATTTAATTTTGGACATCGGCCAGGCGGATCCATTACATCGACCTAGATGATTTAACACAATTATGCCTAAATTAATCTGGTAATTAAGAAAAATAATTAAGGCTTGATTGATACAATCACATCATCCTAAATTAATCATAAGATTGTCCGGGATCATCAGTTCAAAAATCCTTGGTTGCTCCTGGACGATCAACATCGGCCAGCTCTTATTCAGAGCAATGTTCTGGATGATTTTCCCCAATTTTGAACTAATCATCAGGATGATCGTGCGATCAGCCCGGACGATCAAGCTAATTTTGGATCGTACAAATCTCCTTTCAGAGCGATTGTCTTGCTGATAATCTATCATTTGAACTAATCGTACAGATATAAACAAATTTCTTCTGTTTATCACAGATCATCCTGGCTGATTAGGCTTAAATTACACTGATCGTACATGACGATATTTATATCATCCTGGATGATAAAGTCTGCAAGTTGTCATTAATGAGCTATTCCAAAGCTCTTCTATTTAAGAGCTCTTGTTCTTCACTTTGTAAGATCTTTTGCTTCTATCTTGACCTGGGAGAGACAAGAGGAGAGGGAGAGAGAGGGAGGAACTTGTGAGGGGAAGTTTATGAGAGGGATTCACAAAGGTTGCTCCAAGCAAGGTTCCAAGGAATCTTCTTCAGTCTTCATCCTTCGTCCTTGGGTGTTCAAGGGAGGTCTTCTTCAGTAATTGGTCAAGGTTCTCTGTGTGCTTCAGAAGGAAGCAAAATGAGTTGGGTTCTCTGCCTCGCCGGGGTTGGTGTAAAGGAGTTTTTGTAAGGGTTTCTCTGCCTTACTATAGGAGCAGAAGGAGAGTCACGTTTGTAGTGCAATACCCAGAGGGCGCATCCGGGGAGTGGACGTATGTCGAGTTGATCAAACCACTATAAATTCTCTATGTTCTTTTCTTACTATGTTCCGCATTTATTTTTTGCATGTTGATTTCTTTGTGGTGATATTGATTTGGTTTTTATTTGTGCTTTGGTTAAGAAAATTTTTAAAATATCAATTCACCCCCCCCCCCCCCCCCCTCTTGATTAGCCTCGGGCTAGTTCTTAAGGGCTTAACATCCCTAATGAACTTTCAAATATGAGAAAATACATGATAGAATAATCACACATAGAAAGATCCAATGGGGTAAACCCAACTGAGAAATGGAATAGGGACTTGAATGGAAGAGTGATTTCCAAAACAAGTGAGAAAACCCAACAACTTGAATGGGATAATGACTCCCAAACAAGTGAACAAATCAACTTGAATGAAATAATGGCTCCCAAACAAGTGGATAAAACCAATAACTTGACTGGGATAGTGGCCCCAAGCAAGTGAACAAATCAACAACCTGAATGGGATAATGGCTCCTAAATAGAGCAAAATCAATAACTTAAATGAGATAGTAGCTCTCAAACAAGTGAACAAAATTAATAAATTGAATAGGATAATGACTCCTAAATAAGTGAGCAAAACCAACAACTTGAATGGGATAGTGGCTCCCAAGCAAGTGAACAAAATTAATGACTTGAATGAGATAGTAGCTCCCAAATAAGAATTGGTGGCATATATAATATAAAGAGAATAAATGCATGTCAAATGATTATTTTTTAGCAAAATAAACATAACTCAAAATAACCAGGATTCAAAAGATAAAGAGTGCAATCAAGGAAAAGATCACATCAGTTCATAAGAATGAGATATAATCAAATATTTGGGTCCAAGCATTTTCATGCATGAATTTTCAAAAAAAATAAGATGAGTATTTAAGCAAACTTAATAGTGGAGACACTAAGAGAAGTTAAATACTCATTAATTGATTGAGAAAAACCTTATTTACAAAATTTTCAAAGAATAAAAATTTTGTCAAAGAGTAAGAGTATCATTTTTAAGAATGAAAGATTTACCTCTTGATTATTTTGACCCAGTTAAAATGACATATGGGGTCAAATTTAAAAGTTCAGTAAGAAGTAGGTTGACTCCATCTAAATCTAGAAAGATTAGGGATTTAAAATTTGTTAACCCAAGTTAAGCTCCTTACAAGCTAAACTAGGCTATCTCCCTTAGATATGTATTTTTTTTAATTAAAATCTAATTCAAAAAGATTTAAATTAGAAAAAGAAATTGAATATTCTCAATCTTCTTGCATGAAAAATATATTTTATCTAATAGAATATCAATGCATAATAATAAATTCAAAAATCATAATTTTCAAACTCAAGTATCAAACAAATCAAAGGATATAAGTCTCTTGAGATTTAAAATTTACAATAAAGGGAAGCTATTTTTTTATTCATTTTAGGCTAATTTTATGCCCCTTTAATAAAATTGGCGAACATTGTGTCTCTTTTTATTTTTGGCGCACTTTACGCATCTTTTCATTTTGATGCACTTTATATATCTTTCATTTATGGCTCATTTTATTCCCCTTTTAACAATTTTGGTGAACATTACACCTCATTTTATTTTTTATAATTGGCTTCCTTTCTAAATCCTTAAAATAATTTATCTCAATTGTAAAATCATCTTCTAAATATAAGAGAAGAAAACTCACTCTCTTATATAAGGAAGAATGATCTACAAAATAAACCTGATCCTATGATAAGAATGAACAACATAACTAAGAAAATTATGAAATATATTCATCAGCATGCAAAAGATATCTATGAGATAAAAAAATTGCAAGTTAATGGAGAAAATTTTTATTTCTAAATCCAATTACAATTTGTTAAAGATTTTAATGGAGAAAAGAGAAAGAGAGACAAAATCATGAGTTTCATTTTTTTTACTATTTTTAGAGAAGTCAATCATAACTAACATAAGAATTCAAGAAAAATAGAAGGTAAAATTTTTATTTTTAGAAAAAATGATCTTTAAAAAAGAATTGATTTTCTAAAGTATATTAGAAATAAAAAAAGTGATAAGTGTGTGTTGATCAGAGAAAACTTCACAAAAATAAAAGTAAAGATAAATTTAAAATTTTAACATAACAAAAAGGAAAGAAAAAAATAAAAAAATAAAACCAAAGAAAATACAAAAAATAAATAAAAATATAATGAATAAAAATATGTATACACAAACAAATAAATACATAAATTAGGGTTTAAATATCATCTTGCTCTTAGTCTGATGATTTAGAAGCTAGGTTTGCCCAGGAGATTTTTTTCTTTTTATTATTAGCCCTTTTTAATATTTGCTTAGCTTTACTCTTTTTTTTTTTTTGCAGAAAGAGTTCTCAAATTAAGGCACTGATTTTTCATATGTTCAGGTTTCCTATATCCAAAGCAAATAATGTCAGAAGAAATCTTAACATTCTTATCATTTTTATCTTTATTCTACTTTTATTGATGCTTATGCTTGTGCTTTAGTGTGCTTTCCAATTTGCTTATTAAGTCATCGCTTTTGCCACCAACTAAGCTGCTTTTCTCCATGTCTTCAGCTTTTAGTACTATCATTTTACCTGCATATAAAAGTCTTCAACCCAAATGTTGCTCGTAAGTAATGAGTGAGTGTTGACCTCATTTTTGTATGAGGTCACTAAGACCCTTCCAGAAGCCAGATTTAATCCTAGACCCTAGGATCCACTCTAGACCTTAGGATTCTTTCCTAGAACTAGACCTTATAGCCTATTCTAGAGCCTAGGATTCCCTTAAATCCTAGATCTTAGAATTCTTCTAGATCTTAGGATCACTCCAACTTCAAATCAATCTCCACTCTTGATCAACCTCAAGTTTAAATCAATTCCTAATTTTAATCCACTCCAATTTCAATTTAATTCCTACCTGTGATCAATTTGAATCTCAAACTCCATCCAATTCAAGTCCAAATTAATTCAAACTTCAAATCAAATCCAAACCCAGAATTCAGACTCAAATTCAAACTCTAGAGGCCCTGTCCTAAACACCCTTTTCAGAGATTTTTCAAACATTTCAAAACCCAGTCAAATGATCTCTGATTCAGGGTCTATCACTTGCAAAGTGATAAGACATGTCTCTAGAGGATACCCTCCAACTTTGAGCTCATTCTGAGGTCTCTAACCCCAGAATCTGAATTAAAATTCAAAGGGTGTAAAACCTTCAAATATTTACAGCCTATGCCACTGAGCCTAACCCCTTTGAGATCTTGACCTTGGAACCCTTGTCCAAGCCTTCAATCACTTCCAGACCCTTGATTTTAACCCATTGAGCAGTAAACTGCATTTTTCAGACCCATTTTTGACCATAGTTGACCAATAGGTCAAAATTGACCAAAACACCCCTATGGGGCTCAAATGGGGATTTCAAACCAAATGAGCTCCAAATGGGATGAAACCACCTTTGACAAATTTCAAATGTCATTTCAAATCTTTTGAACCCATTTCCAACCCTTGAGTCAACCTGGTTGACCAAGTCAACTGGTTTGACCCAAGGGGCCCTTTAAGGGTCCAAACATGTGTTTTGACCCAAATGACCTCTTTAGGCCATCCAACCACTTCCATTAACCTTAAAATATCATTTCAAACCTGTTGAGCCCAAACCCAGACCCTGGGTCAACCTGGTTGACCAAGTCAACCCAGGTTGACCAAACAGGCCCTTAGGGACTCAAATAGGGATTTTAATCAATTTGACCTCCCCAGACCCAGGAACTACCCTCAATGTTCTCCAAATGTCATTTCAAACCTGTTGAACCCAAACCCTGACCCTGGGTCAACCTGGTTGACCAAGTCAACCTAGGTTGACCAAACAGGCCCTTAAGGGCTCAAATGGTGATTTTGACCAAATCAACCCCTCCAAACCCTGGGACCACATCCAATAGACTCAGATTGACATTCTGAATTTGTTGAATTCATTTCTAGCCCCTGAACCCAACTGGTTGACCAAGTCAACCAGTTTTGGCCTAGAAGCCCATTAAAGGCCCATTAAGCCTTCTTAATCTATTTGACATATATGGCTCTTGGAACCACCCTCCAATCCACCTAATCAACTCATTTGAATCACCTAATTGAAAATTTCATAACCCTTGATGGAGTTGACTGGTCAACCAGTCAACCCAAGGCTTAAGGGACCATTTTGTATGGTCAAACCTTTCAACCCATTGAACCTAGCTCAAACCACACCCATCCAGCCACTTGGAAAGACTCCATGACCTGCTTGGATGCCACATCAGCCCCATTGACCAGTTGACTGGTCAATTTGGTCAAACCTAGGGTTTAGACCCTTCTAAAAGGTCCTAATCAGCCTTTTAAGCCTTTTTCCCTGATTTAACTCCCCAAGGCTGACCTATTAGTGACCTAAAGCCCTTTAATAGGCCCTCTAACCAAGCTCCATCCCTTGTTTAGCCATAAGTGGCAATGTCTCCTCTCACTCATCCCAAGTCCACCCAATAGGAACAAGGCTTGTCCAGCCCTTTCCGCAGCCTTCCAGCTTTCTCAGGGACAGGTGGCGTCATCTGGAGAGCCCCTGCATCAATCTTAGCCATCCAATCTAGCCCAGCTCGTTTGAATAGGGAGAAAGGCAACTTTTGAGCATTATTGATCAAAGCAGCCTCTCTCACTAACCCTAGCCTCGCAGATCGAACTCTCAGTTTGTTTTGAATCTCCAGAGCTTCCTCTACCTCCCCACTACAAAATCCAAGTGGTTGCACGTCACCGGCGGCGAGTTCTCCGGTGAACCCACCACCTAGACCGTTCCAAGCCTATAGCAGCCGATCCAGACGCGTTCGAGCTTGGATTTTCGCTGGGAATCTTCACTTGGACAATCTACAAGCTCATCAATCCAGAAATTTCGAAGATCTAACGATATAACTCCCTAAAACCCTAGATCTAGTTCACATTAGTTAGATCTAAATAGCCTTATGCTTTTAGGGTTTTAGTTAAAACGAACTATTCCCCACGATTTCTGTTCATGTCTTGAATCTACATTTAAAATTTTAAGTGAAATGATCGATCCGATCGAGAGAACGAGGCGAAATACGTTCTCTAGGGCGTCACTCACGGTTTCCGTTCAGTGTACGTTTTCTGGACCGTTGATCGTTTGATCAACGGTCCAGATCGAGCCCTTCCGCGGTCTGATCCGACCGCGCATTCGATCTCTCGTTCGATCAGCCGTCCGGCGAGATCAGGGCCGTCCATTCGGAATAGCGGGATCGAAGCTCCGCCGTCTGATCTTCTCCTGGTGAGATCAAACCGCGGGATCTGATCTCAGCCGTTGGATCGAACCCGCGGTTAATCCAACGGCTGTCAAGAGCCGCTGACGTGGTTAAGTGAAAACCGCGTGAAGCGGCCAGCGGCCGACGCGTGTCCCCGCCGTCACGCGGTTTCGATCCCGCCAATCCCAGCGCGCCGCGTGTCTGACCGCCGCCATTTAATTAAAAAATGTGTGTTTTAATTGATTTTAATTACAAAAACTTTGGAAAATTACAGTAAATCAAATACATAACCAAAAATTAAGTATAATATATCAAAATTTTCAGAATTTCATCTAGTTTATTTTAAAAATAAAATCAAACTCTTTTGGTTATTATTTTATTAGTAATTTAAGAAATATAGAAATATGTATTTTATTTTTAATTAATTATGTATAAATTATTTTTATCTGAAATTTGGCATGCATGTTGTTGAGTGCATGGCTGGTCTCCAGAAAAATTTTCAATACTATTTGAATAGATTTTGATGGTATTTTGAATTATTGAAGCTTATTAACCATTTTTTTATATTTAATTAAATATTAAGTATTTTGAAAAATATAAGGAAAATATTTTATTATTTTCAAATTTCTATGGAGATCAGTGGATCCTTCAACCCATTAACATGTATTTTAATAATATATTTAATTATTTTATAATATATATTTCTATTTATATATATAAATCCATTTATATTTATGTATTTTAATATATATTTTGAAACTATATATATGTAAATCCTTAAGTGTTCAAGATTTCATTTGAGATCTTAAATGTTGATTGAGCATGTTTGAATGGAATTAATGGGGATGATTAGTGGATAATCATTTCTTGATTATTCACTAATTTTGTCTTAATCATGTTAATTAGTTAATTGCATGCTTAAGGTGCACACACCACTTAGTCTAAGGCTCTCCTAGATTTAGGTATTGAATGTGTTTATGTGGTTCATGCATGCCTTGTGTATTGAGTATGAGGGTTAGTTCAAATATTGATTCAAGCCCATCAAAATTAGTGACATATTTAAGGACAATAATTAAGGATTCATGTATAGAAAACTTAGAAAAATTTTCAATAATTAGGATCCACTTCCATTTGAGTTGAAACTTCAAACATTTAAACTTAGTGACATGTACAGCCACTAGGAAAAGTTTCACTGAATTTAGAAGTCATTAAGGTCCCTAATTAATTTTCCTAAGTTTAAGCCCTAATTAAGCCTCTAAACCTTCCAAAAAATGTAATAAATCCATTTTAAACCCAAAAATTATGTTTAACCCCTCTAACTGACCATAATTAAACCCTTAACCCATGAAAATTAAAATCAAAAATTTTTGACAGCAATCTTAACCTTAATCTAATTTTAAGTGAAAATCAATATTTAATTCATTTAATTAATTAAAAAATATTAAAAATTCCAAAAATTTCCCAAACACTTGGAAATCTCTCCTTAGATCATTTCTGACCTTTGGAGTTGATTTCAAGGAGTTTGGGATTCATTTGGAGAAAATCACAAAATGGCCCTCTAATTAAAAATTTAGAAAATTCATTAAGTAGTAAAAATTTCAAACCTTCATAACTAATTCTAGAAAAATCCAAATCACCCAAACTCACTTGCATTCAACTCATAGTAATGTCTAATATTTATTAAAAATGTTTAACTCCAGAAATTTTCAATGTTTTAAAAAGTCAACAAACCGGTCAAATCTAGTTCAAATCTAGTTCAAAACTTCAAACCTTCGTAATAAAATGTAGAAAAATCCGATTTCAACGTACTTACCTTCTAACTAATCGTAGTAAGGTCTAATATTTTAATAAAATACAAACGTTCCATAAA
Organism: Dendrobium huoshanense; assembly: GCA_016618105.1. NCBI lineage: Eukaryota > Viridiplantae > Streptophyta > Magnoliopsida > Asparagales > Orchidaceae > Dendrobium > Dendrobium huoshanense. The sequence continues at coordinate 50,257,046 of CM028353.1, read as the reverse complement.
ATACCTTTAATCAAAAATTCAACTTTTGACCCTTTAATTAAATGATTAAAATATTCTAAAAATTCATAAGAGCTCAAATCGTTCTAAAACTCAGAAAATATTGGTTTAATGCTCAAAACACTTAACAAATCCTTTAAAACACAACAACCACCCTAAAGTTGAAGTTTATTGGCTGGACTACTCCGGGCTGCGGGGCTAAGTGTCCTAAGGAGGCTGGTTCCTCGAGCCTGGTGGCACAACGCCACGAATGAATTCTAAAGGGTGTCAAACCTTAAAATGAATTAATCTTTAATTATTTAACATTTTAAAAATCTCTAATTTAATTACATTAATTTGGTTTATCGGCTGGACTACTCCGGGCTGCGGGGCTAAGTGTCCTAAGGAGGCTGGTTCCTCGAGCCTGGTGGCACAACGCCACGAATCAATTAATGGCAAACTTAAATTAACCTAGCTTTTAAAATCAGTAATTAACTCATTTTAATATTAATCCACTCTTTTAATTCTAACCAATTTAAATAACTTAATCAACCCCGATTGCTACTGGGTAACCCAGGCCTACGAGGCTATTAGCTTAGCCCCAAGGAAGGTGAAGTAAACTTCACGGCCTCGGTGTGAAACAAAGGTAGTAATCAATTAATTTTTAAAATATGCTTAATTAAAATTCTTAACTTATTAATACTTAAATTTTAATTTAAATTCCCTTTTAAGCCTTAACAAACCCAGACCTTTAAACAACTTCAACTAATAACCCACTTTAGGATCTATCCCAGCCACACGACCTTTCTCACACACTTTAGATGATGTGCTAGGACAACCAACTTTAGATCTAGGATAGGCCGGTGTTTACTTTACTGCTGTGTGCCAGATTTTTCGTAGTTTTCACTGCATGTTGTGGATGAAATTGCTTTGCTGTGTCTGCTTACTTTTTCTGTACTCTGTGGATGGATTGATGTGTTTGGCGACTAGATTACCCTTAGGTTAGGTACGATCTGGATGTTGACACAGTTTTCTGCAGGTGGCCACGCTCATGCAGGGCAATATAAAAAAGGGGGCAAATCAAAAAAAACGCATAAATATTATAAATTCTTTGCACAGGTGCTTCAGCTGCTAAAGCCCCCAAATCATAAAAAGAGCGTGGCCAGTGTGTTTACTTTCTTTTCTGCTCATATACAACTGCTTGGGAATAACTGCTTTTTTTTATATATTAATTGCTTAGGATAACCCTGCAGGTGAGTCTAGATTTTTATTTTGATATCAATGTAATTTGTGCAAGTGTCAAGTGTTGTGAAAGTTTATTTTGAGTTGGGATACATAGATCCAAAGCTTGGATTCCAAAGAGGAAAGGATACCCCTTTGGGGAACACTCCTTTTCCATTTGGAAATCTAAATTTGGACCATACCTCTTCCTTACCCAAAGAGGAAAGAGTGGCCTTCCCCTTAGAGGGAAGTGCCCTCTTGTCCATTTGGGTAATCCACTACGAAGATTCCAAGAAGATTGAAGAAAAGGAGTCCAAAGAAGAATGAAATTGAAGACTTGAAGACTTGAAGATTAAGAGTATCCCACTCAAAATAACTTGCGTCATTACTAGGCTTAGAATCCGGGTTGTTGTCAGTGGTGCCCGGCCACTTTACTTTCTGTAATATTCTGGTTTGTAATAAGCAAGGCAATTCTGCCTATGGACATTTATTAATTAATTTGTATTTGATGTGATGATTTGATTGCCTTTAGGATTACTTATTTTTACTAGTTTTTTGGCGATTGCATGCCGCTCTTTGTTTTCGCCTGGATACGTGAGGCTCGTCAGGGTGTGAAATTTTTATACTCATAATCTTAAAAGTCTAAAATTTTAATGAGTCTAAACAACATAGAAAGATAACGAATCTAGGGAATTAGCCGGGGATCGACCCCGGGGTCGCATGCATATTTCTGCATTACTCTTTCCTTGCTTTAGACCCTTCCCCACCTGCGGGTAGAGTCCGGATAGTCTGACCTATGAGGACGAGGTGCCGGACCTGGGGAAGTCCAGTCTTCTAAAAAATTATTTTATAAGCCTGTTTTTAAAAATTTCAAGCATATTTGATTTGAGGTTGTTAACCAGCACGCATTGCATTAGATACAAATTAAAGAGTCAAAATTTTAATTTCATAGTCCTTAGCATTTTAGCACCCAACATAAGTCAAAGGGGCCAATTAGGAGAATCTCTAGATGTCGGCCCCGCCTCCCCAAAGCTTTAATTACAACGTCCCTACCACTCTTTCATAAAAAGACCGGACTCATGTGTTTTAAATCGATTAGGTGGTTAGCTGGCTCCCCAATCCAGGCCGGGGTAAGTCCAGATCTTGCACTGCATTAGTTAGGATCGGACGACTGTGGTCCAGTGTCCAAAATAGATTTAGGTTCCGGGGCAGATCTTTGATTATAAGACCCCAAATTTCGGGAATATAGTCCCAAATTTCTAATAAAATGCTCAACTCTAATTAAATTCATTTCGAATCCAAAACATAAAGCCCAACACTTAGATTAAGTTGAGACACTTCCGGATGGTTCTGGAATCTCAAAGTGTCTCCTACCTCTCATTCTTTAACTCCGTTAATAACTGCTCAATTTTGATCCATTCCCTTTTGATTTTCCAATAATTCTATTCATACTTTGATATCACTCCTAGAAACTCTAAACGAAATTCTGCCATTATTTTAATCGAGAGTTTTTTGTAGGGGATTTTATCTCCCTACGATGTAATTAACTACGAGGGCTTGCGCTCGTAGGAGATTTGGAACCCCACACACACCTGATTTTAAAGAAAACTCAATTTCTAAAACTTCATTAGATTTCTTTGGGAAAAGTTAAATAATGATCGTCATAGTTGCATTAGAAGGATTATCGTTGAATGGTCTCATTTCCCTTTGGGGAGATACACCCTTCTTCGATAAGGCTTTGGATGTGAATGCGACGATCATGTTTCTCGAATATTGTAATTGGGTACTTAGTTGAACTATATTGTATCCCCTCGGGGCCATATAGAGTTCCCCTTAGAACCCGATCATAACATTCAAGATGAGTTTACATAATTCTAAGTCTGAACACCGTTATGAAAGTTTATTTTCATCCTTCGGGGTGATATACTCTTTCTAACGAGTTGATTCGACCTTAGAATTGGAACTCAACCTTAATCTTAAAATCCCCAAAGAAAACTAATATTTTTCAAAACCTGTTTTCAAAATTCCACCAACAAAAAATGGCACGCCCGGTGGGACAAATCTCTCTCTCCATCTTTAATAATGGCAAAATTTTGTTTCATCGGTAGTCTTAACTACCTTTCTTCCGTTGGTCCCTTTGCCCATTTCTTCCTTGGATGAGTGTGGCCAACATCTAAAATAATAACAAAATACTAAAAGAAAGGTTTTACCTCTAAGTTTGATTTTATTTAGATTTCTCTTCTGATTTTGACCTTCTGCCCCAGCTCAGCTTGTGAGGCGACAGTGTCAAATCAGATTTCTGGATATCCTTTTTTTAATTTTATGGATTTATGCTCGATAAATTTCTCGTTCAACATATAAATCCTTAAAATTGAAAAGGATGCAAATCTTTGATTTCATCCCAAAACTTGTTAGTTTTAACCCCCTCACTTCCCCTTTGATTTTTAAGGGTGGGGAGGGTTAAACTATTCCTCCTTACTTGAGCTTTCTTACAATTCCATAAGCCTTCGGGCAAGGGGAAACTCTGTCCGTTGTGTTTTTGAACCTGTAAGAAAACCCCTTTTCAAATTCTCAAAATTTTCAAAAATTTTTATTTCTCAAACTCCAAGTTGTCATGTGTTACCCCATACGACTCCCTCGTGGGCCAACATATGTCATACTTTCAAAAAAATAACAATGAAATACTTTTCTACCATTCTTTTCAAAAAATCTAATTTCAATCATTTTCTTTAACTTTCAGAAAATTTCAAATGGCTGGCCAATTGATTTTCTCTTTTGACCGAGAGTTGTCCTCAACTGTTAATGACCAAGGGAGCACTGTTATTTTTGGAATGGGATTCAATACTCTAGAGCTCTCTTTGGATGGACACCAGATTGTGAGCCTGGATGCCAGTAAGGAAACTCCCCCAGTAGTTGAGTTAATTGTGGGATCTGCACCCACCTTGCCAGTAGTCAGTGATGATCAGGAACAGCCTGAACCAGTTGTTGAGCCTTCCACTGAAGTTAAGTCTGTTTTTGAAGAAGGGTCTAGTTCTGGACTTAGATTCACCACGAAAAATCAGAAGAAGAATTACTTGAGGAGACTTAGGAAGAAAATCTCTAAGGCTAAGAGAGTTCTACCCTTTAAGACCTTGGCTCAAGTAGAACCTAAGGCTGTTGAGGAGCTACCTATTCCTGCTTCCTCTCCCCTCCTGAAGGGAAGTCGCTTTTACCCCCTGGCTTCAGCTCAAGGGGAGGAGAGGATAGCTAGGATAGCCCGTTCTCCACCATGCCCGGTCGACTATTCGACCAAGAAGACTCAGAAAGAAAAACACCTTCAAAAGACAAGAACTTTGAGAAATATAATTCATACCTGTGCTGCACAGACTGGGCAAACTAAAGAAGAATATGTGAAACAGTTAAAGGGAGTGATCTCGCATCGCTTCCAAAAAGAAGTACTGAAGGAAGAAGTATCTGAAGCAAAGAATTTAACCCCTCAATTCGTTAGGAAGAATAAGAAGTATGCTAGACAGCCTGCTACTTCGGTACTGGTTGATGGATATCACTGGGTGCCACGCCCTCTGTCCTCTCAAACAGAGGGTATTGTGTTGACTGGGTCCGAGAGAGGCCGCCACTCTACTGGTAGACCCCCGGTACCCTCACATAAACCTGTAAGATCGGCCTCAGTGATTGTCAAACCAAAGGGGGTTGAAGTCCAAAAGTCTGTGGACCTTAAAGGAAAAAGACCTAAATCTCCTGAAAGGAGATATGTGCCAAAGAGGACCAAGTTGGAGAGTCTGCCACCTCCTCCTAGAACTTCTAAGTTCATTCTGCAGCTCCAACGAGTTTCAGCCAACCCCGCTCCGAGTTCAGTTGAGTTGATGGATGTTCAAGCTAATACCCCAGTTGTTACAGTTGATAGTTCTGCCGCGGTCAGTTTGACTCCGGATCCAATAGTCACCGTTCCTGTTACCCCAGTTGATGATCCCCAAAGTTCGAGTGTCATTCCTAGGCCCCTTAGTCAGGTGTCTGAGGACCTTACCTTACCAGATGTGGGAACTATCACTTTACAAGCTCCTACTTCTCCTGAGGAATATGTCCCTCTCCCTGTAGAGGATGCCACTCTTCTGACTACCAGTTTTGGGATAGTCGAAGAGGAGAGAGTTGACCAGGATTTAGAGATGGAAGATGAACCGGATACAAAGTCTCAACCAGATCCTAATCCAAAACTTACAGAAATCATTGCCCTTATGGATTCTGAAGAGTTGTTTGATATGGCTGAGTATAAAGGATACTTACCCCTTGACTCTAAATCAATTGGGGATAGACCGGTCGAGGAGGTAGTTCAAGAAATAAGGAATATCTTGTTGAACAAAGAAGGAACGGCTTCTTTCAACCCTGATATGGATGATCTCCTTGGAGATGAAGATGATTATGTTGGGGGCATTCATGTGGTTGAAACTAGAGGATCCAATAAAGAAGCTGAGCCCAGCAAGCGCCGATTTGTTAAAGATGATGATCCGCATGCTGTCGAGTCAGAGTCAGATGAGTCTGTGAAAGATAGAGATGAAGAACATATAAAGAACTTGGAGACTCAGCTCGCTAGCATGATGTCACAAGTTAGAGAAATGCAAGAGAAGTTGGACAAATCACAGCAAGAGTCTTTTGTGATCCAACAGTCAGCTCGAGAGCTCACAGAAAAGGCCAAAAGGGCAGAACTTAATTCCAGACCTCTCGAGTCACCACCTGTGACTCTCCCTTGTCCAGTAGAGACACCTCCAGTTCACCCTGCAGTTTCCACCATTCCTCCGATCCCACCTCAGAAGGATATCAAGCAGTTAATTGAGGACCAGGTAAGGGAGGCCTTAGCCCATGCTCAAGGAACTGTGTCTATTTCAAAGGGTAGACCCTACCCCGAGGAATATGACTTAGTTCCTTACCCAAAGGGCTTTGTGCCACCAACTTTTAAAGTTTTCACCGGAATTGAAAATCCGAGACAGCATTTGGCCCACTTCCGAGCAAGCTGCTGCAACGCAGGAGGGTCAGATGCTCTACTATTTCGCCAATTTGTAAGTAGTCTATCCGGCATTGCTTTTGAATGGTACGCTGATCTGCCCAATGGTTCAGTAAGAACCTTTAGCGACCTAGAAAACCTCTTTCTTAAGAGATTTTCTGGAGCGCAACAACGCACCACTGTGGGCGATCTCGTGGTTGAAAAGCAAAAGCCGGGAGAGTCTCTAGTTGAGTACATCTTGAGGTGGCGAAACCTCTCGATGAAGTGTGAACCCCAGTTGCAAGAACAACATGCTGTGGAGATCCTGTTGAAGAATATCCACGGTCCTGTTGCTTTTCTCCTGAAGGGTTTCACTATTAAAACTTTTGAGAAACTTCTTAATAAGGCTAGCAATTTGCAGGAAGAGGCTCCTAGGATGCCATTCTTACGAGAGCAGTCTGAGGAAAGGAAGGGTCCAAAACTGGTGAAGACATTTGAAAAGAAAGCTGTGGTCTCAGCAGTAGATAAAGGAAAGAGGCCAGTGGTTAGTCAGCCTAGCACTCCACTTCCACCACAGCCGCCTCAGAAGCAGCCCTTTCAGATAGTTCCTCAACATACTAGAGATCCCTCTTTCATCCCTTTTAGAGAGAGATTGGCAAAGCCTTATCCATTTAAAAGGGAGTCAGTTAAGAAGATCTTCAGAAGTCTGTTAAAGAAACCAGATTTTCAGTTGCCAGAGGCTAGGAGGCCTAAGGATGAGAGCAAGAAAGATGATCCCAAGTATTGCCCGTACCACAGGATGCTTAGTCACCCTCTTGAGGACTGCGTTGTGTTCAAAGATTGGCTTGAGAGGAACTACACCCAAGGTAACATCATAATACCTAAGGAATACTTGGTCGATCCAGAAAAGGCTTCAATTAAGACCATTTCAGGTAATCCTCTTAACTCCTCTTGTTTTGTTGAAGATGGTTGGGACATTGCTTTGTCCCGGGCACTTAAAAAGTCGATTAACAAGTCTTTTCGTCTTTCTCAACAGCTGACTATGATAGCCCAGGCCCCGGTGTGGAAAGTTGACCTGGACGCTTCGCAGAAGGATGTTGAGCCACTTCCCTCTCCAGTAGTCTTAGGAACTACTGAGAAAAATGTGAAAGAAGAGAAATCTGATTTTGTAGAGAGGAAGTGTGTAGATGAGAGATGTATTAGAATGGCGGATGGTGGTGTTAAAACCCTTTCCCCTCTTTTGTTATCTGATTTTTACTTTGCCCCATCAAAGGCGAAGGGTCAGAAGATGAATAAAAAACATCCTTCTACTTCTGTCTTGATGATTAACCATGAATCTCAAATGCAAATTGATGACTCTCATGCTTTGAATCAAACTCCTAATGAAACGAATATTGAGGTTAATCAAACCGACCTCCCCGAATCGACTATTCAAGAAGAGGTCGAATATGAAGCTTTATCAGAAAGTGATTTCCCTCAGATTAATTTCCAAGGAAATCCTATCTTGATAGAACTTTCAGATTCTGACTCACTTTCAGAAAATGATGATCCAACACCTATGGTGTGTGTAGACACTGCCCTAGTTTGCCCGCCCGAAGATGTCGAGCAGGTGCAACTCCGTGGCGGTAAAGTCTTACCCCCTAGGTTGCCCCCTCAGGATAAAGGCAAGCAACCTTCATTCGAAAATCTAAGTCTGGATTCCCCTCAACAACCAGAATTCCCTTTAATTCCTCCGGGTTTTGAGTCTGTCGTTCCTAAGGTTGATTACAATGTTCTAGCCCACCTTAGGAAGTTGCCAGCAAAATTAAGTATTTATGACGCCCTCCTTCTTTCCAAAGAAATGAGGGAGTCTCTAATTAAAGCACTTCTCGATCCCGAGATTTGCTTAACACAGTTGGCTGCAACTTCAGAAGGTGAGGCTCTCTACTTCAAAGAGGTCCCTGGGGTTACCTTTTCAGACGAAGATTTACTCTTGAGAACTGCTGACCACAATCGTCCCCTCTACATTACTGTAGATGTGGGAAATTTCAAGTTATCAAGAGTCCTCGTTGATCCGGGTGCATCAGTCAACGTGATGAACATAAAGACCCTTGCTTATCTCAGAGTTGATACTAGCAAGCTTTCAACCGACAGGTTGGTGCTTCGTGGGTTCAACGAGAAGGGTGAGAGAGCTTTAGGTTCAATCACTCTACTCCTGGAAATAGGAGCTTTAAAAACTGAAGCTAAATTTCATATAATTGATTCAACTACGTCCTTTAACGCACTTCTAGGTAGACCTTGGATTCACGAATATAGAATGGTTCCATCTACCCTGCACCAATGCATTAAGTATCAACGAGATGGCATTGAACATGTGATTAAGGGTGATTTGCAACCATTCTCGATTCAAGAAATTGGGATCTACGAAGATGCTGCATATTTTGTACCAAAAGGGTCCTCGTCCCGTTCTAAATTAGAGATCAAATTTGAGGAGAAAATGGTTGAACAAAAATTCAACCAAAAGAAAGAAAAAGATAAGAATATCTATCAAGAAATAATTCAATCGAGTAGTGAAGACGACTCTGATATTGTTGTCCTTAGACCTCCAAGCACATTACCTCAAAGAGGTGGGAGGATGGCTTTAAGGGCACGAGGTCGAGGCCGCGCTTCATTAGACAGGAGAGCAGCATCCGTATACATTGATTTGGAATCAGATTCCGATAGTGAGCTAGAAAGTCAAGGTGCTGTCCTCTCTCTCGATTATCAAAACATAAATACTCCTCCAAAATTTGATCTCACCTTAGACCAGGACAGTGACCCTGAGGTAGATATTTCAAAAGTTAAAAGTGACGAGCCTGAATTAACAATGTATGAAAAGCTCACTAGAAGGATTGAGGCCCTTTCTCTGACCCCACTGTCGGCAGGCAGGGTTGTAGGGTTGGAAGTTAAAGTGGCCCCCAACTTGGATGGTGAAGTTAAGAAAGTCCAGAAATTCTTTCCTGGCTCCTCCTCCGCAAGGGACGAAGGTGATGTAACCCTTGAGGAGGCAGATTTTAATGAATTAATGGAATTACCTTTCAGCTACTTCCCTGTTTGTGTAAAAAATACTTTTTCTAAAGGTTCTATACCATACCGATGGACTAAGGGTCAAGCTAGATACCACGAGAATATTTGGCGAACAAAAGTAAATAAAAATCCAACAAGTGGTATTGGCTTTGGAACAGTTAGTTCATTCGATGATGATGAGTATTGCCTAATGATAACTTGTTGAATCTAGTAATTAGGTTGTTAAACCTAAGTAAATGTCCCAAGGCTACCAAGAGGGGGGTGAATTGGTAGTTTTAAAAATTTTATACCCTCTTAAAATTTAAAGTTGAACCGAAATGAAATTTTCTTTTAAAGTTTGTAGAAAAATGTTTTTCAACCACAGAGTTGTTAAAACAGAAATTTAAAATGCGGAAATGTAAAAGCAATAAAGTAAATGACACCAGATTTATAGTGGTTCGGTCTATAACCAGACCTACATCCACTCCTCAGAGGCACCCTCTGAGTATTGCACTAATACCACAAAGTGACTCTCCTTTAGCACCCACAGCAAGGCGGAGAAGCCTGTACAAAACCCTCTTTTCACCACTCCCCGGTGCGGCAGAGAACCGTCGTCCTTTTACACAATCCACAGTGTTGGCAGAGAACCGTCGTCCTTTCACACTCTCCTAGTGTGGGCAGAGAACCCTACGGCTGTTCACACTCTCCAAGTGTAGGGCAGAGAACCTTCTTCCTTTTACACTCTCCTAGTGTAGGCAGAGAACCCACGTCTGTTCACACTTTTCAAGTGTCGGCAGAGAACCGGACCTTCTTGAATGATCTTCTCACAAGAACCTAGAAGAAAGAAAGAAAAGAGTGAAGAAATCCAATTTCACAAGTAGAGATTCTTACCTTAGCAATCCAAGTGAAGCCTTCTTGCTCCAATGGTAGGAATCCTCCTTTGAATGCTCTCTTCCACTCTCCCCTTGACTATTCTCTCAATAGGCACGAAGTTCAAGTGACAAAAAGATTGGGTGGCAGTCTAATTTGAAGTATTTATACAAAAGACATGAAAAACCGCCCAAAAACTGCAAGTTTTCAATTCTGTACGCAGTGGATCGTCCGGTACGATCGTGGATCGTCCTGGACGATTTTACTTAAACGATCTGAAACGACCCAATTTGTATATGTGTACGAAATGACTTCGTACAGCTGATCGTCCTGTACGAACTAGGTTCGTCCAGTACGAACGGTTATTACAAGATCGGTTCTAGAAACTGCTGAAAACTGTCCTAAGTCGGTTTATCGTTTGGACGAAAATATGTTCGTCTGGACGAAAATTTTCCAGAGAGCCGATCGTCCTGGACGATTATTTATTTCGTCTGGACGAAAATTTTCCAGAGCGCCCATCGCCGGGGACGATAATTTGGTTTCGTCTGGACGAAAATTTTCCAGAGAGCTGTTCGTCCGGTACGATATTTATTTTCGTCTGTACGAAAATTTTCCAGAGCGCCCATCGCCGGGGACGATATAAAAATTCGTCCTGGACGAATAGGACTTAGAAAAATTTTTTGAAGCAAGTTCCTATTCGTTCCAAATGCTCTATAGGAGATAACTGACAGATCGTCCAGTACGATATATATCGTCCTGTACGATCAGTATAGAATTTCAAGATCTCCTTAGTTTGTGTGTGAGAGATTTTATTCACTCAATTACAATCACTCCCTTTCAAAATTAATTCAAAGAAAAGACACTTCAAATAAACAAAATTTCTCATGTTGAATTTGATTTGAAGTTTTCGTAGTCTGGAGTCTGATTTTCCTGAAATGTTAGTACACACAAGAGCAAGTGCAAATCTTCTGAAATTGTTAGGAGATAATTATACATCTGAACAATAATGTTTGGAATCATCAAAACTACATAAGTTGCACAAATATAAATCATTCAAATAGCAACTATTCAAACAATCTCCCCCTTTTTGATGATGGCAAAACAATTATTATTAGTATGGTTTCAAGTTAAAACATAATCTCTTATCTCCTAAACTCCCCCTGAATTTATGAGTACATTAAAATAAGAAGGCATTAAAGAACAATATTTTTGTTTTTCAAAAATTTTAACACAGAAAACACAAATCACAAAAACAAAAACAATATTTGTGTTTTTAACAGAAAACAAAAATCACAAAACAAAAACACAAACACAAACATAAACATAATAATTTCTCCCCCTTTTTGACAGCAACAAAAAGTGAAGAAGAAAAAGACAAGAAATGTAAATAATAATATGAAATTCATTGTTAAAATTTAATCTAAATTGTGATTTGACATAGAGTATGCAATTTTAAACTAAAGATATTAGGTCAATCATAGAAATTCATAAAATTTATGAAATGATATAACATTGTAAGTAAGAAGAATTTATCAAAGACATGATTCAATTTAGACATTTTGATTATTGAAAATCATTACAAGTGAGATGTAAAAAAAATTCTATATTTCAAAGTTCAATAGAATATAAATGAACATTAGATCAACTTGAATTAAGAGATTAAACGAATTTGGAAAGAAGAGAATTACCTCATGTGGTGCTTTGCACATCTTTTCAAAGTTTTGGAGCACATTTTTGTGCATTTGTCTTTGGTTGGGCTTATTTTGTGCCTCTTTTTCACTTTGCAAATTTTTGCGAATCCCTTTTGATTTTTGTACATTTGTACAATTTTCAAGAGTAATTTGACCAATTCTTTCCAAAATCTATAATCTAACATTTCAAATATTTCTAGGTGCATAAATATCATTTGAGCATAGAAATACAAAATAAGATAACATCAAAATTGCAATAACAATATTAAATTTTATGTAGTCTAAATGAATAGACATGAATTTAAAAATTCTAAATACAACAAGTTATAGAACAAATTATAAATTTAGAAAGTCTAGATTTTCTAATATAGATAATCTCACATTACAATCGAATTTGAGCACAATGTAGATTAAAAACAATATTAATGAAATTCATAAAGATTAGGCACATTTCAAAACAAATCTAAGACAAACAAACTTTCATTGATTAAAAAAAATTACATAAAAACATTGAACTTAAAAAAAAACATAACAACAAAACAAAAAATACAACAGACACACATAAAAAAAAACTTCTACTGTTCTGGAGGAGGAGGAGGAGGAATGCCGCCAAAGAGATTGAAGTAGGAGGCCATTAACATTACATTGGTATTTATTTCATGAACTTCATCTCTAATATTACCAATGTCATGTTGCTGCTGCGTAAGATGAGCATCAAATTGATCAAACCTTTGATCAATGTGAGTCTCTAGTCTATCAAATCTCTCAATCAGATTCTGGTAATCTGATTGAGAAGCAGAAGCTTGCACTCCTTCTTCTTCTTCTTCTGAAGCACTGCCATGTGCTTTTTCTTTTTCTTTTTCCTCCCTGAAGAGCAGTCTGAAAGATGCATCGTTGTAATAAACTGGCTCTTCATATTCCTCATCAGGATGGACTATATTGTACTTCTTCTCCAAAACATAAGTAATCAAGTGCCCTAAAGAAATATTCTTCTTCCTCTTCTGATCAGGATGTCCTATTTCTGAAAGCCCATAGATATGATCTAGGATGAGTTGGGCTTCATCGAATAGGTTGTCTTTTCATGATTAAAAAAGTTAGACAAGAGAGGAGAGGGGTTATGTTTATCCTATCACCAGCTTTAGGAATAATTGAAGATCTAAGGATATGCTGGATGATTCGGGCATCTTGGGTCATACCGGCCACTCTAGCAACATGATTGTCAATTCCATTTTCTCTAATTACCCTATTGATTTCATACCAATGGAAGACGTTTTCTGACATTAGGGTGTGGGCTCTATATCCTTCAGTCCTTAAGTTTAAAAATGCACCAAGGTCGTGCTTGGTGATCTCAACTTTTTTTTTAAAAACAAAAGAACTAATGATAGAGTGGTCAGGATTGAAACTCATGTTGGCTAGGAAGTAATGGTAGGTTTGCTTATTGTAGAGGTGGACAAGAGAGAGAATGAAATGAAATTGGGTTGAGGCGAAGAGGTGTAATACCCGAAATTTCAACTCCGTTTGGATAAGAATGCGAGACGGAGTGATTTTTGCAGAAGCAAAACGAGGAAAAGATTCCTCATTTGCTTTGGAAAGGAAGTTGTCTGGAGCATTCCTGTTGGGTTTCTTCACCAAAACTTTTTGTCTTTTGCTAGAGGAGGCCATAGTTGATTTGATGTAGAAAGGGATTGAAAAAGATGTTTGAAAGTGTGATTGTCAAGTTTGAAAGCCCTCATATTTAAAGAAAAACGATATGTTCGTCCTGGACGAAAAATTATCGTTCGTCTGGACGAAGTAATTTCGTACAGACGATCCAATTCGTCCAAAATGTAACGGCTTTTCGTATTCAACACAACTTACGATGCGTCCCTTCGTACAGGCTTTTTGACTTGACCGATCGTACATACGAAAATATTTCGTACAGACGATCAAAAAGCGTTTCGTTTTAATGACTCTTGAAAACCGTCCCCTACAATGAATCGACACATGTTCGTACATACGAAAAAAATTTCGTACAGACGAAATTCGTATTAAAAACTGTCTTATCCACTCAACCGCTGCATTCAATCGTCCCGACGTTTGAGAGAGAGAAAAAAAATTCGTACTGGACGATCACAGATCGTACAGACGATCCAATAAAAAACTGCTCTCAAAACGGTTTAAATTCGCGCAAACTGTTTCTTAACACATCGTCCCGTACGAAAAATTTCGTCCTGGACGATTTCCTAAAAAACATTTTTTGATTTTTAAATTTTTAATTTAACAAAAACAACAAAAATAATCAACAACACAGAAAACATAAGACAAAAAAAAAAAAAAAAAAAACATAAATTCAAAAACAATTCATACAAAAACACAAAATTCACAAAATCACAAAAACAAAACACAACAAGTATCAATGTTGCAAAGACATTTTGGTTAAGCATTCAAATCAATAACACCAAGCCTTGTTCTTAAAGTACTGAAGGTATCAAAGGCTAAAGGTTTTGTAAAAATGTCTGCAAGTTGATTTTCAGTTGAAACATGTATGAGTTCAATTTCTCCTTTGGATACATGATCCCTTATGAAATGATGCCTTATATCAATGTGTTTGGTTCTAGAATGTTGAATAGGATTTTTGGAAATGCAAATAGCACTAGTATTGTCACAATAAATTGGAATAGTGCCTATAGTTAATCCTAAGTCAATCAACTGTTGTTTTAACCAAAGTACTTGTGCCACACAACTTCCTAATGCAATGTATTCTGCTTCTGCAGTAGATAGTGCCACTGAATTTTGTTTTCTACTAGACCATGAAACTAATGAATTTCCAATGAATTGACATGTTCCAGAAGTGCTTTTCCTATCCACTCTACAGCCTGCAAAGTCAGAATCTGAGTAACCAATAATTTCAAATGAAGAGCTAAACTTAGGATACCAAATTCCTAAGTTTTGAGTTCCTAGTAGATATCTTAAAATCCTTTTCACTGCTGTCAAATGTGATTCTTTTGGATCTGATTGAAATCTAGCACATAAGCAAACACTAAACATAATATCTGGTCGGCTAGCAGTCAAGTAAAGTAAAGATCCAATTATCCCTCTAAATTTCTTTTGATCAACAGATTTTCCCTTAAGGTCTTTATCTAACTGAACTGAGGAACTCATTGGTGTACTAACAGGTTTAGCATTGTCCATTTCATATTTTTTGAGGATGTCCTTAATATATTTGGTTTGACTAAGAAAAGTACCTTCCTCAAGTTGCTTAATGCTAAATCCTAGAAAGTAATTTAAATCTCCCATTAGACTCATTTCAAATTCACTACTCATTGTTTTAGAAAAATCATCACAAAGATGTTTATTTGAAGATCCAAAGATGATGTCATCCACATAAATTTGAACAATAAGTATATCCTTTCTAATTTTCTTTAAAAAAAGAGTTGTATCCACACCTAGTTCTAACACCCTCACTTGGTTCACCTATGATTAATTCCTTTGGGTGGTTTTTAGAAAATCTCAAATCTCTAGGCAAAGGGTCTTCTCTTTCTAAATTTTCTTCCACATTTTCTTCCAAATTTAATCTATCAATATTTTGGGAGTTTTCTTCAATTTCTTCTTCAACAACTTTTGGCTCTTCCAAGTTTCCATTTTCATCAAAAACAACATGTGTGGTTTCTTCAATGACTAAAGTTCTTTTGTTGAATACTCTATAAGATTTTCCAACACTTGAATATCCAACAAAAATTCCTTCATCTGATTTTGGATCAAATTTTCCTAAGGCAGATTTTCCATTATTATGTATGAACACCTTGCAACCAAATACATGCAAATGAGACAAATTTGGTGTTCTTCCTTTTAGCAACTCATAGGGTGTTTTATTCAAATTAGATCTCACATTCACCCTATTCAGAACATAGCATGCAGTGCTAACCGCCTCAGCCCAAAAATACCTAGGAAGAGAGTATTCTGCTAACATTGCTCGGGCGGCTTCTATTAATGTTCTGTTCTTTCTTTCAACTACTCCATTTTGTTGAGGAGTTCTAGGTGCAGAAAAATTGTGATCAATCCCCTTTTCTTTACAGAAATCTTCAAATCTTTCATTTTCAAATTCTCCTCCATGATCACTTTGTATAGAAATTATTTCACATCCTAGTTTTCTTTGTATCCAAGTTGAAAAATTTCTGAATTCCTCAAATGATTCACTCTTATGAAAAAGAAATTTAACCCAGGTGAATCTTGAAAAATCATCTACTATAACAAATCCATATACCTTTCCTCCTAGACTAACAGTGCTTACTGGTCCAAAAAGATCCATGTGTAGAATTTCTAAAGGTTTACTTGTCCTAAGATCTTTAATGGACTTAAATGAGGACCTCACTTGTTTTCCTAATTGACATGCATCACACAGATGGTCCTTAGTAAAGTCTAGTTTAGGTATTCCTCTCACCAAATTCTTTTGGGTAATTTTTCTAAGATTTTTCATACTAGAATGACAAAGTCTCCTATGCCAAAGCCACGATTCATCAGAAACAGTTTTCAAACAAAAAGCAGTAGGAGATTGAATACAATTTAAATCTAGCATGTAAACATTGTTCACCCTTTTTCCATTTAAAACAATTTTTCCATTTAGGCTAATTATGCAGCTAGTAGGTAAAAATTTTACATTATAGCCCTTATCACATAGCTGACTTATGCTAAGCAAATTATGTTTCAAGCCTTCAACTAATAAAACATTATCTATGAAAAAGTTTTTCAAGTTTCCAATCATACCTGATCCAACCACTTTCTTTGTGGTATTATCTCCAAGTGTAACCTTGCCTCCACTCCTGGCTTCCAGCGTTATGAATTGAGCAGTATCTCCAGTCATGTGCTTAGAACATCCGCTGTCCAGGTACCATATACTCTCACGAGGTCTTGTGTGAGAGTATACCTGCAAAATTCTCAAATGTTAGACCTGGGAACCCAAACTAGTTTGGGTTCACCTTTATGAAATTTATAATCAGATGCATGTGTGATATGTCTAGGTTTATGCATCTTAGTTCTCCACACCAAATTAGGTTTCATCTTTAAAGTGCAGGTGTGAGATATATGTCCCAAAAATCCACAATTGTTACATTTAACATTAGGAAAAATATTCCTATGTTTTCTCTCATATGATTGTCTTCTAAGGGATTTCATGAATTTAGGATAATACTTAGGATTTGTAAAATCTTCATGTTTAGGGGGGTTCCTATTATCCTCGAGAGCACTTATAGTAAGTTTATAAAATGAATTCATTTCTTCCAAGATTCGATTTGTATAATTGACTCTATATGTCTTGTGCTCAGATTCATCCTTAAATTTCTCAAATTCTTTTTCAAGTTCAGCATAGGATGATTTTAAATTCTCATAAATTTTTATTCAAGTCATCATATTCATCAAGTAGTTTCATGTGGTTGCTATCAATTAAAGCATGATCTTTCCTAAGGATTTCGTGTTCCTTATTAAGCTCTTCCAATTCTAAAACTAAACTAGCATGCATCTTTTTAGTTTTCCTATATGCATCATGCATGTGTTCAGAAACTTCAAACAATTCATTATAAGTTAAATCACATACCTCTTCTTGATCTGATTGTTCAGCTTTATCTGCCATCAAGCAAAGGTTGGTGACTTCTTCTTCTTTTTCAGTCTCAGATGAGTCTGAAGCTGAGTCCGCCCAAAAAGCCTTTTGAAACTTCTTCTTGCCCTTCTTTACCATTGGTTTCTCCTCTACCTTCTCCTTGCTAGGAGTGGCTTTGAGTTTTGGACAATCAGTCTTTATATGACCTGGTTTCCTGCATTCATAACAAATCACTTCATTAGAAACCTTGCCATTTCTATTATACTTACCTCTATTCCATTGCTGGCGTCTCTTCTGCTTCCTCTTTAAAAAGCTTTTGAATTGTCTAGTCATCAGTGCTATATCATCTTCATCCTCAGGTTGTGAGTGTTCACTTTCTGACTCTTCCACATTTAGTGCAATATTCTTGTCCTTTCTTGGTTCACCTGCATCAATCTTTCTTTGACTTACTCCTTGCTCGTAAGCAATGAGTGAACCAAGAAGATTGTCAATAGAATAAATGTTCAGATCTTTTGACTCTGTAATTGCAGTAATTTTAGCATCGTATGCAGTAGGTAAACAACGAAGAATCTTATTAACCATTTCAGCATTAGTTAATTCCCTACCAAGTGCATGCAAAGAGGTGACAATTTGAGTGAATCTTGTGTACATGTCAGATATAGATTCATTAGGTTTCATGCGAAATAGTTCGTAGTCATGTAACAAGATATTGAGCCTTGATTGCTTAACCTCATTTGTCCCTTCATAAGTAATACAAAGTCTATCCCATATGTCTTTTCCGCTTTTACAAGTAGAAACTCGCATGTAGTCTTCAGATTTTAAAGCACAAAAGAAACTATTTAAACATTTTGCATTTAATTGTGCTAAGTCACGTTCTTCTATAGTCCAATCTGCATAGGGTGTATCTACCCTAATTCATCAACTAATCTAGTTGGTTTTGTGTAACCTTCCTGGACTAACATCCACATGCGATAATCAAGTGACTGTAAGAAAGTAGACATGCGTGTTTTCCAAAAATCAAAAGAAATATTGTCAAACAGTGGAGGTCTAGTGATAGAGTAACCCTCAGGTGTGTTTCGGTTTCCAAATGTAGCCATCTACGTTAATCAAAAAGTAGTTCAAACTTATGATTTTGAAACAATGCTCTGATACCACTTGTTGAATCTAGTAATTAGGTTGTTAAACCTAAGTAAATGTCCCAAGGCTACCAAGAGGGGGGTGAATTGGTAGTTTTAAAAATTTTATACCCTCTTAAAATTTAAAGTTGAACCGAAATGAAATTTTCTTTTAAAGTTTGTAGAAAAATGTTTTTCAACCACAGAGTTGTTAAAACAGAAATTTAAAATGCGGAAACGTAAAAGCAATAAAGTAAATGACACCAGATTTATAGTGGTTCGGTCTATAACCAGACCTACATCCACTCCTCAGAGGCACCCTCTGAGTATTGCACTAATACCACAAAGTGACTCTCCTTTAGCACCCACAGCAAGGCGGAGAAGCCTGTACAAAACCCTCTTTTCACCACTCCCCGGTGCGGCAGAGAACCGTCGTCCTTTTACACAATCCACAGTGTTGGCAGAGAACCGTCGTCCTTTCACACTCTCCTAGTGTGGGCAGAGAACCCTACGGCTGTTCACACTCTCCAAGTGTAGGCAGAGAACCTTCTTCCTTTTACACTCTCCTAGTGTAGGCAGAGAACCCACGTCTGTTCACACTTTTCAAGTGTCGGCAGAGAACCGGACCTTCTTGAATGATCTTCTCACAAGAACCTAGAAGAAAGAAAAAAAAGAGTGAAGAAATCCAATTTCACAAGTAGAGATTCTTACCTTAGCAATCCAAGTGAAGCCTTCTTGCTCCAATGGTAGGAATCCTCCTTTGAATGCTCTCTTCCACTCTCCCCTTGACTATTCTCTCAATAGGCACGAAGATCAAGTGACAAAAAGATTGGGTGGCAGTCTAATTTGAAGTATTTATACAAAAGACATGAAAAACCGCCCAAAAACTGCAAGTTTTCAATTCTGTACGCAGTGGATCGTCCGGTACGATCGTGGATCATCCTGGACGATTTTACTTAAACGATCTGAAACGACCCAATTTGTATATGTGTACGAAATGACTTCGTACAGCTGATCGTCCTGTACGAACTAGGTTCGTCCAGTACGAACGGTTATTACAAGGTCGGTTCTAGAAACTGCTGAAAACTGTCCTAAGTCGGTTTATCGTTTGGACGAAAATATGTTCGTCTGGACAAAAATTTTCCAGAGAGCCGATCGTCCTGGACGATTATTTATTTCGTCTGGACGAAAATTTTCCAGAGCGCCCATCGCCGGGGACGATAATTTGGTTTCGTCTGGACGAAAATTTTCCAGAGAGCTGTTCGTCCGGTACGATATTTATTTTCGTCTGTACGAAAATTTTCCAGAGCGCCCATCGCCGGGGACGATATAAAAATTCGTCCTGGACGAATAGGACTTAGAAAAATTTTTTGAAGCAAGTTCCTATTCGTTCCAAATGCTCTATAGGAGATAACTGACAGATCGTCCAGTACGATATATATCGTCCTGTACGATCAGTATAGAATTTCAAGATCTCCTTAGTTTGTGTGTGAGAGATTTTATTCACTCAATTACAATCACTCCCTTTCAAAATTAATTCAAAGAAAAGACACTTCAAATAAACAAAATTTCTCATGTTGAATTTGATTTGAAGTTTTCGTAGTCTGGAGTCTGATTTTCCTGAAATGTTAGTACACACAAGAGCAAGTGCAAATCTTCGAAATTGTTAGGAGATAATTATACATCTGAACAATAATGTTTGGAATCATCAAAACTACATAAGTTGCACAAATATAAATCATTCAAATAGCAACTATTCAAACATAACTTACCATCTCGATTCTCCAAATGTCCCTACAGATCCTCCTTGTCCTTTGGATGGGCTCTGTTTGGAGACTTTAGACGATCCCGATGATCTTCAAGTTCGGGATGCACCCCCTGAATTTGAAGAGGAAATTAAGTCGACAGTCGATGAGTTGAGAGAAATTAACTTGGGAAACGATGATGACCCCCGTCCGATTTTTATAAGTACTCTGTTAAGCGAGGGTGAAACCCGAGACTTAATCCAGTTGTTATTCGAGTTTAGGGATTGCTTTGCCTGGACATATGACGAAATGCCAGGTTTGCCTGCTGAGGTAGCAGTTCACAAACTTGGGGTTCGGCATGATGCCATCCCTGTTAAACAAGCTCCTCGACGCATGCGCTTAGAGATTGAGCAACAAGTCGTTTCTGAAGTTAAGAAATTGGCAGAAGCCGGATTCATTCGAGAGGAACAATATCCCTCTTGGGTGGCCAGCGTCGTGCCAGTTCGAAAGAAAAATGGTCAGATTCGGATTTGTGTCGACTATAGGGATCTGAATAAGGCATGCCCTAAGGATGAGTTCCCCCTACCAATACCAGAACTCATGGTGGACATTGCCTCCTCACATGCTATTTTCTCCTTCATGGATGGCTCGTCGGGTTATAACCAAATCAAGATGGCCCCTGAAGATGAGAGAAATACGGCGTTCAGAACCCCTATTGGAATCTTTTGTTATAAGGTAATGCCATTCGGCTTAAAGAATGCCGGAGCAACCTATCAACGGGCTATGACCCGTATCTTTGACGACTTAATTCATAATCAAGTTGAATGTTATATTGATGATTTAGTTGTCAAGAGCAAGGTTAAAGAGGCTCACCTGTATGACTTAAGAGTTGTTTTCGAACGGTTGCGCCGCTACGATTTGAAAATGAACCCCTTGAAGTGCGCCTTCGGCGTCGCTTCGGGGAAATTCTTAGGATTCGTAGTAAGGCACCGCGGAATTGAGATAGATCCTGCTAAAATTGAAGCCATCTTAGATATGCCATCCCCTAAGAGCCTTACTCAGTTAAGGTCTCTACAAGGTAGATTGGCATATATAAGGAGGTTTATTTCTAATCTTTCCGGGAGGTGTCAACCCTTTTCTGTCCTTGCAAAAAAGGATACTAAATTCGTATGGGGCGAGAAATGTCAGAATGCTTTTGACGATATCAAACAATACCTTTCTAACCCGCCAGTCTTGGCAGCTCCGATTCCCGGAAAGCCATTAATCCTCTACACCGCAGCTCTAGATGAGTCTTTAGGTGCTCTGTTAGCTCAAGTTAACGACGAGGGAAAAGAGAATGCTCTCTACTACCTTAGTCGAAGACTCCTTCCTACTGAAATTCGATACCCGTCAATTGAGAAGCATTGTCTTGCTTTAGTTTTTGCAGCTCAGAAACTGAGGCATTACATGCTCTCCCACTCAATCAGTCTGATTTCAAGAGTTAATCCTTTGCAATATCTTATGACCCGACCTACGTTGTCAGGACGTTTAGCTCGCTGGTCTATGATATTGTTGCAATTTGAGATTACTTTCACTCCTCTTCGTGCTGTGAAAGGACAGGCTGTTGCCGACTTTCTGGCAGCACACCCGCTGCCAGCAGATTCTCCTCTGAATGATGACTTACCCGACGAACAAATCATGAGTTTGGGGGAATCTAGCGAGGCCATCTGGGAATTATATTTTGATGGGGCAGCATCCTCTCGTAGGATTGCGACCCAACAATCTGTAATTCCTGGAAAGGCTGGAGTCGGTCTAATTTTTATTACACCAGAAAAAGGAATGATGCATTTTTCCTACCACTTGTCGGAGCCTTGCACAAACAACGAAGCTGAATACGAAGCTCTGATAACTGGTTTGGAACTTGCAATTCTAATGGAGATTAAAGAGATTAAGATCTTTGGAGATTCCCAACTAGTTATTAACCAAGTCGCCGGAACTTATAAAGTCTTGAATCCGAATCTCCTAAAATATCACCAGTACACACTTCACTTGCTGGAACAAATCCCCATTGCTACTTTGTATAGGGTTCCCCGTGGAAGCAATTCTGCGGCGGATGCCTTAGCAAAACTTGCAAAGGAATTTGCATGTCCTGAGGAGGATTCCATCCCTATAGAGATACAGGGTCGTAAGACTCTCTCCCTTATAGATTTGGAACACATTAGTAAGACTCCCCTTCAGATCCTTTCTGCCTCTTCGACAACTGACGAAGAAGGCGATTGGAGACGACCCTTAGTTGATTACCTTAAAGAAGGGAAGCTTCCCCGGGATAAATCACTCTCCAACCAGATTAAGAAACGTGCCCTATCATATGCACTAGTTAACGATCTGTTGTACCGTCGGTCCTTTGATTACATGTGGCTGCGCTGTTTGAACAAGCGAGAAGCCCAGAAAATTGTTAATGAAGTTCATTCAGGACTGTGCGGTGCTCATCAATCGGGTCCAAAAATGAAATTAAAGATTAAAAGACTTGGATACTACTGGCCTACAATGATTGACGATTGCATGAATACTGCAAAGCATTGTCATCAATGTCAGGTCCATGGTGTGGTTTTACATCAGCCGCCTAATGTGTTACACCCTACGATAGCCTCGTGGCCCTTTGAAAGTTGGGGCACGGATATCATTGGGCCGATTGACCCTCCCTCCGCGAGAGGTCATCGTTTCATATTAGCAGCGACTGATTACTTTTCAAAGTGGGCGGAAGCAATTCCCCTACGAAACGTAACATCACACCATGTCTTAAAATTCTTTCGTGACCATATTGTATATCGATTCGGCGTACCCCGCAGAATCATATCCAATAATGGGTCCGCATTCAAGTCTACAAAAATCAATAGTTTTGTAAGACGCCATAATATTGATTGGAGATATTCGACGATCTATTACCCTCGGGCGAATGGATTGGCCGAGGCCTTCAACAAAACCTTGGTGCAAATTGTCAAAAAGACCCTTGATGATAACAAACGACAGTGGGATGAGCGGTTGGTGGAAGCTTTGTGGGCTTATCGTACCACTTATAGAACCCCGACCCAATCCACCCCGTTTGCACTAGTGTATGGATCTGAGGCTGTTCTACCCTTGGAAATACAAATCCCTTCGCTTAGAATTGCAGTTCAGAATCAAATTACCAATGAACAAAATGCAAAACTACGATTGGAAGAACTCGAAGGCCTTGAAGAGCGACGTCTCCAAGCTCAACAAAGTTTAGAGTTGTATAAATCCCGTATGGTTCAAGCCCATGATAAGTTAGTGCGACCTAGGACCTTCCAAGCGGGAGACTTGGTTTTGGTCCTTCGGAGGCCTATCTTGGCCCATCGGAAGTTGGGAGGCAAATTTGAACCTACATGGGAAGGACCCTTCGTTATAGAGACTGTCTACGAAGGAGGCTCGTATCAGTTAGTAGATTGTAAAGGGAACCACCCAATGCTACCTGTTAATGGGCGTTTCCTTAAGAAATACTATGCTTGATGTAGCTCATTTTATCAATCAATAAAACTTCCTTTTCTTGATTTATAGCTTGATTCTACCTTTTTTTTTTTAGTTTTTACGCTCTTCGCCCTTTCCTTAAGGTTAGGTCCTTCCTTCCCTTAGGATTAGACCCGCTAGTGGTGGAGTACGCCCTCTGTGGCACCACCCTGGCATTTTACCCGGGGATTAGTGGTGGAGTACGCCCTTCGTGGCACCATCCTGATTCCCATTCGCTAGTGGTGGAGTACGCCCTTCGTGGCACCATCCTAGTTTGCCAGTTAATTTGCCTATTAGGAGTAAGTCTTCTATCAGCATCCTATAGGCCTAAGGTTGGGTGATGCCCTTCCTTAGACTCAAGGTTAGGTATTCCCTACCTTGGTTTCCAGTTGATCCGTCTACTAGGAGTAAGTCTTCTATCAGCATCCTGTAGACCTAAGGTTGGGTGATGCCCTTCCTTAGACCCAAAGCTAGGTATTCCCTACTTTGGTTTCCAGTTAATCTGTCTACTAGGAGTAAGTCTTCTATCAGCATCTTGTGGACCTAAGGTTGGGTGATGCCCTTCCTTAGACCCAAAGCTAGGTATTCCCTACTTTGGTTTCCAGTTAATTTGCCTATTTGGAGTAAGTCTTCTATCAGCATCCTATAGGCCTAAGGTTGGGTGATGCCCTTCCTTAGACCCAAGGTTAGGTATTCCCTACCTTGGTTTCCATTTGATCCGTCTACTAGGAGTAAGTCTTCTATCAGCATCCTGTAGACCTAAGGTTGGGTGATGCCCTTCCTTAGACCCAAAGCTAGGTATTTCCCTACTTTGGTTTCCAGTTAATCTGCCTATTAGGAGTAAGTCTTCTATCAGCATCCTATAGGCCTAAGGTTGGGTGATGCCCTTCCTTAGACCCAAGGCTAGGTATTCCCTACCTTGGTTTCTCCAGTTTCCTTGTCTACTAGGAGTAAGTCTTCTATCAGCATCCTGTAGACCTAAGGTTGGGTGATGCCCTTCCTTAGACCCAAGGTTAGGTATTCCCTACCTTGGTTTTACCAGTTTTCTTTATCCAATAGGTGTAAGCCTTCCATTAGCATCCTATAGGCTTGAGGTTGGGAGATGATCTCCCTTTCACTCCCAAAATTCTACTTCCATTCGGTCAACGCCAATGTGTGCAGCAGAAGTTCCTTCTACCACACACATTGGGGGTCCATTTGTTGACCTCATTTTTGTATGAGGTCACTAAGACCCTTCCAGAAGCCAGATTTAATCCTAGACCCTAGGATCCACTCTAGACCTTAGGATTCTTTCCTAGAACTAGACCTTAGAGCCTATTCTAGAGCCTAGGATTCCCTTAAATCCTAGATCTTAGAATTCTTCTAGATCTTAGGATCACTCCAACTTCAAATCAATCTCCACTCTTGATCAACCTCAAGTTTAAATCAATTCCTAATTTTAATCCACTCCAATTTCAATTTAATTCCTACCTGTGATCAATTTGAATCTCAAACTCCATCCAATTCAAGTCCAAATTAATTCAAACTTCAAATCAAATCCAAACCCAGAATTCAGACTCAAATTCAAACTCTAGAGGCCCTGTCCTAAACACCCTTTTCAGAGATTTTTCAAACATTTCAAAACCCAGTCAAATGATCTCTGATTCAGGGTCTATCACTTGCAAAGTGATAAGACATGTCTCTAGAGGATACCCTCCAACTTTGAGCTCATTCTGAGGTCTCTAACCCCAGAATCTGAATTAAAATTCAAAGGGTGTAAAACCTTCAAATATTTACAGCCTATGCCACTGAGCCTAACCCCTTTGAGATCTTGACCTTGGAACCCTTGTCCAAGCCTTCAATCACTTCCAGACCCTTGATTTTAACCCATTGAGCAGTAAACTGCATTTTTCAGACCCATTTTTGACCATAGTTGACCAATAGGTCAAAATTGACCAAAACACCCCTATGGGGCTCAAATGGGGATTTCAAACCAAATGAGCTCCAAATGGGATGAAACCACCTTTGACAAATTTCAAATGTCATTTCAAATCTTTTGAACCCATTTCCAACCCTTGAGTCAACCTGGTTGACCAAGTCAACTGGTTTGACCCAAGGGGCCCTTTAAGGGTCCAAACATGTGTTTTGACCCAAATGACCTCTTTAGGCCATCCAACCACTTCCATTAACCTTAAAATATCATTTCAAACCTGTTGAGCCCAAACCCAGACCCTGGGTCAACCTGGTTGACCAAGTCAACCCAGGTTGACCAAACAGGCCCTTAGGGACTCAAATAGGGATTTTGATCAATTTGACCTCCCCAGACCCAGGAACTACCCTCAATATTCTCCAAATGTCATTTCAAACCTGTTGAACCCAAACCCTGACCCTGGGTCAACCTGGTTGACCAAGTCAACCTAGGTTGACCAAACAGGCCCTTAAGGGCTCAAATGGTGATTTTGACCAAATCAACCCCTCCAAACCCTGGGACCACATCCAATAGACTCAGATTGACATTCTGAATTTGTTGAATTCATTTCTAGCCCCTGAACCCAACTGGTTGACCAAGTCAACCAGTTTTGGCCTAGAAGCCCATTAAAGGCCCATTAAGCCTTCTTAATCTATTTGACATATATGGCTCTTGGAACCACCCTCCAATCCACCTAATCAACTCATTTGAATCACCTAATTGAAAATTTCATAACCCTTGATGGAGTTGACTGGTCAACCAGTCAACCCAAGGCTTAAGGGACCATTTTGTATGGTCAAACCTTTCAACCCATTGAACCTAGCTCAAACCACACCCATCCAGCCACTTGGAAAGACTCCATGACCTGCTTGGATGCCACATCAGCCCCATTGACCAGTTGACTGGTCAATTTGGTCAAACCTAGGGTTTAGACCCTTCTAAAAGGTCCTAATCAGCCTTTTAAGCCTTTTTCCCTGATTTAACTCCCCAAGGCTGACCTATTAGTGACCTAAAGCCCTCTAATAGGCCCTCTAACCAAGCTCCATCCCTTGTTTAGCCATAAGTGGCAATGTCTCCTCTCACTCATCCCAAGTCCACCCAATAGGAGCAAGGCTTGTCCAGCCCTTTCCGCAGCCTTCCAGCTTTCTCAGGGACAGGTGGCGTCATCTGGAGAGCCCCTGCATCAATCCTAGCCATCCAATCTAGCCCAGCTCGTTTGAATAGGGAGAAAGGCAACTTTTGAGCATTATTGATCAAAGCAGCCTCTCTCACTAACCCTAGCCTCCCAGATCGAACTCTCAGTTCGTTTTGAATCTCCAGAGCTTCCTCTACCTCCCCACTACAAAATCCAAGTGGTTGCACGTCACCGGCGGCGAGTTCTCCGGCGAACCCACCACCTAGACCGTTCCAAGCCTATAGCAGCCGATCCAAACGCGTTCGAGCTTGGATTTTCGCTGGGAATCTTCACTTGGACAATCTACAAGCTCATCAATCCAGAAATTTCGAAGATCTAACGGTATAACTCCCTAAAACCCTAGATCTAGTTCACATTAGTTAGATCTAAATAGCCTTATGCTTTTAGGGTTTTAGTTAAAACGAACTATTCCCCACGATTTCTGTTCATGTCTTGAATCTACATTTAAAATTTTAAGTGAAATGATCGATCCGATCGAGAGAACGAGGCGAAATACGTTCTCTAGGGCGTCACTCACGGTTTCCGTTCAGTGTACGTTTTCTGGACCGTTGATCGTTTGATCAACGGTCCAGATCGAGCCCTTCCGCGGTCTGATCCGACCGCGCATTCGATCTCTCGTTCGATCAGCCGTCCGGCAAGATCAGGGCCGTCCATTCGGAATAGCGGGATCGAAGCTCCGCCGTCTGATCTTCTCCTGGTGAGATCAAACCGCGGGATCTGATCTCAGCCGTTGGATCGAACCCGCGGTTAATCCAACGGCTGTCAAGAGCCGCTGACGTGGTTAAGTGAAAACCGCGTGAAGAGGCCAGCGGCCGACGCGTGTCCCCGCCGTCACGCGGTTTCGATCCCGCCAATCCCAGCGCACCGCGTGTCTGACCGCCGCCATTTAATTAAAAAATGTGTGTTTTAATTGATTTTAATTACAAAAACTTTGGAAAATTACAGTAAATCAAATACATAACCAAAAATTAAGTATAATATATCAAAATTTTCAGAATTTCATCTAGTTTATTTTAAAAATAAAATCAAACTCTTTTGGTTATTATTTTATTAGTAATTTAAGAAATACAGAAATATGTATTTTATTTTTAATTAATTATGTATAAATTATTTTTATCTGAAATTTGGCATGCATGTTGTTGAGTGCATGGCTGGTCTCCAGAAAAATTTTCAATACTATTTGAATAGATTTTGATGGTATTTTGAATTATTGAAGCTTATTAACCATTTTTTTATATTTAATTAAATATTAAGTATTTTGAAAAATATAAGGAAAATATTTTATTATTTTCAAATTTCTATGGAGATCAGTGGATCCTTCAACCCATTAACATGTATTTTAATAATATATTTAATTATTTTATAATATATATTTCTATTTATATATATAAATCCATTTATATTTATGTATTTTAATATATATTTTGAAACTATATATATGTAAATCCTTAAGTGTTCAAGATTTCATTTGAGATCTTAAATGTTGATTGAGCATGTTTGAATGGAATTAATGGGGATGATTAGTGGATAATCATTTCTTGATTATTCACTAATTTTGTCTTAATCATGTTAATTAGTTAATTGCATGCTTAAGGTGCACACACCACTTAGTCTAAGGCTCTCCTAGATTTAGGTATTGAATGTGTTTATGTGGTTCATGCATGCCTTGTGTATTGAGTATGAGGGTTAGTTCAAACATTGATTCAAGCCCATCAAAATTAGTGACATATTTAAGGACAATAATTAAGGATTCATGTATAGAAAACTTAGAAAAATTTTCAATAATTAGGATCCACTTCCATTTGAGTTGAAACTTCAAACATTTAAACTTAGTGACATGTACAGCCACTAGGAAAAGTTTCACTGAATTTAGAAGTCATTAAGGTCCCTAATTAATTTTCCTAAGTTTAAGCCCTAATTAAGCCTCTAAACCTTCCAAAAAATGTAATAAATCCATTTTAAACCCAAAAATTATGTTTAAGCCCTCTAACTGACCATAATTAAACCCTTAACCCATGAAAATTAAAATCAAAAATTTTTGACAGCAATCTTAACCTTAATCTAATTTTAAGTAAAAATCAATATTTAATTCATTTAATTAATTAAAAAATATTAAAAATTCCAAAAATTTCCCAAACACTTGGAAATCTCTCCTTAGATCATTTCTGACCTTTGGAGTTGATTTCAAGGAGTTTGGGATTCATTTGGAGAAAATCACAAAATGGCCCTCTAATTAAAAATTTAGAAAATTCATTAAGTAGTAAAAATTTCAAACCTTCATAACTAATTCTAGAAAAATCCAAATCACCCAAACTCACTTGCATTCAACTCATAGTAATGTCTAATATTTATTAAAAATGTTAAACTCCAGAAATTTTCAATGTTTTAAAAAGTCAACAAACCGGTCAAATCTAGTTCAAATCTAGTTCAAAACTTCAAACCTTCGTAATAAAATGTAGAAAAATCCGATTTCAACGTACTTACCTTCTAACTGATCGTAGTAAGGTCTAATATTTTAATAAAATACAAACGTTCCATAAAATACCTTTAATCAAAAATTCAACTTTTGACCCTTTAATTAAATGATTAAAATATTCTAAAAATTCATAAGAGCTCAAATCATTCTAAAACTCAGAAAATATTGGTTTAATGCTCAAAACACTTAACAAATCCTTTAAAACACAACAACCACCCTAAAGTTGAAGTTTATTGGCTGGACTACTCCGGGCTGCGGGGCTAAGTGTCCTGAGGAGGCTGGTTCCTCGAGCCTGGTGGCACAACGCCACGAATGAATTCTAAAGGGTGTCAAACCTTAAAATGAATTAATCTTTAATTATTTAACATTTTAAAAATCTCTAATTTAATTACATTAATTTGGTTTATCGGCTGGACTACTCCGGGCTGCGGGGCTAAGTGTCCTAAGGAGGCTGGTTCCTCGAGCCTGGTGGCACAACGCCACGAATCAATTAATGGCAAACTTAAATTAACCTAGCTTTTAAAATCAGTAATTAACTCATTTTAATATTAATCCACTCTTTTAATTCTAACCAATTTAAATAACTTAATCAACCCCGATTGCTACTGGGTAACCCAGGCCTACGAGGCTATTAGCTTAGCCCCAAGGAAGGTGAAATAAACTTCACGGCCTCGGTGTGAAACAAAGGTAGTAATCAATTAATTTTTAAAATATGCTTAATTAAAATTCTTAACTTATTAATACTTAAATTTTAATTTAAATTCCCTTTTAAGCCTTAACAAACCCAGACCTTTAAACAACTTCAACTAATAACCCACTTTAGGATCTATCCCAGCCACACGACCTTTCTCACACACTTTAGATGATGTGCTAGGACAACCAACTTTAGATCTAGGATAGGCCGGTGTTTACTTTACTGCTGTGTGCCGGATTTTTCGTAGTTTTCACTGCATGTTGTGGATGAAATTGCTTTGCTGTGTCTGCTTACTTTTTCTGTACTCTGTGGATGGATTGATGTGTTTGGCGACTAGATTACCCTTAGGTTAGGTACGATCTGGATGTTGACACAGTTTTCTGCAGGTGGCCACGCTCATGCAGGGCAATATAAAAAAGGGGGCAAATAAAAAAAACGCATAAATATTATAAATTCTTTGCACAGGTGCTTCAGCTGCTAAAGCCCCCAAATCATAAAAAGAGCGTGGCCAGTGTGTTTACTTTCTTTTCTGCTCATATACAACTGCTTGGGAATAACTGCTTTTTTTTTATATATTAATTAGTTAGGATAACCCTGCAGGTGAGTCTAGATTTTTATTTTGATATCAATGTAATTTGTGCAAGTGTCAAGTGTTGTGAAAGTTTATTTTGAGTTGGGATACATAGATCCAAAGCTTGGATTCCAAAGAGGAAAGGATACCCCTTTGGGGAACACTACTTTTCCATTTGGAAATCCAAATTTGGACCATACCTCTTCCTTACCCAAAGAGGAAAGAGTGGCCTTCCCCTTAGAGGGAAGTGCCCTCTTGTCCATTTGGGTAATCCACTACGAAGATTCCAAGAAGATTGAAGAAAAGGAGTCCAAAGAAGAATGAAATTGAAGATTTGAAGACTTGAAGATTAAGAGTATCCCACTCAAAATAACTTGCGTCATTACTAGGCTTAGAATCCGGGTTGTTGTCAGTGGTGCCCGGCCACTTTACTTTCTGTAATATTCTGGTTTGTAATAAGCAAGGCAATTCTGCCTATGGACATTTATTAATTAATTTGTATTTGATGTGATGATTTGATTGCCTTTAGGATTACTTGTTTTTACTAGTTTTTTGGCGATTGCATGCCGCTCTTTGTTTTCGCCTGGATACGTGAGGCTCGTCAGGGTGTGAAATTTTTATACTCATAATCTTAAAAGTCTAAAATTTTAGTGAGTCTAAACAACATAGAAAGATAACGAATCTAGGGAATTAGCCGGGGATCGACCCCGGGGTCGCATGCATATTTCTGCATTACTCTTTCCTTGCTTTAGACTCTTCCCCACCTGCGGGTAGAGTCCGGATAGTCTGACCTATGAGGATGAGGTGCCGGACCTGGGGAAGTCCAGTCTTCTAAAAAATTATTTTATAAGCCTGTTTTTAAAAATTTCAAGCATATTTGATTTGAGGTTGTTAACCAGCACGCATTGCATTAGATACAAATTAAAGAGTCAAAATTTTAATTTCATAGTCCTTAGCATTTTAGCACCCAACATAAGTCAAAGGGGCCAATTAGGAGAATCTCTAGATGTCGGCCCCGCCTCCCCAAAGCTTTAATTACAACGTCCCTACCACTCTTTCATAAAAAGACCGGACTCATGTGTTTTAAATCGATTAGGTGGTTAGCTGGCTCCCCAATCCAGGCCGGGGTAAGTCCAGATCTTGCACTGCATTAGTTAGGATCGGACGACTGTGGTCCAGTGTCCAAAATAGATTTAGGTTCCGGGGCAGATCTTTGATTATAAGACCCCAAATTTCGGGAATATAGTCCCAAATTTCTAATAAAATGCTCAACTCTAATTAAATATCATTTCGAATCCAAAACATAAAGCCCAACACTTAGATTAAGTTGAGACACTTCCGGATGGTTCTGGAATCTCAAAGTGTCTCCTACCTCTCATTCTTTAACTCCGTTAATAACTGCTCAATTTTGATCCATTCCCTTTTGATTTTCCAATAATTCTATTCATACTTTGATATCACTCCTAGAAACTCTAAACGAAATTCTGCCATTATTTTAATCGAGAGTTTTTTGTAGGGGATTTTATCTCCCTACGATGTAATTAACTACGAGGGCTTGCGCTCGTAGGAGATTTGGAACCCCACACACACCTGATTTTAAAGAAAACTCAATTTCTAAAACTTCATTAGATTTCTTTGGGAAAAGTTAAATAATGATCGTCATAGTTGCATTAGAAGGATTATCGTTGAATGGTCTCATTTCCCTTTGGGGAGATACACCCTTCTTCGATAAGGCTTTGGATGTGAATGCGACGATCATGTTTCTCGAATATTGTAATTGGGTACTTAGTTGAACTATATTGTATCCCCTCGGGGCCATATAGAGTTCCCCTTAGAACCCGATCATAACATTCAAGATGAGTTTACATAATTCTAAGTCTGAACACCGTTATGAAAGTTTATTTTCATCCTTCGGGGTGATATACTCTTTCTAACGAGTTGATTCGACCTTAGAATTGGAACTCAACCTTAATCTTAAAATCCCCAAAGAAAACTAATATTTTTCAAAACCTGTTTTCAAAATTCCACCAACAGTGAGCCAATCAAATTATCAATAGAATATTCATTCAAATTTTTTATTCACAAATAACAATAACTTTGGCATCAATCTTATTAAGTAAATAACATAGAATTTTATTGACTTTTTCAAAGTTTAAAAATTCTTTACCTAAAGCATGTAATGATGTCACAATTTGAATAAACCTAGTATACATGTCTAAGATTGTCTCATAAGATTTCATGTAAAATAGTTCATAATCATGCATTAAAAAGTTCAACCTGGATTGCTTGATCTCACTATTGCCTTCATATATATTGTGTAATTTATCCCAAATTTTCTTGTCAATAGTGCACGTGGATACTAATATATAATCTTCAGAATTTAAAGAACAAAAAAAAATTTCAAGATTTATTATTAAATAGAGCATTTATTTATTCTTCCCTACTCCATTGATTAAAAGGAATATCATTTTTAATTTCTTATATATTACATGATGGTATAGAATAACCAGTTAAAATCATTTGCTATATTCGGTAATTAATTGATTGCAATAAAGTAGACATGTTAATTTTCCAAAAATTGAAAGTAATATTTCCAAATAAATGTGGTTGGGTGATTGAATAACCTTCCGCAATATTATAATTACAAAAAATAATTATGGATCAAAATTTAAAAGTTTTTAAAAACTCATTTTTATGAATCCCGCTCTGATATCATTTGAAAGTTTATTAGGGATATTAAGCCCTTATGAACTAATCATGAGGTTAACTAAGAGGGGAATGAATTGGATATTTAAAAACTTCTTTAACTAAAAGAAAATTTCTTTTTATATTTTGTAATGGAAATAAAATAAATCATTAATAAAAAGATTAAGAGAATTCACCCAAGCAGTTAATCATAATAAAAATAATGTGCAAAAATAATAATGGAAAGAACACACCAGATTTATAGTGGTTCGGTCCAACTTGACCTACATCCACTCCTTGGAGGCACTGTCCGTGTAATGCATTAAACCTTTAGTGACTCTCCTTTAACCCCCACAGATAGGCGAAGAAGCCCTTACAAAATCACTTCCTCTTTCCCCAGTGCGCAGAATAGCCAGGTCCTCTAAAACCAAAGAGATTTTCTTCTTCTCAAAACTTCCCTCAAGACGAGCCTTGAATCTGATGGTACTAAGGTGCAAGCTTGCCATAGCAACTGTATGAAACCCCCTTCACACTCCCTTAACTCCACCCTTTCCTCTCTCGCTTTCAAGTTCTCTCTTCAAGTTTTATCTAGAAGAACAAAGCTTCAATGGCTGCCAAAGACACATATCAAGTGCCTTGAAAATGCTTAAATAGAGGGCTTTGAAAAACCCTAAAAATTAATCTTAGAGGAAAACATCATTCGAGATAATCGCAGGATCATCCTGTACGATGTGCAGAATTTGACTTGATAGTCTCGGACGATATTCGGATAGTCTAAGATGATCAATGCAAATTTGTACAGATCGTCTAGGATGATATTATGGATCGTTCGGGATGATTAGAAGAAAAATTATGGTATTTCATCTTGGATTATTTAGGAAAATTAAGTATGTCGGCAAACATCATTATGTACAATATATATATCATCCAGGATGATCAAATTAAAAAATTTAATCATAATTAATCCCTTAATCACATGATCAATTTAGACATGATTTTTTTATTAATCGTCCAGGATGATCTAAATCATATGGGATGATTATAACAAAAATTAAATCTTAAAATATTGCCTAAATTATCACTAGTGGTTATTTTCCAGTATCATAAAAGATCGTCCTAAATGATCCATAATCATCTAGTATGATTAGTTCAAAAACTTGATGTTCAAGATTTGACTATATCTCACTCCCCTGAGTATGTGTGTACATGGTCACCAAGCAAGCATACTCCCTTACAGGACTTAACTCAAGAAATCAAAATTGCATCAATGAATATTACAAACCCTTTACAACATAATATTATTCAACCCAACCTTAAGCTTTGATTCTTTGTTTGATGTTGCATGATATTCCTGAAATATTAGTATACACACAATCAAATATAGAATGAAAAATACTATGAGATATAAAGATGTTTGATATTATCAAAAATATAAAACTCGTGAGCTCGAGTCACAATAATGTTGCACCAGGAATTTTCTTAAGTATGATATGTTAATCTATCCCCTTTGTTGAAGCCTCTTTCTTCTTAGAGTCTTCATGGATAATATCTTCATTGATAATAATGTTCTTTCCCATATCTTTGTTAGAAACCCCTTTCTTTGATGGAGGTGGAAACGCCTTATCACTTATTAACTGCACAAGGGCCACCTCATTTTATTTAGACTTATTTAAGGAAGTATTCTCTTTAAAGTTGGCCATTGTAGTGTTTGGAGTTTCACCTATATACTCAGAATCATTCTCCAATTTCTTTTGCTTTATTTGTGATGCTAT
Organism: Dendrobium huoshanense; assembly: GCA_016618105.1. NCBI lineage: Eukaryota > Viridiplantae > Streptophyta > Magnoliopsida > Asparagales > Orchidaceae > Dendrobium > Dendrobium huoshanense. Next base: position 50,222,015 of record CM028353.1, on the reverse strand, counting down.
GTTGGGATCAGAATCATCTTCTTTTGGAAAATATAGATCCTCTTCAAAACTAAAATCCATTGATGACACCATCATACAGGATTTAGGGGCTGCTTCTTTGAAATATTCTTCCCTTCTCAACATCTTTGATGTCGTCGAGTTGACTCGGCATGTCTCCGTAAGAAGTAATTCTTCTTCAGCTTCTTTCTTTTAATCTATTTTAAGCTCCTTCATAAAGCCACCGAGCTTAATAGGCATTCTGACAGTCTTGTAATATTCGTCCAAATGACCAATGGCCTTTTGAGTTGCAGTTTTTTTTCTCCCTAGACTTCTTTAATTTAGCTTTCTTCTTGGAATACTTTGATTTTGCCTTATTATACTTTGATGAGATAGCTTGGCCAACTTGCTTTATTGAGGTGGATGCATATGGAACTGGCAACCACTTTAAATTTAACACAGTTCAATAAGAGACTTCCACTTAACACCTAAAACTCCTTTTAGTTGTTTCAGCATTTTGGTTGTCTTCTTAGAGACCATAGTTTCCCACTATTCTTCTTGAACCTGTTCTTTTTTTTTTCTTCTTCTTTATGCGAGGGTACGGAAGAGGAAGTGATCACCCAAGTCGATTCCTTTCTTGGATGAATTAACACGTTATCAATAATGTCAACTCTCCCCTTTTATACTTCTTTTCCAACAAGTCTTTGAAGATGTAGCAATCTTCAATTGGATGGCTGATAACTCAATGTTACAAATAGTAATTTGGGTCGCCACTATGCTTGGACTCTTCAGGCCTTTTACATTATGATAATATTAGGCCATCCTTGAGTTCTTATCGGGATAGTTTAGTGACACTTTTCCTCTTGAATAAACATTCTTTATTTATTTTCTCTTTGAGTGATGGGAATGTTCTATCGCAAGCTACCATTGCTTGTCTCGAGCGCTCTCCTCCATTAGGAAAGGTTTGAGGTTTATCATTTATACCAAGCACTAATTTTGGGTGAGGATTAGGATTATAAGCATGTTTTGGCTTATCTTTGTATTGCATTGGTTGTATTCATTTGTCTATATTATATATTACTCATTTGTCTTTATCAACATCATATACCACATGCTTTATCTTATCAGGTTTGGAAGGTAATGTGTAGTAAGCTTTGCTCTTCCTAACATCAGGTACTTTGGCCTTTTTTAGATTGTCAATGGGGTTTTTTTTTATTTTGACAAGTTTAACTTTTTAAACTTTTCCACCATGTCCAGCAAATCTTGGAAGGTAGTGATTAAATCCATTTATAAGAAGGATTATATTTTATTATTAATGTTACTCATTAGTAAATGGATAGCACGCTCTTCTTCCAATTATTGTTCACACTTTATGATGAGATTATGCTAGTGGGTTATATATTTCATCACTAACTTATCTTTCTTCCTTTTATCTAGGGCGAGATCAGCGATGGTAGTCTTCTCTATCGCACTAGTGAATCCTTTTATGAATAGGACTTCTAATTCTACAAACTTCCTTAAAGAATCATTTAGTAGCTTGGCTTACCATTCAAAAGTAGTTCTAATCAAGATGCTAACAAATTGCTAGAATAATAGAGCATCATTACCCTCCATATTCCCGCATGTAGCTTTGAACTGCGCTAGGTGCTGTCTGGGATTGTTGTTTCCATTGAATGTATTAAATTTTGTTACATAATATCCCTTTGGATATGACACCTGGTTGTACTCTACCGGGTATGAGCAACCTTTTCCTATCAATTTTTTTGCCTAATCAACAGTTATAATAGCCTTAATCTTTTCACTAATTAAGCCTTCTAGCTGTGTTACAGCTATAGGCACGAAGGTGCTCACCATATTTTATGGAGTACACACTGATGGACAATGTCTATGATCTCCTTTCCACCTTCAGGCACACTTTCACTCTTGAGGCCTAGAGTGATTGGAGATTTGGAGGGTTTGCTGGAGCGCATGTCACAGCTTGGTTGATGGGCTGAACTGGTAGAAGACTTATAGAAGTGTCCTTCTACATCATCTCCATCATCATTATCATCAGAGTCATCATCTTAGTCATTTTGTATTTAACTGAGATATTTTCTTATCTTCTGCTCTCATTTATCGCCTCACTTGCCTTCTCATCTCCGTAAGAGTGATAGTTTTGGTAGAGAAAGGGTTTTCTTCAACTTCTTATTTCCCTTCTTCTAAGGAGTAGGCACTTATGCTTGCAACAGATCCGGCCCTATAGCAACATCGGCGAGCATGTTAACATGGTAGCGATTGTTGGTCGTCACCATCCTCATCATCATTATGGCTTACCATGCAAACCACCATGATTTTTATAGTGTCTTCATCACCTTATTCTTCGTCTTCTCCTTCTTCTTGTACCCAAATTTTTGAGCCGCGTCGCCACTAGATTTTTGGTTCCTATCTTGGAATGGTTATTTCTTTAATCTATAGGTTGCAATCAAAATAGACTTCTTCTATGGCTGGGGCAAGTGAATGACGAGATCCCTTGGAGGACTCTCCAAGGGGTTGACCGTCATTATGGTGGTTGTCATTATGGGCCTTCTTTTGGACCCATATCTAACCAGTTCTGTTGGCAGGAGTGGATCTCCAGGAGACTATTCTGGATGTTACACCTTAAGTGGTTCTTTCGTCAAACATCTTCTATGTCTGAGGCTTTAGCCTCTATACTTTCTTGCCTTTCTACTGGGCCCCTTCGATGATAGATTCTTAGATGTGAGGTCCAAGTGAGACACCCCAAAGTGCTTCCTATAGAGCTTATCATCTTTAACCTATCCTTTCCACTATCACAATAGATGATATCCTCTCCCTTGGAGGAGTTCTTCTGGCCTCGATGAATAGTAGCCTTTGAAACTTCTTCTTCATTAGTCCTCTTTCCTTATCTATTTTTATAACTTGGTGGACTCGAGAAGATAGGTCTTTGGGCTCTCTTATCTTCTAAGGGGTAGGAGATTTAGGTTAATGCTCCCAAAATGACTGCTTAAGCTCACAGGTGGAGCTATTTCTTCTCATCCACTTTAGGTTAATGAACTTGTTCCATTTGAAAATATCAGTCTCTAGCTCTTGTGCTGGCAAGTTGGAGGGATGCAATGGTATTGGCACCTGCTGAGTGCGTAACTCTACATTTTTCTTCCTCCTCTGCCTTCTTTTAAGCTTTCCTCCAAATGAGAAAGCTCTAGCATCATATCTCCCAGATGCAACAGGATCTCTAGGCAGGGCAGTAGTGTTTATAATCACCATAAAAGCTTTCCTTCCATCAATAACCCTTTTTACATATAGGGTTTCAGGCTGGGACAATTTTTCACAAGGCCGTAGATACGTGAGAGAACTTTCTGGTTTCCTATAAGTGCAAGCCCTTATAATTAATTACCCCTATTGATCGCGAGAGAGAACTTTTGATTAAGGCTAGTCTTTAATGAATATGTTGTACCTATAGATATGCGGTCTCTGGCATATAGTAACAACATAGGCTTTAGGTATTTAAAAACTTTGATATTTAAAGTTAAAATCTCAGCATCTTTTACTTAAAGCGAATGGTGGGGGGAGTGGTGATGAGCTCGATCAGTTTGATCATCTCGGGCCATCATGATCCCTAGTCTACCCAATCAGAGGAGGTAGTCAACCCAACCTGGCAGAAATATTCTTGTCAGCATCCATGGGATGCATCGTCCAAGGGTACCTTATAGACTTAGGGTGTATGTTTGTCTATGAGGATAAATTTAAATCCACCTAAGTTGGCAGAGAGCTTTTTAGTCTATCGATTTTATCCTATTAGTTCATTGCTCAATGATATGATACCATTGGGGAGCATACATGCACTGATCCTGACTGAACATTAGTGGTGCCATTTAATGGTGAACAACCCAGTTTAGAGGGTCCCATTCATTTGAAAATATTTATGTTTTTTGAGGTTTGAGGGCATTTAAAAATATTTGATTCCCTCCGATTGATATAAACATTCAACACAGCCATCATTAAGGATTGAGGAATTAATGGGCAGTCATATTTTATTGATTGGACCTTATCGACTCTATCTACGAGTCGACAGAGGATCAGGTCCATAGGCTTTATATTTTTGTTGATGAATTTATTTTGTCATAGACTTTGAAGGCCTTATATGAATATATAAAATAGATATTTTGGCTGACACCTTAATTATATACATATTTGATAGTTCAAGTTATGCCGACTCCTATCTATCCATATAGAACGATCTAACTTGAACTGGGGTTCATTTAATGGCTAGTGTAGCATCCCTAAATGTTATATGTGTACCTATAACATACTCGTCAGGTCCCATGTAAGTGTTTGGGGGCATTTTATAATTTTTTGTTGAACATTTTCAACATCTATTTACCTATTTAGGATGATCATGTTTAAATTATTTGAATCACACAACATCCCTAGACGTCATGTGTATTCCTACAGCACGCTTGTCAGGACCCATACAGGTCATGTTATTACACATAGCCTTTTATGTACCTATGTGCATACATATTACACTACAAGTGATGGGGCATTTTAAGATGTTTACATGCGGTGCTGAGGGGTGTATGGCTGCATAAATGGCTATTACTACCAAATACATGAGGTTTTAATTTGGGCTTTATTGATGCTTTATGTCTTCTTGTATAAGCATTGAAGATCCAGTGACTTGGTATCATATTCTAGCGGCCCGTGGTTTTTCATTATTGATTCTCTGCTTTGTTGACATGTGAATCATGGCATTGCCACCTGATTGCCATAAGATAGCTATTTATTCTTATATAGATTCGCTTTTCTCATTCATCAAGAGGTCTTTTTAGGGCTTGTATAGGAATCAATAAGTAGCTCTTCCATTATTCCATCATTATCATTTTCTATTGTTGGCTTAAATAAATAATCAATCATTTCAACCTTAGATGATTGCATCCTTACTGATGCCTTATACTTTCAAATCAGTGGCTGCTGCCTTGAAAATAATCCTTTTCAGGATCTACAGTATTGTGGGTTTCTGCAAGTTGAAGCCTTTATAGTTAAATAGTTGGCCTTTAAGATAAGTTGAGGTATATGAGTGCTCTTGTCATTCCTGACTTCTTTAATAAGAATAATAGTATGATTGTTATGGAGGTATTGAAGGAATTTGCATTTCTTGAAGGAATTTAAGAACACCAGGAAGTTTAGTTCAAATTTTCTCAAACATCTATTCTATTCTTATAGGAAGAAGGGTGCCCTCCTCATACAAGGGTTCTCTTCGAGGAGTTAACTAGTGCTCATATTTTTCATATGCTCTCGTATACTTTTGTGTTCATAGGGATCTTCCACAATGTACCCACTGTTGTTATCCACAAATGGATCGTGTTTATTTACAGGGATTGAGTGTATTCAATAAGATCTCTTGGAAGTATTTTTAAAAGAGCAATTGCTCCTGCATCATATCCACCTTTCACTAATCTCAGGTGGTATGATGTACTATTTATTGTGACTGATCTTCCACTATTAATTGTCAGTGTTGTTATCTCAATCTACAGGCATTATTGCTTGTGTTAGAGATATGTGTAGGAGACACCCATGTATTTAGCATCTGGCTATTTTTGTTTACAAGTACAGTGCATTCAACCTCATAAGGACCACTATAGAAGTCCACTGCATCTTTCAACATCATTTGTTATGTACCGTAGATTAAGGTATTGATTATTGATCCCTGTTTGCAGTTGATCATATTGATAATTATTCATTATTTGTATGCCTTGGGGTCTTTATTCATTAATTGCCAATGTCATCCTCTCGATCTATAGGCTAACTGTTGTTTGCATGATGGGTCTTTTATTGCAGTATGTGGGTATTACTTGTCTATTTTGTAGTTGACTAACGTTGATTATAAGTCAATTGAAAGTTTCCCACTGCGAGTCCCCTACTTTTGGTTTGATAATTTTTTGAATAATCAAAATTAATTTTCATTTGTAATTTGAACATTATTGTGCATTTTAGTATTTAGGGTTTTTTCCCCTGATGTTCAGTTTGAGTCGCATGTTTGTTTAGTTTAGGTTCAATTCCTTGTCATTGGTTCAGGTTCTATACATTTCCATTCGAGTGTCGATCCTCTATGTTGCTTCTCAAGTGAATTCTTCTTATTATTCACGTCTTGTGTACTTTAATATGAATTTCAGTAGCATCCTAGCATATCCCCCATTTGGGGGAAATATGGGGAGTCATAACCTGCCCACCATGTTAAGAAAGACATGTATGATCGGTGTTTATAGACACCACGGCTGTAGTCTTCAATCCCACCACGTTAAGAAAGGCATGTATGTGTCTTTAGAGGAACCTGTTTAAAATGCATAATGATTTCCCCGTGTACGTGTACTTAAAATTTTGCCTCGCAGTGATAAGAAAAGTGAGCACAAGGCTTACATGCCTCGCCATAAGCGCCACACCAAGTTCGCTCCCACCACGTTAAGAAAAGTGTGCATAGGGGATCCCTTGGTGCACTGCAAACATAAAAAATAAGACTTTGGGGGAATTACCAGCCTAGCATGAGTACCGTAATGAACTTCCTCCAACCATGCTAAGAAAAGCACGCATTGGCAGTTGTTCACCAGATTGCAAACACCGAGGATAGGGTTTGTACATTTATACCTACATCAGGGTCGTTAGCGTCTGCATCGGTGTGATGAATCGAGGCAAGAGAGGAGTAGCCATTTTTTTCTTCTTTTCTCTTTTATTTTAATTAACTTAAATTAATTATAATTAATTATAATTAATATTAATTAATTAAAATTAAAGATAATTATTTATAACCAAATTTAATTAATTATAACAAATTATTATTATTATTATTATTAATTATAATTAACTTGAGTAATTAAAATTAATAATAATTAATTAAAATTAAAGAAAATTAATTATAATAAAGTAATTAATTATAACTAATTATTATTAGAAATTAATTATTATTACAATAATTAATTTTTATTAAGGATATTTAATTATAATTAAGCAATAAATTATAACTAATTATCATTATTATTAATTAATTATGATTAAAATAATTAATTTTGACTAATTGAAATTAATTATTTATTAATAATAATTAATTACAATTAAAGATAATTAATTATAATTAACTAACTAATTATAAATAATTATAATTATTATTTAATTATAATTAATACTAATTAATTTATATTTAATTTTGATTAATTAAAATGAAAAGGAATTAAAAAAAATGCAGGATTTGGACGAGGTTAGAGCAGAATATACACTGGATTATAATAGAATTAGGGAACAGTTAAATCTAAAGTAAATCATCCATTCTTCCCTTTTTGCTCGTTTGATTTAGGGCACTTGGCCGAAGAAGCGTGTAAAATGGAGAAAGTTACATTCACTGTAAGAAAGCTCCTATTGTTGCCATCGATTTAACAAACGAATGACAAGGAGGCATCTGCTAGGGCTTCGGAAAAATGGGGTCATGGGTTTACTTGGTGCAGAGGTGGGAGGAGATGTCGTCCAAGGAGGTGGAGGTCTTTGGCTAGGGCAGGGATGGGTCGATCTAGCCGAATAGAGGAGGCTGACAGGTTTTCTAGGGTAGAGGGAGGAAGAGGGAGATGTAGTTTGGTGGGGCTTAGGGAGTTTATGAGTGGGAGAAGAGTAAGAGCCGGAGGTCGAAAGCATTGCTCCTTCAGCCTTTTAATGACGTGAATAGGAGATCATAGGGATGATGTGGGAAACACGACATCAATATGCAATGCTCGTGGTCGGACGTCTAGGTCACTAGATCTACGGGATTTGAGCAGCGACGATGTGTGAAGAGCGACGTGGTTGGACGTCCGAATAGGTACGCAACTTTTTTTTTTTTTTTTTCATAGGTATGTAGGTCAACAAGATGTAATAACTATTATATGTCATATATGGTTATCATAACTCCTCAAGCCGTATAAAAGTTGAGGGGGGAGACCAAAAAAAGAAAAAGGAAGGAGGGGGACACAAACATTTGGATCAATATCTACACATTCGATTTCTCTTTTGGACTCACATCTTTGAACAGAAAGTCATGCACTATTTTTCTTCTTCTTAGCTTATGCTCTATAGCACAAAGCTCTCACATCCATTATTCCTACACATTTGGCTAGATAATAACGATTTTGTCTGGATCCACATCCTCTATCATCATTTCCCTTTTTTCCCTACATTCTAACTTTATCATACTCACCTATAGGTGCTTGGTCCATATGTTTCCCAAACTACGGCCTGTTATCATAAATTGGACAAAACAGGATTCAATATCCTCTTATGTGTCGTGAGCATTGATCTGATGATGAAGGCAAGTACACTTCAATTTTTCAATAAATCCAAGACCCCTGTGAATGCAATGCACCCATAATACACCACTTGCCCAAAACTACAAGAATCGGAAGAACAAATCTTAAAGTATATTCAAGATGCTCTGGTCGCTGCTAGCAATCAACCCTGAAGGACTGACCAACCTCGGTGCTCATCGTGAGTCGCTAGAAAGAGAACATGCCTCAAATTTCATTGCTAACTCAGTTCACCTCCAAGCGATAAATGAAGATCTTGACAAAATAATCAGATAAATAAGAGAAACTAAAGTAGAATCAATAAATGTCAGCCAATCTTTGAAGAAAGGGTACCTCCCAAGTTCAAGTACTTCACCTTGAGGCTTATAGAGGAAAGACCAATCCCACGGATCACGTAGCGACCTTCGAGTCTATGACTTCCTTCCTTAACATTGATGACGCCCTCCATTGTTGTCTCTTCATTATCACGCTAAAAGATTTAACACTCACCTACCCATAGCAGTGATCACCGCGTTCGCTTTATTTAAGAAAATATTTTTTGCACAATTCACCAATGCCCAGCCCTTAAAGAGTTCACAAGTCCTATTAAAGATGAGATAGTAACTAGATGAGTCACTAAGAAGCTTTATATTATTATTCTAGAAGTATATGTTTGACATAAAAGACCTAGAACCGATAGTCTCCCTAGCAGCTTTGAACCAAGGGCTGAGGGAAGATCCTTTCCTATACACGCTTGGTCTATAATTGCTAAAGATGCTAGTAGAATTGTTGGAACATGCAAATAACCATCTCAATACTAAAGAATAGAATTGAGTGACTAATCCTCCATGGATGCCTAGTGCTATGGGACTATCGTGAGGAGAAACCTCCTCTCAGGGAAGGGCAAAGAGAAAGCCCGATCTTGAGAAAGAAGGAACCAAGGGCCAAACTTTTAGCGTAACTAATGGCACCTGTATTCATATTAGTTACCTACTCGAACAAGATCTCTGAGGACAGAGGCACCACCACTACCAAGGGTCAAGGAGGCACACAGACAGGTCGCTCAATGACCCCAAACATACCCAACCTATACTGCTTTGAAGGTATCCATGACCAAACTTGTAGACACCATTAGGAACAAATAATTTTTTAGGTGTCTGCCTATGAAGATTGGCATTACCCAGGATACACTGAGGTACTGCGCCTTCCATGACTATGATAAACATGACACTGAAGAGTTTCATCATATACGGAACTTGGTTGAAGAACTCATCAAAGTAGGAAAGCTTGAAGAATTCATCCTTGCCACATGGATCGAAGACCAGGGAAAGCCCCGGAAGAAGAACGAGACAATGTGCCCATACTAACTTGAGTAATTCACATCGCCAGAGTAGTACTCACTATTATGGGCGATGATCAAAGGGGCATTTCCATAGACATAAAGAAACTATGAATTGAAGAAGTTAACTCTACATCATTCTCGTGACCAATCAAGGATATGCCCATAATCTTCAGGAGCAAAGATAAGCCAGCTTGAGGGAACCCATACAATGAAGCCATTATCATCATAGCCTTGATCTCCACTATTAGATTAACAACATTCTAATAAAAATGTGGAGCTTAATGAACATAATCTTCAAGAAAGATTTTGATAGGATGAATATACTTGCTTCCCATCTCACTCCTACCACTCTAACCCTTTACAAAATCTCCAGTGAATGAAGCAAGAACAAAGGAATAATCTCTATACCTATCATTTAGGTTGGGGTAGACTGTAAGTACATAGCCAAGGAAATCATTATCATTATCGACGCCACAGCTACCTACAACATCATATTCAGGAGACCATTATTGAATACCTTTAGAGTTGTGGTATCCACATACCATGTCACTATTAAATTCTCATCCAAAGGGAGACAGATTAAGGAAAAAGCTGACCTAGCCTAATCGCACATCTGCTAACTATGAGCAGTCAGTCTAGCTAATGTCTCCAAAGAAATCCCTCAACTAGACATAGAGTGGGATCCAAGTCTTGAGGCAACTGAGACCATTAAAGAAATACCTATAGTAGAAAGTCATCTGGGAAATTCTCTCAAAATTAGTACCTCCTTCATCAGGAAACATCTAGATGAATTAGAACAATCCTCTGTAACAGCCTTGAAGTGTTTGCATGGATATATACAAACATGTTAGGCATAAGTGATATAATTATATGTCACCAACTTAATGTATGTAGAAACTCTCCTCCCATCAAGTAGAAGATTGGAAAAACGACCACCTTACTCGCCGGACCCATCCGAGAATTAGGAAAGCTGGTCACTACCAACTTCATCAAAGAGGTCCAATACGCAGATTGGATTTACAACATGGTGATGATTCAATCAATAGGAAAATGGAGAATGTGCATGGATTTTACCAATTTGAACTCAGTACACTCTAAAGATGGATACACTCTTCTAAGGATTGATGCCCTGGTCCACTCCGTAGTGGGCTATCCAGTCATGAGTTTTTTAGATGCTTTTTTCGACTAACATCAGGTCAATATACACCCTGAATATTATGAAAATATTTCATTCATCATAATGGAAGGTCTGTACTAGTAAATATTCATGCCTTTCAAACATAAAATTTTTAGTGAAACTTTTTTTTTTTTTTTGGGAAAAGTAGGGACATACATGCCCAACTTTATTCCACAAAGAGAAAGATTACAATGAAAAAACATATGAAAAGAAAGAAAAAACTTAAAAGATCAAAGAAATAAACTAAACCTAAAACCTCCATAAAGCTGGAGACAACAACCAACAAAGTACTAAAAAATGAACTAAAACAAAGAAAAAAAGCTCCACAAGAAGACTAAGTAACAACCCCAAAAAGGAGCAACCCAAGACCAATAGCAAAAGAATTCTCATAAAAACTCCAAAATAGCCAGCTGAATCAAAAGGTAGTTGTACATCTTAAAACTGGAAAATCTTCCAAAAATGCAAGCAGGCCCACCAACCGAACTTAGCGAGCACCGTAGCATCTTAAACTACTAAACTAGAACGTCTCGCAAAAAGCAAGCCGGCCCTCCAACCAGCTAAATCAACTCTGTACTACCAGACCGAAGAAGCCTTACAAAAACATTTCCAATCCTCCTGCACACAAAATCCAATCAACTATATCAGTGGAAAAAACAAAAATAAAAAAAGACACCCCATAAAAGCAATACCAAACTTCCCAGCATTACCAAATCCAGTGGATCTTCCAAAAGGCCTAGAAATCTCTTCAACCAATCTAAAGAATCAACAGAACTCCTACACCAGCCAAAATAGGTCAAATGAACCAAAGTTCCATAACTTGAAACATCAAACCAATAAGCATGAAAAAAAAATTAGTCACAATCTTCCTGCACACAATAGCCACCCAACATTATTAGAGGAAGAAATAACCTCATTAAAAAGGGCCAGATGACCCCAGACTTAGTAAAAGGGAAAACTTTTATATTTTTCAATAAACTGACAACCTCAATGGTTACTAGTCCAACCTTCCAGCAAAAATTGGTTGCTAAAATAGCCATCCAAAAGAATAAATATGAAAATGACCATACATCATAGTCCAAAAAAACACTCAAACCACCACATCTTGATAATAAGGTGCTGAATTTTGGGCAAAGAAGCCCAATTAAAAACTTTAGCTTGAACCGCAAACAAGATCTGATTATATATAGAATCCTAACTGCTGAATTTGTTATCCATTATTATGCAATTTCTTTCTTTCCACACAAAATAAAGAGTACAAGTATATAGAAAGTAAAGATTTTAGCATTAGTATTCTAATTCGAAGTCCAAATAAATTTGAAAGTTTGAATTAAATTAGGTCTAAGCATAAACAAATTAGTATTAGGCACAAAATTATAAATAATATTGAAAGAAAAATCACATTAAAAAAATAAATGTCTATGACATTCCATCCCACTATTACAAAGGATACAGTTATCTAGCACAATAACGTTCCTTTTAATCAACAGATCTGCCATTTTTAAACCATTCAACATTGTCATCCAAGCAAAACAAGAGAATCTTAACACATATCTCTTATGCCAAACATAATTGAACCATTCAACCATATTAACATTAATAAAGATGATAGAATAAAAATTTCTAAAAACAGGAAAATTAACCTTATCCCAAGTAATAGAAGAAGTAACCTGATTAAGAATCAGAATTTTCAAAATCTCCTCAGCAATAGGATCCAGAATATGACTAGGAATAACCCACATACCATTATAAATCCAATCACCAACCTTCTTATATTATAAAGAAGAAGCCTCATAAGATGAAAGAAGTTCTTGCAGAGCCTTCCCCTTAATCTAAGGATCCCAAAAAAAGATAACATACTTCTTGATTCTTCCATATTAAAAGAGATTATTTTTAATATCTCTAGCAATAACACACATATCTTTCCAAAATTTAGAATCTTTAGGAGAGCAAGGCTTACAACAAGAAATATACTTAAATTTAACCCAAACCGCAAGAGGACTCAGATTATTAACAATCCTCCAAATAAGAGAACAACTAAAAACAAATCTTAAAGCAGTTAGATTAGCAATCCCAAGCCCTCTCACTTTCTTAGGCTTGCAAATTCCTTCCAAGCAATCATATGAATCCTTTTAATATTAACCTCACCATAAAAAAGAACATTAAAACAAGCTTTTTTAAAAAAAATTGAAACAAGTTTTCGATAAAAAAAGCCCTCTAATCCAATAAGAAATAATGTTAGTAATAGTAAAATTAATATATTGAACTCTACTAGTAAAAGATAAAATTCTAGCTTTCCAACCAGCAAGTATATCTGTAATTTTATTCATCAAAGGTTAAAAGTCAGAAATTAAAAGACTTTTACAAGAAATTGGAAGAATTAAATATTTCAAAGTATTTTGGAAAATATGGATACCCAGAATTTGACTAATATCTTGAGCTTAAACACAATTTTTAGAAAAAATAATGGAACTTTTACTTTGATTAACCTGAAGCCAAGACACCTTATAAAAATAATCCAAAATCTCATTTAACTTGACAGCATTCCCAATAGAAGCTTTACCAAAAAACAAGAACATCATCTGCCTATAATAAATGAGATATGGAATTCTCACCAGCCATAATACCCTCAAAATTAACCATTTGAGACTGATCTTCATGAAAATTAGAAAAAAACATCCATAAATATACAAAAAAGATACAGGGAAAAAGGACAACCTTGGAGAATGTTAGAGAAGGAACCAAAGAAACCATTAAGGATAATAGAGAAATTAGTATCATCAATGCACCCTTTAATCCAAGAAATAAAGACTACAGGAAAGCATTTTTGAGCCATCCTATTAAAAAGAAAATCCCTAGAAACTGATTTAAAAGCTTTATGAATATCCAACTTGGAGCAGAAGAATTTCTCTTTATTTTGACAATTAAACCCTCTCATAATTCCGCAGCCAGAATAATATTAATTGTAGCCTTTTCTTAATGAAACCAGATTGACTATAATGAATAATTAAGGGAATAACATCCTTCATTCTCAAAGCAAGAATTTTAGCAATAGTTTTATAAAAAATATTACAAAGAATAATAAGCCGAAAATCAAAAATCTGAGAAGCATTACTATTCTTTTGGGATCAGAGTAATTGTCGTCGCTTTAGCTGCTTTAGATAAGTAACCAGTCTTAAAAAATAAAAAATTGCATTGCAAAAATTAGGCCCCACAATATCCCAACTCTTCTTAAAAAATTTGAAAGTAAAGCCATCCGGACTAGGAGTAGGAGAAGAAGATCCAGCAAAAACCACTTTCTTAATCTCTTTTGTAGTTAACGGAGACATTATAGAGGCCAAATAACTATCTGGAATTTATTACCAACAGGTATAGAAAAAGAAGAAGAGAAAACCAGCTTAGAAGTATTGAAAAGCTTCTTAAAATGATTAACAAAGGCTTCAACAATCTCTTTAGGATAAAAAATAACATCAATAAAATAATAAATTGCCTTGATATTATTAATATTATGCATATGCTAAATTTTAGAATAAAGAAAGCCCAAGTCATCCTCCCCATTAGATAACCATAAAGCTTTAGCTTTTTGCATAATCCAAGAAGACCATAAGGACAAATTATAACTAAGTAAATCATTAACATTCTTAAGAGCCGAATTAAGATCCAAATCTAAAGGGTTAGATTAGATCCTATAAATAAAATCTTCCTTCTACTTATGAATAAAATCAATATTAGTCCTGAGATCTTGAGAAGAAACCCAAACAAAATTTTTAATCATATTCTTAAGAAGCTGCAACTTCTCATAAAAAGCATTCACATGATTACCAACTGGGGAAACAACAAATGGCTCAATAAGAATATCCCTAAATTCATTGTTATTACACCAATAATTCTTAAAAAGAAATCTTTTATTAACAAGACTAAACCAATAATTACAAATAATAAGAGGAGAATGATCAGAACACATAGGATTATCCACATGATGAAAAGAATATGGAAAAGCATTTAACCAATTAACGTTAATTAAAACACGATCTAATTTAATATGAATTGGAGAATCAACTTATTGGTTAAACCAAGTAAAAAATTGACTAACCGAAGAAAGTTCTTGAGAAACTTACCAAAGAATGATAGATAAAGTCTTCAAAGAACATAAATAAATAAAACATTAAAGTTTATGTGGGCGACCTCCTGGTTAAAAACCAATCTCTCGACCACCATATCAAAGACTTGAAAGAGAAATTCTTTACTCTCTAAAAGAGTATAACATGAGGCTGAATCCTCTAAAGTGCACCTTCAAACAAGGCTCGAGAAAATTCCTAGGGTTTCACCATATACCCAATGGAATCAAAATCAACCTCGATGAGGTATATAAGCTATACTTAATATAAAGATGCCTGAAATCACCAAGGAAGTCCAAAAACTCATTAGGCGAATAACCATGCTCAATCATTTCATCTCTCGGTTGAGAAACAGATGCACCCCCTTCTTCAAATTTCTAAGAAATGGACATAAATTCTTTTAGGGAGAAGATAATGAAACTTCCTTCCAACAACTAAAAATCCTCACTTCACTGCTACTTCTCCAAAGCCCTTGACTGGGCAAAAACTTATTACTTTATCTTAGAGTCGGTGAAGATAGTGTCATAGTCAGTGAAGATGATATCACTCCAATGGATGCATGCTTTCCCACAGGATCCTAAGACAATGGACAACCTTGATAAATGATGCTGAAAAATTTTCCATAAAAATGTATTCAATGTCAAAAAAATTCCCCAATGTAGCTGCAATCTTCTCATAAGTTGCATTCAATCATAAGCCCCCAACCATTTTCCATGTGGGGGATAGACCTGCTTGGCCCATTTTCACCATCCACATAATAGAGAAAATTCATCCTAGTCATGATCAACAACTTCACTAAATGAATTGAAGTCAAGGCACTCACCGACATAACCTCTACTGCAGTTTGAAACATCATTTGGACTGATATCATCTATCGATACAGATTTCATTTCACAATCATTATGGATAACAAAAGAAATTTGTTGATTGATGCCTCAATGAATTCTATAGTTTCTAAGGCATTTAACTCAAGTTTTCTTCTATTCACCATCCTTAAACCAATAGGCAATTCGAGGCTGCTAACAAACTCATACTTAACCTCCTCAAGAAGAATGTCAAAGACACCAAAGGAAAATGGGTAGAGCTCATCCCTTCAGTTCTATAGGCACTGCCAATATGCCATTGATGGCTTAGGGAAAATCCCTTTTCTCTCTCATGCAGCATTGTGGCAATGCTGCTAATATAGCTTTAATTGCCAAGCCAAAGGTTGCTAGCTGCAACTTATAACCTAGTCACCAAATTTGTTGAAAGGGAAATATCCAATTAACAAAACCCGTGAAAAACTGTCAACTTATTAGAAGAACTCATAATGCAATTTGCACTTTAAAAAGAAGAAATAAAGTGAAGAATAATTATATATTATAATATGCACGTCAAGGAGATGACCTTTCAACCTAAATATCTAGTCCTAAAATAATAGATACAACTACTCGCCACTCTATGCTCGATAAATTTGTGAGTACTTGGGAAGGTCCCTACATTATTAAAAGGTAAGCCAAACTAGGAGCCTACCAATTGTAAACTCATAATGGAATCAAAATACCCGAGGCTTAGTGATGAGGGCATCAGATTTCGATATGTGTACCATCGCCGGGGACGACGATCGACGGCCTGGATTCAGAGCCTTTATTTGTGATGCTTTAGTTTTTTTTTTTCATTAGTTTATTTCATGTTTCCGTTTGTACCCCTATGAGGGATGTAGCACTTATTGTAGCCCAAGGACGTTTTCGTCTTTATGCTTTTTATTTTTGTCATCCTATATATAAGGCTTGTATCATTGTATTTGGATTATTGGATGAATGAAATTTTTCTATGTTCTCTTTTTGAGTGCAATGAGGATCTCTTGGTGAGTTCTTCTTCGAGATCTCTTAGTGAGTTCTCTAGGTAATTGTAACCCTAACGTTTTCTCTCTTCCACTTTCCTTTCCTCTTCCCCTCGAGAAACTTTACACAAAGTTACCCCTAACCCTTGCCTCCGGCCTCCCCAAGGTTTTCCCCACCTCTGGCCAAGCCCACCAGCACCGGCCGTCCCTTGCCGAGGACTAGTCCTCACCGGCCGAGCCCCCCCTCTTCACCGAATTCACATGCAAAATTTGAGATTCAAGTTTTGAATTGTTTCCTAATTTGGAAATCCAAATTAGGAAAGTATTCATCATTAACCAATTTCAAATTAATTTAATTTGGAATTTCAAACACCTCGCCACGTCATAAAAACCAATTTGGAAACCAATTTCCTCTCTCCTCAAACCTCTCTCTCTCCCTAGCTATTCTGCCGGCCTCCCCCTTTTAATTTGCCATTAAGGAGTTAATTACTCCTTTCCTGTGAGATCTCGTTCCCTTACTGTTCCTCTCTGATTTGGATTTTCCTCCCAGGATCGTCCAGGACGATGTTGAGATCGTCCAGGCCGATCAGTGCATTGAAAACAGCTGATTTCTGGAGTGCTTTCTGGAATGATTTCTGGACAGGATCGTCCAGGACGATGTTGAGATCGTCCAGGCCGATCTGTACTGTTCAAAATATCGTCCTGAGCATAGCCCTGGAACGGCCCAGGACGATCAAAATTGGTCTGATCGTCCTGGGACGATATGGCGATCGGCCGGGCCGATCTGAGTTTTATAAAGCTGAAATCAGTCGTTTTGAGGAGAGAGAAAAATCATTTTTATAAAATCAGATATTTTGAGGAGAGAGAAAGAGAAAGGGAAAAGAGGAAAAGATGATTTTCGGAGACCGCGGAGCGCTTTTCGTCCGACGCTGCTGTTGGGAAAAGTGAAGATCTTGTGGTAAGGACTCCGAATCCTTTTTCTGTTTTCAGAGATATTGAGTTTTGATCGAGTTGTGCACTGTTTTGTGTTTTCGTAGTCGAATTTTGGACATAATTTTGATTTGACACAACTTTCACCGCACAACTTTTGGTATGTTATAGATATGACTATTGTACACGATTTGACTATGTTTTACGAAGATTTTACCGGTCGGAATTGATTTTACGCGATTTTAATTGAATAGAAAAATATCAGGACTTGATTTGATTTGGATTCTATAGAATAATAGTCTTGTATTGATGTTGTGGATATTTTATTGTAATTTGGAGAAATTTGGAATTTGTGCTTTTTGCAGGATTTTTGTGTAAATTTGATAGACTGCCGTTACTCTGCCTGATTTTCGTACGATTTCTGATTTGTCTGAAATTGATAGATTGAATTGATATGTGCATGACTATTGATATGATTGTTCTAGATTGCTTTAATATGGATTATTGAATTGATTATTGATTGATTCTTGAATTAATTATTGAATTGACTATTGATACTGAAATACAAGTGGAACCTGATTGAACATTGGTTGGAGATTGATTGACCTGTACAGGATGGTGGGCCGACGGGCTTTCCTTTAAACATTGATTATTGATATATGGATGGGAGTCATAAAGAGTTTATTGATATGCCGACGGGCGAAAAGAGTGACGACTCTTATTGATAGAACCAATGTATATGGATATCTACAACAGCAATATGAATTCTACAACAGTAACATAGCCAGTTGTTTGTACTTGTTCAGTATTATAGTATCGAAATGCATGTTTACTGTATTGACGTACGGATTTAGTGTTTTATCGAGATTTCTGCTTTATTGATTTGATCAGATTTACTATTTCGTACGGATTTATAGATTTCATTGATTGATCGTTGAGCATGGATAATATTGATTATCGATTATTGACATTGATTTGAATCGAATGGATATACTCATTGATACTATTGATTATGCATTGTATTGATTGCTACATTTGAGTTACTGATAAGATATCGTATTGCTTTTACTGACTTAATAGTATAGATTGGATTTGATTTGATTGATTGATTTGACGGATTGATTTGACGGACGGATTGACTGAATTGACGGATCGATTGATTTTCTACTGTGTACGGATTTCTTCGAGATTGACGATATTGATTGATTGAGTTGATTTATCGATTTGCCTGCCGCTACATTGACTGGTTTTATTGACTATTGATTTCCGGATTGCATTGACTCATTGACCATTGACTGAAATGGATTTAATTAACTAACATGCATATTGATAGCATCGCCGTGCTTTGATTTCAGTTATAGGTTTTAGGTGACCTGCTGGGCTTTGTAAAGCTCATTATATGTGGTTGATATTTTCAGGTCAGGGCTTGGGAGCAGGAGATAGAAATTGATCTGGATCTTCAGGTTTTGTTCTTTTAGTCGATTAGGGATTATTTTGTACTCAGGACTTGATAGATTTCTGTACTTGTGATTGTAGTATAGTTCCTGAGTGTTGTACATGATCTTTTGATCTTTTGAGATATGAATCGACTTGTATATTGATGTTTTAAATTTTATAGATGTTTGTTAGATTGTTAATCGAAGGTTTTAGATAACTCTGGTAAATTATTTGAGAAATTGATTGACATTCTTTCCAAGTTAGTTCTTGGGGCGTGACAAGTTGGTATCAGAGCAGTGTTATTGGAAGAATGGATTGTTACCAGAGTTGTAGGATTGGATTGAGAATTGGGTAGATTGGGTAGCTGTAAGAGCTTCATTGGCATACATCATTGCATGTGTGTATTATTGTTCTAAATTGTGCATGTGAAAAGATATGGATCCTCCGGCAGAATCAAGTGTACCGAATGAGCAACACAGCGCAGCTCCAGTACATTCAGAGAGTATGATACAGTTGGCTACTGCGATTGCACATGTAATGGGGGATGCTCAGAGCAAAATGAGTGGTAGTAAAGAAGAAGAAGCTGACAGACACTTGCAGATGTTTCACAAACTGAAGCCTCCGTTGTTCAAAGGGGCTGTAGGACCCCAGGCTGCTGAGGATTGGATCATGAGGGTGGAAAAGATTTTGATAGCATGCAGTGTCCAGGGAATCGAAAGGTACCATTAGCTGTGTTCCTGTTTGATGGTGAGGCAGAGAGATGGTGGATCGGACAGCAGAGAGAGAAATTCCAGGGGAAGACTAATGCTGAGATCACCTGGGATGAGTTCACTGCAGTATTCAGGATGTGGTTTGTACCACCGTCAGCTCAGCGACAGATGCATGAAGCTTTCATGAGATTGGAGCAAGGCCGCAAGTCAGTGATGCAGTACGAGGCCGAGTTTACTGCACTTGCGAGGTAAGCTGCTCATCTGATTCCTACTGTCAAGGAAAAGTGTTATAGATTTCTGCACGGATTGAACAGAGAGCTGAGGCATCCACTAGTACCTTTCTGAATCCATGAGTTTTCTGAGCTGGTGGAGCGGGCCCGATTGATAGAGATTGACTTGGCGACACCGGTATCGAGGTACGAGGATACCAGGAGGAGGAGAGATGAGGTACGACGAGATGATTCTGGTAGAGACAGAGATAGAGAGAAGAGAAGTAGGTATGATGATTCGAAGGGATCTGCATCGGGATCTGCATCACGATCTGCATCGGTAGTATCGTCTGGTAGTTCTGGAGTGTGCATTCACTGTGGTAGACGACATGCAGGTCGGTGCTACCTGTTGACGGGGCAGTGCTTTCACTGTGGACAGCAAGGGCACAGAGCAGCAGATTGTCCTCAAAAAGGACTGGGTGGAAGGACTGATTCTGGCACGGGTACAAGACAGCAGAGGACTGTTGGCTCGAGGGCTTACAGTGAGAGATCATGGAACCGGATGGATGATAGGGCTGTCAGAGATCAGAGGGAGACAGTTGCACCACGACCTCCTGTGGTGCCACGCATCTACAGTTTATAGAGTGTACAACATAGTGAGGATCAACAACGACCAGAAGGTTCTATTGGTAAGATTGATTTGACTAACCGATTGATATTGACATTTGAACATTGCATATTGACATGTGATTGATTGCATTGTGTGTTTTGTAAGGATTTCGACGAGTTTTGATTTGGATTTGGATTTGGATCGATTTGTTTTGCGTTGTTTTGCTTCGTACCTGTAGGGAAATGTCGGGACGACATTTTTCTAAGATGGGGAGATTGTGAGATCTCGTTCCCTTACTGTTCCTCTCTGATTTGGATTTTCCTCCCAGGATCGTCCAGGACGATGTTGAGATCGTCCAGGCCGATCAGTGCATTGAAAACAGCTGATTTCTGGAGTGCTTTCTGGAATGATTTCTGGACAGGATCGTCCAGGACGATGTTGAGATCGTCCAGGCCGATCTGTACTGTTCAAAATATCGTCCTGAGCATAGCCCTGGAACGGTCCAGGACGATCAAAATTGGTCTGATCGTCCTGGGACGATATGGCGATCGGCCGGGCCGATCTGAGTTTTATAAAGCTGAAATCAGTCGTTTTGAGGAGAGATAAAAATCATTTTTATAAAATCAGATATTTTGAGGAGAGAGAAAGAGAAAGGGAAAAGAGGAAAAGCTGGTTTTCGGAGACCGCGGAGCGCTTTTCGTCCGACGCTGCTGTTGGAAAAAGTGAAGATCTCGTGGTAAGGACTCCGAATCCTGTTTCTGTTTTCAGAGATATTGAGTTTTGATCGAGTTGTGCACTGTTTTGTGTTTTCGTAGTCGAATTTTGGACATGATTTTGATTTGACACAACTTTCACCGCACAACTTTTGGTATGTTATAGATATGACTATTGTACACGATTTGACTATGTTTTACGAAGATTTTACCGGTCGGAATTGATTCTACGCGATTTTAATTGAATAGAAAAATATCAGGACTTGATTTGATTTGGATTCTATAAAATAATAGTCTTGTATTGATGTTGTGGATATTTTATTGTAATTTAGTGAAATTTGGAATTTGTGCTTTTTGCAGGATTTTTGTGTAAATTTGATAGACTGTCGTTAGTCTGCCCGATTTTCGTACGATTTCTGATTTGTCTGAAATTGATAGATTGAATTGATATGTGCATGACTATTGATATGATTGTTCTAGATTGCTTTAATATGGATTATTGAATTGATTATTGAATTGACTATTGATACTGAAATACAAGTGGAACCTGGTTGAACATTGGTTGGAGATTGATTGACCTGTACAGGATGGTGGGCCGACGGGCTTTCCTTTAAATATTGATTATTGATATATGGATGGGAGTCATAAGGAGTTTATTGATATGCCGACGGGCGAAAAGAGTGACGACTCTTATTGATAGAACCAATGTATATGGATATCTACAATAATAATATGGATTCTACAACAGCAACATAGCCAGTTGTTTGTACTTGTTCAGTATTATAGTATCGAAATGCATGTTTACTGTATTGACGTACGGATTTAGTGTTTTATCGAGATTTCTGTTTTATTGATTTGATCGGATTTACTGTTTCGTACGGATTTATAGATTTCATTGATTGATCGTTGAGCATGGATAATATTGATTATCGATTCTTGACATTGATTTGAATCGAATGGATATACTCATTGATACTATTGATTCTGCATTGTATTGATTGCTACATTTGAGTTACTGATAGGATATTGTATTGCTTTTATTGACTTAATAGTATAGATTGGATTTGATTTGATTGATTGATTTGACGGATTGAGTTGACGGACGGATTGACTGAATTGACGGATCGATTGATTTTCTACTGTGTACGGATTTCTTTGAGATTGACGATATTGATTGATTGAGTTGATTTATCGATTTGCCTGCCGCTACATTGACTGGTTTTATTGACTATTGATTTCCGGATTGCATTGACTCATTGACCATTGACTGAAATGGATTTAATTGACTGACATGCATATTGATAGCATCGCCGTGCTTTGATTTCAGTTATAGGTATTAGGTGACCTGCTGGGCTTTGTAAAGCTCATTATATGTGGTTGATATTTTCAGGTCAGGGCTTGGGAGCAGGAGATAGAAATTGATCCGGATCTTCAGGTTTTGTTCTTTTAGTCGATTAGGGATTATTTTGTACTCAGGACTTGATAGATTTCTGTACTTGTGATTATAGTATAGTTCCTGAGTGTTGTACATGATCTTTTGATCTTTTGAGATATGAATCGACTTGTATATTGATGTTTTAAATTTTATAGATGTTTGTTAGATTGTTAATCGAAGGTTTTAGATAACTCTGGTAAATTGTTTGAGAAATTGATTGACATTCTTTCCAAGTTAGATCTTGGGGCGTGATATTTCCCCCCCAATTTGAATTTTGAAAAGAATTTGAATCCCAAATCCCCTCTCCACTAATGATAAAACTGAAATTAATTTCAGTTTTATTTCCCTCACCCCCCCTCTACATCTCTCCCGCCGGCTCTTCATTGGCTCCCCATTAAGGGAGCATTAATCCCCCTCCTTTAATTTGGGATTTCAAATCAAAATTCCAAATAAACTTCCCTCATAAAATTCTAAACTGAAATCAATTTCAGTTTTGACTACAACCCCTCTCTCCTTCCTCCATTACTCCACCGCCGGCATCCTCCCTATTCCCCCACATCCCGCCGATCTCACCTCTCCCCCCCCCCTTGGAGAGTTTGTGACGACAACCACCCATTCTCCTCTCACATGATGCATGGAGGTCCCCGAATGGAATTTCGGGTTTGAATACGACGACCGCGAACGAGTGAACATTCTCCGATCTCCTTTCTTTGACGTCGGATTCGACTTCGACGACACCGTCGAGGAGTATTTGGCCCGGATCGTACCCACTCTAATAGAGACCATCGACGATCATTTTTCAGTTTACACTTAGATCGTCGAAGGGCGTCGTCTTGCACCACCTCCACGACCCGCGCCAACCTCTTCTTCCCTACGGATCTACGACACCATCGCCCTAGGGGTGGTCTCATCAATCGTGTGGTTCTTCTTCTCCCAACAAGCTTAGAAGTAGGTAAATGAGAGTGGCCTCAAGGTGAGACAATTGCTTTGTTAAACACGGGATTCTAGTTGGCGTTTCGTTTGCTTTACTTTTATTACAGTTGTTATTTTTCTTGGTCTTGCTAATTTAGGTGTAAGTCTTGCCTAACCATAGTTAAATTCTAAACATCTCCGAAAAGCTTCAATTGAGAACAAAATTGAATTTGCAATTTCATCACTTAAACAATATTTTGTTAAGTTTCTAAATTCAATTCCTGGTATTACATCACTTAGAGCACTGACAACCTCAATATATTATATCTATAAAAGTAAAAACATTTCTTCATTTACTTTGTTTTCTTAATTTTCTTTTCTTTGACATGAATCACATTCTTATTCATGAAAATATCTTAAAAAAAATGTTAAATATACACACTCGTGAAAATATCTCTCTAAGATGCACAAGGAACATAGGATGCTGAGTCCAAACACCTAGACCTTATAATGAGAACTCCACAAGAGACCTTTTTTAAGCGAAGCCTGTCCAACCATAGCCTCTCAACCACATAAGAATTATTCATGATCACCTAAGTAGCACAGGACTATTAAGTCTCCCTTTGGGATTGAATTATAAGAAAAGAATGGACTACTCTCAGTAGCGAGCTGAGGACCTAGGTACTACGAGCCCATTCATGAGCCAGAGCCCCTAACATAAATGAAAGTCATTTTTCTAGTGAGATCCAATTCTTATTCTCTATCAAGAAACTGGTGTTAGGCTAAATTTTGGATTTTGGGGAAGAGTAACTCTAAACGAGTTCGTCCACACTAAAAAAATCTAAGGAAAAACTTATTGAACCATATTTTCTCAACCTCGTAATAACCAACCATGATCACCCAGGTAAAGTGGGACCATCAAGTCCCAATATCAGTATGAGCAGAAAGATAAGATTGGAGTACTACTTATAGCGAGCTTAGGCCCACACAGACTCAAGACCTACGTGCATGTCAAAACCTCTAGCGAGAAGGAAATTCATCTTTTTATCAACTTTTATATCTTATTCTTTATCAAGCGACTAATGACACATTACATTTTTAGTCCTAGAACTCTCCTAAATACAAGAACAAAGTAAAAGAAAATAAAAATTTATTAACATATCATCCTATGCTTAGGGAATGGGGGCAAAGGCATATGATCTTTTTGCAAATACATAAAAATATGTTCATTTCTTTTTACAAGATTAGAGTTTTATCAAACTCACCCTCACACCATAATTACAATATCAATCACCAATTTTGGGAAAAAATAAGAACAGAGTTTTATCAAGGTTACCCTCATACCAAGGCTATAATTATAGTCATCAGCATCAAAGAAGTAATCATCTGAACACATATATCTCTCAAAAAAATATCCCAGCAAAATGGTGAAAAAAAAATAGAGGTAACAATAAATAACCTTTATTTCATATCTTCTATTACTCGCTTCAACACTTAACATAAAAAGGACTTGATCTATTTTCCAATAGAATACATAGCGATTGAATAGGCTTTTTTTAGAAGAGTCAAGATGTAGGGGAAAATCCTACCAACCATTCCACCCTACTTGGTGAGAACTCCTATAGACCAATATCTCCACCAAAAAGTAGGCATATACACCCTCATACAAAATAGGGTCCTAGCTAAGATGGGCTAGTCAAGTGAAGAGAATAACCTTCTCGACTAGACTAAGGAGATGCTCAGCTCCCAAAATTTCATAATGGTAGAATTAGTCATTGATTATGGCCATCCCAAAAAGAACAAAAGAGAAAAAAAGATAGGAGGAAGTAGTATGATCCACATCATCCCCTTCATTATCTTCCTTTCTCTTTCTAGAATTTGGATCCTTGGGCCACCTCCTATGTAAAAAATTAAATTACAGTAAAAGGTTAACATGAAGAAGGAAGATATGTCTCCTTACTTTTCTTCTTTCTTCCCTATAGCATATAAAGAAACATCACAAAGCCGACAAAAGCTCATAGCTGCACTCGCCATTAGATACAGATAGTAAGCTCACCTTCAACAAGTAGATATGAAGAATGTCACCATCTCCCCAAATGTCCACAACATGCAAACTTCTACATCCCAAATAACCCTATCATTTTATTTATAGGAAGAAGGCTATTAAACATCACATCGAAAGAAAAAATGGCAACAATAGTTTATTATATAGAAAATATAAAAAAGTGATATATCAAAATAAATTTGTCACCTATCACCATAAGGTAATCCACTTTCAACTCCCAAATTATTTATTACTCCATACAAACAGGGTCAGCATCTCTCTAGCAAAGTATAGATCACATCATCAACAATAAAATGCCTTAGCCACTATTAGCTGGCTCCACCCTTTACGGCAAGCTCCACAATAAGTAACTTGTGAGTCCCTAATAGACTGTGAGTCTCCAATAAAGGGTAAGTCTTATGTGTCCCAGCACCATAAGTTAACTACAAGCATCATGCCTTTGTCAAAATGCCTTAGCCATAGTTGGATGACTCCCCCCTTTGTGATAAGCTCCATAATGAGTAACATGTGAGTCTCCAATAAAGGGTAAGTCTTATGTGTCTCTGCACTATAGGAAATTGTAGAAATCATGTCACTATAAGGGTATGCCCCATAAGTAGTAAATGGCTCACCTCTTAGTTAGAAAATGATGGTAGCAAATAGCCTTGATGGGAAACTTCCTCTACCTCGAATGTGACAAGCTCTGAAACAAAGGAAAAGTGTGAATCCCCTCAGTTAATGAGTCTTGATGGTTACCACCATCAAGACCAAGAGTCTAGCATAACATGACCCATTAAAGGGGACTTTGTATGCAAATAATGCACCATGCAACCACCAAGTTTGGAGGACCGAACTAGCATTACAAAGAAAGAAAGATCAAAGCCTCAATCCCTCTCAAAGGCTTAATGGGTGAATGGTTGGTGTATAAAAACTAACTAATATCATCACCTAGGTATGAAAAAGAATAAAAATAAAGCAACTAAATAAACAAAATAATTCATTATATATATATATATATATATATATATATATATCTTGGGCATTACATCAGAAACATCATGAAATTAAAATTTTAAGGCTGATGCAACTCACTTATTAATCACACTCATGCCCTCACTTCCTTCCTCACTATCAATCTTAACAAAGTCCCCTAAAGTGATAGGAAGGAACTTTGAATCTAAGAGGGAGCTCACCTCTTGCCGCCAGCTTTCAGACACTATTAATGATCCCATCAAAGTAATAATCACCTATTATATGGTTAAAGTCACTGCTTTATATAATGCAAAGAACTTCATCTAACTTTTCATTCAACTCTATAATAGTCACCATGGCCTAAGCGTGAGCCTTGGCAATCTTAGTATGGTCACCAACAATTGCCTCGGCCCAATCTTTAGCCATTATGGCTGCAAGCTAATGTTGTTCCCTCATCCTAGTAATCTCCGTTTCCAATTGATTCACATTATTCTTCATTTCTTGGTGAATCTTCCACTCATCTCAGTTGAGCTCAATATACCTCATCCCATCATTCCCTTCATCAATCTTGGCAACTGTGTCAATTTTTTTTTGAAAAGATGCATATAGCATTAGAATTAAAAAAAACAACTATTACAAACTAGAAAGCAAAAAGGAAAGCAAGCCCTTTGAAACTTTCATAATGGATACGAGATCTACTAATTCCCATTTTAAATCCATTTGGGTGATGAGGATACCAAATATTTAAACAACCTAAAAGGTTGTTAGTATCCTAGAATTCCCAAAAAATAAAAAGTAACAACTAGTAAGAATCTCATATAACATTAAAAAAGTTCTGAAAAAGTAAACAAGAACTACAAAAAAAATCAGAATAAAAACAGATATCTAAAAAAACAAGACTATCAACAATAGAAACAAAAACCGATCCTAATGAAACTTCAATTCCATCCTTTGTAGAGAAAGATTCCCCATAACGCTTCAGCATCTCCTTGGCTGAATCAGCAAAAAACTGAACTTTCCTACAATTTTTAAGAAAATCTTCATAACAATAATTGCCATCTTTTTCATTCAAGAAGATCACAAGAAGGAAATATGCATCATTAGATTCAGAGATAATGCAAAATTCTTTTCTCATATCTACATTTCTGAAATAAATCATAGCATTCCTCATAAAAGTTATTTCCACTTAGCATGCCAAATTAACCATCATCCAGAGACAGTATTGAAAGTGTCACCCTCTAAAGACTTTAAATCAATTTTACTTTTCCTAGGACAGTCTTCAATAGGTCCTAAGAATTTAAATTGTTTAGTGTTTTTTTGTTTAACACTACCCAACCTTACATCTTTTATGTTATCAATAAGACAAGAAGAATTTGAACTTATCCTAGAAACAACATGCTTGGGAGAAGAAACCAATTCCTGAGATCCCATTCCACAAAAATTTCTGATTATTTTCTGATCAGATACCGCCACAATAACATTAGGGAAAGACACAGTCGGCTCCAACTCATCCATGGTTTGAGATCTGTTATTTTCCGGTTCAGAACTGCTCAACTTTTTTCAGCAGAATTCTTAACAAACTTTGCTTCCACAAGAGGTTCTTTAAACAAAACAAAATCAAGGAAATTTTCTTTAAAATTCTTATCTACAACAGTTGTATCATTCTGTTTGTCCTGAGAAAGTACCAAGGCTATATTCAAACCAGTAAAATTAGAATTCTGGATATCTATTATCCTGTAACTTTCCCCCAACCGCAACCAAATCAGCTTCTGCAATTGATTTTCTTGAAAAACTTGAATCAGGAATACATCCATCAATAACCATATTTCCATCATCTGTAGCTATGTTGCACCGATATGGATACGGCGACACGGATATGACGCGATACGGATACGGGACACGTCAATTCTTAAAAATACAGGATACGGGTACGGCACGGACACTGCATCATAATTTATAAATCATATATAAAAATTAAGAAAGCAATCAAAGCATAATATTTGAAATTACAAAAAAAAATGACAACAACATCATTTGTAGCCTTGTAGCTTATAATATCAAAATATAAGTAAGCATTAAATGTCTAGTACAACAACAAAAGCATAAACATAAATTGTCTAGCACATAAAATTTTAACTATTCAATATAAGGAATGATATGATTAGCTTCTTCAGTGGTTTGTCTTTGAACTTCTATATCATCTTCAATAAATATCATAGCTTTTAATTCAGGCTCATCAAGTGAAAGATTAGTAATTTCTAATATTCTCATATCATCAAGAGACTCAAATCCATCTCATAAATGAGAGAACTTTGCTCGCATCCGCGGAAGTAAATACAACGCATCTTTTTTTTTTTCGGATTTCTTTTTGTTTTTCAACGGACACGTGTATCGGATACGCGTGTCCTTTTGAAATTAAATAGTATTTTAACTTGATACGTCTTTGGTGTATCCGACACGTATCGGTGGAGTATCGGAGGCGTATCCGTGTATCGGTGTATCAGATACAGCACGCCTTCATAAATAGATGTATCGGTGCAACATAGATTTGTAGCCATATTACTCAATTTGTTTTGAAATATAACCATATTGGTAGAATCCATCTTCACAAATTCAGATTCATGACTCTCCAATATCCTGTCTTCAACCAAACCCGGTAAATTATCATGAGATAATACATTAAAATTGTTAACAACTTGAGGATCTACAATAGCCGATTCAGGAAGCTTCATAGAATCCAAATTCTTACCAACTTTCAAAATTTTCCTTTTTTTTTTTTTTTTTTTTTTTTAACTTCACATTCATCCATGGACTATACAATGTTTCCGGTTTACCAATTTTCCTTTCCAAAGTTTTCTCAGTCCTAGCATCAATCCCCTTACATCCATTATTCTTCACTTCCTTAAGGCCATTACCATTACCAACATTATTAACATCAAAGCACTCTCCAAGTATATGGCCTATCTTACCACATTTAAAACAAAAAGAATAAATATTTTCATATTCCACTTTCTGAAAGAATTTTTCATATATGCCTTCAATCCAAACTCCATAAGTTAATTTAGAGTCCAGATTAATACGAACACAAGCTCTTGCAAACTCTCGCCATCCCCATTTAAACATGTTTCCATATAAAAACATAGGCGTCCCTCTCTTAGAGATAATTTTAGTAACATTCACCTCTTCCCAACAATGAAGAGGTAAATGAGGTAAATAAATCCAAATTGGAGAAGATAGACCTTACAAAGAGATTGGAGAAAACTGAGGTGTCCATTTATCTATACCTATTATATGTACTCCCACATACCATGGTCCTCCACTTATCACATCCTCCATAGCTTGGGAGGAATGGAAATAGCACAACATCCAATCAAGGCCCAATGAAGTAATATGAAAGCTCCCAAATTTACTCCATTGACGCCTTAATTCAACACTACTAAGGGAGAAATGAACATTTCTACCAAACACTTTTACCAACAAAGATTTCTGTAATAATTGTAAATTTTTGCATTTCTTATCATTGTTAAGTTCACAATACCATCATCTTCTTCATTACAAGAATTTGCATCCATAATATTCACTTTAATATGATGATTTTTATCCCAAGCATTCTCTTATTTACTAATAAAAGAATCTTTAAAATAAAAAATTTCCTTGGAATTATCTGAAACCATGCTCTCAGGAGCAACAGAAGTATTCAGAAATCGGTTAACTTTTAAATTGAAACCTAAAGATGTTGACGCTTCACCATCGTTCACTTCACTTTTAATTCCTAAAACAAAATCTTTCAAAGGAGATGAAAGCAAAACCTTAGGAGATAGTGCCTTTTCCTTATCACATTCAATTTCAGTAGATTTTCCCTTTTCTTCCACATAAACAAAAGCACTAATAGGAGCAATGCCTCCTTCTTTGATCACTAGTGATCATTATTTCAACCTTGTAATTCTCAAATCATCCCAAACTTCATTGCTTCTACCTTTGGATCCCCAACGAAGGCTAGGATTCCTAGTAGAATGAGGAATGGAGGTGTTCTAATCATCCAAACCAGATAATCGGCGACCCTCTGCCACCATAACGGAGCAAATCGGGAGAATCAAAACAGAGGAAATTTGAAAAAAACAAAGTTTTCTCTCACTAAAAATCTGGACTCTCTCACTTAGTTATTTAATTATTAGTGTATTTATTTAATTTGAAAAAAGCAGCTGTGTCAAGTTAGCAATTGCAAAGGAATGTTTTCTGCCATGAGTCTACTCACGAGTTCATCATTGAACATACCAAATTATATGGATTCAACACCAGATTATTGCTATAGTACAGAGTCTTGAATGATCGGATCATTATAATAACTACAACTCCATATGAGAACGTTCGTGTGATGTTCACTTATATAAACCTTCCTCTCATTGGCGGGTGATACATCATCACCATTTGATGAGGTATAACCCATAGAGCCAACAAAAGCCTCACCATCCCTGAGAGGCTCTTTGTCTTTACCTATGGAAGTAGCAGCTACCGCTTTGTCCTTTGCCGATGACTTGAAAGGCACAACCTCCTCGCTAGAGGACTCCAAAATCTCTTTTGCCCTCGAGGAAGGCGGATGACCACCTCAACCCGCAGGGCCCTCAATCTCTTAATGACTGGAACCTTGTAGCTCGCATAAGCATCAATGTCCTTCCACTTCTTCGAGTGGACCTCAAGATGAATCTTAATGTTGATCGAAGAAGGTTTCTCTTTTATAATTATGGGCATCATTACTATTGAGGAAATAGAAGCTATATATGTGGGAAAAGTATAGCCATAACACCTCATGTAAAACCATGAATAAAAAATTAGAATGAAGCAAGGTCTATTCCTCATAAAAATAATCAAACAACTCACTGTAAAAAGACTAAAAAATGTTTTGATAAGTAACGTGGTGAGAATTCCTGACGAAGAAACTCGAAGAGAGAAGTTCTGGTTTTCTAGAGAGAAGTGTTCTGTAATTTTCAAATTATTGTTCGCGGGTTTTCATCGATCGTCCGATGGCGGCGAATTCTCGCCGGACACTATTTACTGGTGGTTCCGGCGAGGCTAGACGATCATCTACTGGAGGTGGGTTGAATCCCGCTAGGTCTTTTCCAGCTTTTGGCGATTTTGAATCGGCGTTGTTGAAAATGAGGAATGGCGGTGCTCTGGTGATTAGTGAAGGAGGATTTCTTCCTCCGAAACATTCTGATATTGTTATCGGTAAAGGTAAGGAAGTCCTAGTGGAGAATAGAATTAAAATTCAGAAACCTGTTCTTAAGGGTTTCGTTGAGAATCATAATTTGAAGAATCAAGAAATGTCTGGTGTGAAAAAAGGAAATTCGGATACTCCGGCTGATGGGGATGCTGTAAATAAAATCAAGACGGACAAGTTGGCTGATGAGAATAAAATTGTGAATGCAGTTGTGGAGTCTAATGATCACGAAGAAGTTCTGGTTCTGGATGACAAATCAAATGAAGAAGGTAATATGTTGAAGAATGCGGAGGAGGATTTGATCTCTGTTCGGCATTGTGATGTTGGAGAACTAAATTCTGGAAACTCGTTAGTAAATTCTGTGGTGTTACCAAAGCCTCCTTCTGGTAATACCTTGAATAATGTTTGAAAGAAGAAGGACAATATTCGTGTCAGTAATTTAGATTATGGCATACCTTTATCTGAAGATGGTACCATTGTTAAACTAAATGTGGAGAAGGAATCAGAGAATATAAAAAGACTGCATAATGCTTTAGTTGTCAAAGTTTTTGGAGATAATGTGCCTCTTTATGTGATTAGCAATGAGCTGAGAAGGCAATGGGCTCAGTTTGGTAAATTTCACCTTACAATGCTTGGTATGGTGTGGAGTTTATGTGCTTTTGAAAATGTTATAGCTGTTGAATCAGTTATGAATAATGGGCCTTAGTATGTTAATGGGCATATCATAGGTATGGATAAATGGTCTCCTACGCTTTCTCCTTCTTTATTAAAAGGGCTAACAGCCCCAATTTGGATAAGATTACCAAATTTACGTCTCCATTGTTGGGATGAGGTGAATGTTTGTAGGATCGCTTCACATGTGGGTACTCCTTATTTGATCGATGGAAGTATGTTTCAATGGAGTAGGAGGGAGTTTGCGAGAATATGTGTTCGTCTGAAACTGAAAGACCGGCTACCTGGTGGTGTTTGGGTGGAGGGGAGTTATGGAAAATTTTTTCAAAAAATTGAATATGAAAAGATTTCTTCTTTTTATTTCTCTTGTGGAATTGGGCATGTTAAGAAAGATTGCCCTGTGAAAAAAGTTGATGTGGTAAAAATTAAAAGTGTACGACAAGATTGTATTGATCTATACAAGGCTTGTGTATTGAAGGAAACAGTAAATAATACTGATAAGAAGGCTGCTGATTTGCATAATCGTGAAGATATATATGGACCTTGTGCCCATGTGAATTATGGGAAGAAGAAACCTTTTAACAGAAGAAGATTCCCAGCTGGAGTTATGAAAAGACCTGAAAAGAAAATCGAAGCTACTGCTATAATTGAGGAGAAGAATGAAACAACAAATGATAAATCAAATGTGGAGGAGATGGCTATTGTGCAATGTCTGGTTCGGGATTCTTCAGATTGCTTGAGGAAGTCTTCAGATGGCATTGGTATGATTTCTCAGTCAAATAAATTTGATTTTTTATGTGATCTTGGGGAAGAAGGTGAAATTATTCAGGATTATGTTGATGAAGGGAAAATATGTGACATGGTTACTAATAATGTTGTTGAAGTTCACAGCATTGTGGATAGTGATGATGAAGTTTTTGAGTTAATTCCTAATGGCAAGGAAAGCATTCTGGAAGGTGGTGGGGAAATTTTAAATGATAATTTGGAAGAGAAAGATGAGATATCAATTTCTGTTAAAAAGAAGTATTCTAAACAGCTTAAGGGATTAGGTCCTATTAAGCTTTCTCTTAGAAATAGAAAATTTGATGGAGAAGTTAAATACAAGGCGGGGAACTCTTCCCCTATTCTTAATTAATGGCCTCTATAATTTTTTGGAATTGTAGAGGAGCAAGAAAGAGTAAAGCTTCTCTATACTTGAAGGAAATTGTGAAGGAGTATGGGGTGATGTTTGTTGGATTGTTGGAAACAAAACCAACTTCGGTTAGTAGAAATGAAATCAATTCTTTAATTGGTACTGATTGGGATTTTTGTTATTCACCTTCTAATGGATTATCTGGTGGTATTTTGGTTGTTTGGAAATCCAATCTTGCTTCCTTTTCTTTATGTAAATCATCTTCTCAATGTATTATTGGGGACTTAAATATATTGAAGAAGGGGATTTGGAGAATTTCCACTGTGTATGTGCACGAGGACGTGGTTGGGAGGAGAGATCTTTGGAGGGATATTGAATTGTATTCTTCCAAGGATATTCCTTCAATTATTGGTGGATATTATAATTGCTTATTGGCCAACGAAGATAAAAAGGGTGGTAAGAGATTTTTATTTTCTCAAGGTGCTAAGGATATTAAAGATTTTTTTATCAAGAATGATTATCATGAAGCCGGTTTTCTGGGTCCTAGATTTACTTGGTGCAACAACAAGGAGGGTGGAGCTCGTATTTTGGAGAGATTTGATAGATGTTATTTGAATTCTGCAGCTATTAGCTCTTCCCAGTTGATGGTGGTACGCATCTTTCTAGGATTGCTTCTGATCATTGTCCTATCTTGCTTAATCTTGGGAGCAGCATTCCTAAAACTCATAAAATTATTAAATTTGAAGATTACTGGTCATCTTATCCGGCTTCTACCTCTATTGTTCGTAAAGCTTGGAACAAAAGAAGTTGTGGTTCTTTTGCTAAAATTCTTAATAACAAGTTTAGTAGATCCTTGAAAGCCTTACACTTTTGGAGTAAAGCAAAACTCAAAGATCTCAATGAATTGAAGGAAAGTCTTAAGAAGGAAATTTATGATTTACAAATGGAGGAAGCATCTATTGGTTTTCTTTCTGATGATAAGATCTTGCTTTTAAGATCTAAGGTGAATGAGCTTAATAGTATTTTGGCACGATTAAATACCTGGTGGAGACAGAGAACAAAAATCAATTGGGAGAAGAATGGATATAAAAATACTAGATTTTTTCAGTCTTATGCCAATGGAAGAAGAAACAGAAATTGGATTTCTAAAATAAAAAATGAAGAAGGAATTGAAGTTGAAGATCAAAAGCTGATTTAGAACATTTTTGTTGATTATTTCAGTCATAAATGGCGGGTGAGAGAATGCAAATTAGAAGATTGGCCACCTAGTTTATCTTTCCTTAATATAGAGGATAGTAAGAATTTGGAAACTGAGCTCACAGTGGAAGAGCTTACTGAAGCTGTTAAAGGTTTAAAGGGTTTTAAATCTCCAGGAATAGATGGCATATCTTATTCCTTCTTGAAGAACTATTGGTCCATCATTAAGTGTGATACTTGGAATGTTGTTCAACATGTTTTTTCTACGGGTGCCATGGACCCTGGATGGAAAGAGACCGTTTTATGCTTATTCCAAAAATTGAAAATCCTGCTTTGCCATCACACTACAAACCGATCAATTTATGCAAATCAATTTATAAACTGATTGCAAAAATTCTATTAAATAGAATGCAGGGATTATTTCATAATCTCATTTCCAATGAACAAGTTGCTTTCTTGAAGGGAAGGTCAATTTCTCAACATATTCTCATGGCTCATGAAATGTTTCACAGATTCATGTTTTCAAAAACTTCAAAAGGGTTGGTTTCATTCAAGATTGATATGGAACAAGTTTACGATAGCATGGGTTGGCTGGCATTGGAGCAAGTATTGAGGTACTTTGGTTTTCCTTGTAAATTCTCAAAGCTAATCATGGATTGTGTGGTGGATGCTAAGTTCTCTATTTTGATTAATGGCAATTATTCTAATTGGATAATGGCTAGGAGTGGATTTCGTCAGGGATGTCCACTCTCACCATTTTTATTCATTTTATGTTCTCAATTGCTTTCTAATACTTTGATTAATAAAGGAGACCTGGTGGTAATCAAAATTCATTCTAGTATTCCTAGAATTTCTCATTTT
This sequence comes from Dendrobium huoshanense, assembly GCA_016618105.1. Lineage (NCBI taxonomy): Eukaryota > Viridiplantae > Streptophyta > Magnoliopsida > Asparagales > Orchidaceae > Dendrobium > Dendrobium huoshanense. The sequence continues at coordinate 50,186,234 of CM028353.1, read as the reverse complement.
CTTTATGCAGATGATATTATAATTTTATCTGAAGCTAGTATTAAGATGGTTAAAGAGGTTAAAAGAAAAATGGTGGATTTTTGTGAGTGGAAGGGACAACATATAAATTACAATAAATCTGTAATTCTCTTTGGTAAAGCAGTGAAGAAGAAGAAAAAGAGAAGCATTGCTTGGATTATGGGATTAAAATGGTGAAGGAGATAACTTATTTGGGTGTGAAGATTGCCTTGAGAAGGTTAGTTCGTGCTGATTTCCATGGTCTATTGGATAAATCATTGGAGAAAATCAATATTTGGGGAAACAAGTTTCTGTCTTTGCAAGGAAGGATAACTCTTATCAAATATGTTATATCGGCTTTTCCAATCTTTCAATTGACTCATGCTCTTGTTCCTAAAAGCATTCTTGCTGATTTTGATAAGTTGTGTAGGACATTCATTTGGCATAAACAAGATGGTAAAGAAGGTATTCATTATGTCAATTGGGATGTTTTGTGTAAAGCAATTGAATTTGGAGGGAGAGGTATTCATTCTTGTTCAAAATTTGTTGGCCCGGTAAGAGCTAAGTTGACTTGGAATTATTTAAATGACAGAGATTGTTTGCTGCATCAAATTCTTTCATTAAAGTATGGTTTGGCCACTTCAAATTCTGTTAGAAAGAAGTCTGCTGCTTGGAAAATTCTAACATATGGTGCCAAAGCTCTTGATAAAATTACTATATGGCGAATTGTGGATGGGAGATCAGTAAATGTGTTAAAAGATACTTGGATTCTTGATAAAAGTATCATGATGTGGCCTACCTTTGTTTCCGTTTTGTTGGAACCTGATATGCTAGTAGAAAATTTTATTACAAATGGTAATTGGAGTCTGGATATTCTGAGAAGAAATTTCGGTGAAGAATTGGTTCAACTAATTAACAGAATTAGTATTCATTCTTTTGAACAAGGTGATCAGGTGGAATTGATAGAACAATTGTCTGGGAATACCATTTCTTACCTTGCTTCTAATGCTATGATATGTAAAGATTCTTCCAATATGTATTGGAGTTGGATTAAAAAACTTAAATTGATTCCCGGGTTGAGAACTTCTGGTGGAGGATTTACCACAAGGCAATTCCTACTTTAAAATATCTTCTCCATAGAAGATTGATCGAATTTGATTTATGTCTGAGAGGCTGCTTGAAGACTGAAGACTATGAACATGTTGTGGTGGGATGTTCAAAATTAAAACAGATTATTCAAATTCTTAACAAATGGGGATTTGCTATCCCGGTCTTTGACCGGTTTGATGAATGTTGTATTTGGCTGAATCAATGTGTTTCTAAGCATATTGTGTTGGGAAATATGTATTACACATTGGTTTTCTTATCTTGGAAACATAGAGGCAAAGGAGTTTATGGTGATGGTGAAGACAGTAAAGTGTTGATTGCTTCTAATACTATTACTTTGTCTTCTATTTCAACAAATTCAACTCTCATTAATTACTCATCAGGAATATGGGATGTTAATCAGTCTAATGGACTATTTTAAAATGGTTGGAATCCTCCACCTCCTGACTGGATAAAAGTGAATGTGGACGTGTGCTTGCTATCTTCATACAAGGCTTCCATTGGAGGAATTTTTAGAGATCATAAAGGGAGGTTTTTATGTGCTTTCGGTTCAATGGGATTCATTGGGATGTGAATCAACTCGATTTAATTGTTGTTCAGTCCCTCAACCGGTACTTACAGAAGTGGATGTTTGAGTACAAAGGTATTATAGTTGAAGGAAATGCAAATGCTGTCAAACATCTTCAAAAATGTTACAATCTTCATGAAGTTGTGGATGACCGCAATAAGGTACCTTATGGTTTGAAAGATTTAAATTTGCTTATGTTTAATTGGGTTGATAGAGGTTGTAATAAGTTAGCTGATTTGTGTGCTAACATTGCTTTAAATTTTAATTTTTTTGGATGATTTTGTTATGTGTAGTATTCCTCCTTCATTTTTAAGATTTTTAAAGGAGGAATACGATGATATTGGTTGGGTGTAATTAGTTTTTCTTTTAATAAAATTTGCTTCGGCATTCCTTTAAAAAAAAAAAGTAACGTGGTGAGGAATGATCAATGGCTTATTCTTCACCAACCTCATCTTGTTCAATAGTATTAAGGTAACCAACACCTTCCACTAGGGAAGGCTCAAAACTACTATAAACTTTAACTTCCAATCATGCACCTAATTCACCAGTCTAACCATCCTGTTTAATGCATGCGAGAACTGAATAAAACACTCTTGGGTTGCCTTCTTCATGAACACATATCATCATTTCACTTTAATGGCCACTTAATTTTGAATTGAATGTGGTACTAGTTACTATGCCATAGGTGCAATTTTAGGACAAATGCTTGATAAGAAATTTTATGTCATTTACTATAGTAGTAGAACTCTTCATGATGTTCAAATTAATTATACAATTTCTAAAAAAAAAGTTTCTATGATAGTCTTTGTCTTTGATAAGTTTAGATCTTATTTAATCAAAACCAAAGTAATTATTTTCACTATTAAATTTCCATCAAATACTTTTTAGCCAATAAAGATGGTAAGCCTTGCTTAATCACATGGATTTTATTGCTATAGGAATTTGAGGTAAGGAATTTAGGTATGAAAGGTTCTTAAAATTAGGTGGTCAATAATTTATCTAGATTATAGAGGAAAGAATTTGATAATAATGGTAATGAAATTAATGAATTTTTCTCTAACAAAAAGCAATTTTCATTATATTCTTAATGTATGCCTTAGTATGCAGACATTATTAATGGTATTATTCCCCCTTACATGTCTTACACCTAAAGGCATAAATTCAAGCATGATATCAAATTTTATTTTATGGATGAGCCTTATCTATTTAGAAAGTGTAAAGACCAAATTTTTAAGTGTCGTGTTCTCAATAATGAGATAGAACCCATCATTAGTAAATGTCGTGATTATATGTATGAATGACATTTTGAAGGGTTTAGAACTGCTTCTAAGATCCTTTAATTTGGATTTTATTGGCCTACCCTATTTAAGGATGCAAATGATTATATTAAGTGATGTGATAGATGTCAGAGGGTATGAAATATTTTTAATAGAAATGAAATACCCCTTAATTATATGATTGAGGTTAAAATTTTTTATGTTTAGGGTTTAGACTTCAAGGGCCCTTTTATTTAATCCTTTGGAAGTCAATATATTTTAATAATTGTTGACTGTCTCTATGGATAGAAGGAATAGTAAAACCTAAAACTTATGCTCAAGTAGTAATTAATTTTTTAAATAAAAATATATTTGAGTGCCTAGAGTTCTCAAAAGTGATGGGGGTAACCACTTGTGTAATGAGAGAGTTAAAAAACTAGTTTCCAAATATGTAATTAAGCATAGAATAATAACTTCTTATCATCCCTAAACTAGTGTTCAATCATAAATCAGCAAACGAGAGATTAAAAGAACTTTAGAGAAAACTATAAGTCATAATAAAAATGATTGGTCATCGAGATTGGATGATGCACTATAGGCATACATGACTTCTTATAAGACTCTAATTGGAATGTCTCCCTATAAATTGATATTTAAAAATCTTACCATTTACCCCATGGTAAGAAATAAAAATAAATAAATTATAATCTTAAGGATGTTGCAGATAAAAGACTGATACTATTAAATGAAATGGAAGAATTTAGATATGATACTTATGAGAATGCCAAGTTATGTAAATAGAAAATTTAAAAGTGAAATGATTATACGCTCATTAAGAAAGAATTTGATCATGAATAGAAAGCTTTATTATATAATTCTGTGAAGCTTAAGTCTAGGTGGTCAGGCATTGGCAAATGTAGGGGGGACACGTGTTCCCCCCACTCTCCCCTCCAAAAAAAAAAAAATCATATTAAATTATTGGAGAAAATATTTTTTTTTCAGTACCTCTCTATCTATTGCCATTTTTTACCGTTGGCAACATTTTTTTTATTTTGTACTTGCTACTAGTTATAAGCTTATAGTCCTCTTTCCTCTCTCTCTCTCTCTCTCTCTCCCCCATGAGGCTGAGATGATTTTAAAATTTTTTATTTATTTTCCACTATCTCTCTTATGAGGTTCGCTATTTTTTTGTTGATTTTTATTAGACCATCTTAAACCTTTTTTTTCATTTATATTTCTCTCTTTATATATATATATATAAATCAATTATCTTCACTTTACTAGTTTTTTTTTTAAATAAAAATTTCATCAATTTTTTTAATTATTTTAAAATCTCCAAATTCTTTTATAGAAAATTTATATAATTAAAGCCAATAAATTACAATAGAGAAAGATTACAATATTTAAATTTAAATCAAGTAGCTTAAAATATTCTAATTATAATTTTAATTATTTTTATAGTCATAAAATGCAATTCTTTTGATATATTTATTTTTTATAGTCATAGGATTATTTTAAAATTATTTGAATTCTGAATTCTCAAAGAAAGAGAATTGATTACTTATTAATTATAAGATAAAATTCAGTTAAGACAAAATTTTAGATGATGAAAATAATAAAAATAATATAACATCAATTATATAACTATATCACTACATACATAACTTTGAAAATTTAAAAAATTTGTGATATATGCTAACATCACAATAATGCTACCCTCATCATCCGGTCAAAAACCGAACGGTCTGAATGTATACCAAGCAATACCGAGTTTTAGGTGATGTGGTACGTGATTATTGCTCTCTGAAAGCATTCAGACATGGGATGTAATAATTGCTCCATCATCCATAGGTCATGATTGGATTTTCACAAATTTTATTCTCTTTAATAAATAACAAAAATATTCTAATGTTAATATATTTAAATTTAGATAGAGTTAAATTTGAAATATTAAATAAATATTAATTATTTTTATGAAACTAAAATTTGGAGTACAAATGAACAGAAGTAAATCATGTATGAGTTTGCTTGCCGAAATCTTCTTATAGTCTCAACTTTATTCAAGTATTAAGTAAATTTTGTACAACATTACTATTATAAATAGTTTAATTTTTTTTTAAATATTTGTAATTAAACTGCATTTTAGTTATAGTTTTGTGAATAAATTTAAACGAACATGGTCATGATCATCCTAATTTAAGTACTATATCTAAGTTTATTTATTTTATATATAGTTAAAAATCTTGTAATTATAAATTACTTACAATTTAATTAATCTTAATTAAAATATATTTAACTTAAGTTATATGATAAAAAATAAAAATGTAAACTAATAGTTTTAATTATAAGTTAAATAAGTAAATGTTATTTTATTTAAGTGAATGTTATGTTGTTATATTTAGATAAATTATAAAATAGAAATTATTTTTAAATTAATTTTAGTATGGATTAATTAAAATGTTTGTAATTTATTTTACAAATTAAAAAAATGAAAACTAAGTAACATAATAATTGATTATTATGATTAGATAGGAATTATATGTTATCTTTTAATTTTAAGAATAGTTTTTTATATAAAAAATAGAATCCATTTAATTTGGTTAATTTGTATTTGTAAATATCAAATTAATTTATCAGTTGAGAATTTAGAATTAACTTATTTAATTATTAAATAATTTTATGTTTATAGTTCGAATGAGAATTTTAAAAACTCTCTATAAATAGTATTGTATGTAAATAAATAAAATTGAAATGAGTATTTATTAAAATAAATAAAATTGAAATGAGGTATTACTTCATCAGAAGGGAGTGAGATAGAAGGAGATATTGTTGATTAAACTGCATTTACATTTGTTACAATACGAACACTATGTTTAATAAAGAACTTAAGAAATATATTTACAATTCATTGTATTGACCATCAACTATCTTTAAATTAGGGTAGCATGTCACAATTAATGCTATATTTTGTGGAGAGCTGCGTATCATGGATGAGTTCACACCGACATATATTGGTGGACAAAATCAGCCACTCGTCGTTGATGAGGACATATCACTTACCATGCTAAAAGAAAGAATTATGCGTGCACTTTGGATAAATTCTACAACAAACACTATCAACCTAACATGTCGCCTTCATGATAATGGTGACTACTATGCTACACATGTTACCGATGATGAGGTTTGCGAGTTTATGTTATTAGAAGGTAGAAGTCATATTGTCGTTCTTTATGTTGAGGTAGAACAAGTAACTTATGGTGATGTTGTTGGTTCGTCAACGGATGTACATATATGAGTATTCAGAACTTTATTATATGATATTTTGGTGGTTAAATTATTTATTAATATATGTCGCATAATTACTTCTCTTTTAACCAATCCTAACCTATGGTATGGTGGAAGAATAAATATGATAGACATGCAAAATAACTTTTATGGCCAACTTAGTTTTTCGGAGCGACCAAATTTTGTGCAACAACAGCTGGCTCCACATCCAAGTGTGACCGAACGTCCAAGTTGGGTTAAAGCAAGTAATAGTATATGTGAAGACAATATAGCATCTACGTCATACATGCCACAATAAAAAAAATGAAAATGTAGTGCTATACGAAGGTGAGATGGATAGCAACGACGTAGATTTATACAAAACTATGGATATTGGTAGTACTAATTTAACAGGTAGTGGTAGTCAACCTAAAATAGATATACATGAATCAATGAGAAATTATATGAATGATGAAAATGTTGGTATTCAGTTCATTAATGATCATGCAAGATAAAACGTAGCTGGATTAGAATCGATGGATGCAAACAATAATTTCACAGAAACCATTCAAACAACCCAACAATGGGATGGTGATGATCAATGTGACCCTCCAGTCCTCAATATTGTTAACTCAACAGAAGCAAATATTCCTTCGGAATTATATAAAAGTCAAATATTTCATAGCAAAGACAACTTACATGCTGCAATAAATGGTTGGTCAATTACATAAAATATTCAGTACATAAATTTAACTTCCAATAAAAGTCGTCTCACTATTTTGTGTACCCAACATAATAATATGTATAGGCCATGTTCTTGGTGATTACATGTATCACGAAGTAAAAGACTAGGTGGTCTTTGGAAAGTAGCCTCTGTAGGTCCTCCACATACATACACCCAACTTATCATGGCTGCTGGGCATCACAATTATACCTCAAAGTTTATATATAGGCATATCATGCCTATTATAAAATAACAACTTGATATAAAGCCCAAGGAGATAATTCCAATAATAGAGTTAAAGTTTGAAATGAAGATTTCATACATGCAGGCATGGGATGCATGTAAAAAAGTTATCGAATCAATATTTGATAGCTATGAGGATTCATATCATTCTCTTTTATGATTCATGGAAGTTATACGTTTGTCCCAACTAAGAACTGTATACAATATTGAAGTGGTTGGAGGTTCACGATTCAAAGCTTTATTCTGGGCATTTGGGCCATCAATTTATGGGTGGCAACAGCGTCGGCCTGTCCTTAGCTTTGATGGAACTTTCTTACTCAAAAAGTATCACGGTACCCATCTTGCAGCTATAGGGATTGATGCGAATGGTGGATTATTCCCATTAGCTTTTATAATAGTAGAATTAGAGAGAAATGATTCATGGGTATGATTTCTTCGTAACCTGCATAAGTTGGTTGAAGTAGTAAAAGAGTGTCAAAATTTATGCATAATCTCATATATGCATCCAGGACTTATGAGAGGGTACTGAGAAATTTTTCCTCATGCCGTCCATAGACATTGCCTTCATCACTTGAATGAGAACTTCAAAAAAAATTTACATCATAAAGTTATTCCTGACATTGAAGGCCTTTATAATAATATGTACTTAGCCGGTAGTATAGAGGATATCTTGCACTTCAATCATATGTTGAAGCACATTGAAAATGCAAAGAAAGAAGCATATGAATGGTTGATACAATGTGATGTCAGTAAGTGATCATTATTATTTGACAATGGATGTCGATACAGCATCATGACAACCAATGCATCAGAATGTTTTAACGGAGTTCTTAAACGTGCTTGTGGGCTTCCGATTCAAGGTTTAGTAATGTCCATATACTATAACCTCGTATCTTTATTCAGGAGGCATTCTATAAAAGTTGAGAAGTGGCTAATGGTAGGGGACTCTGAATTTGTACCTCGTACGATGGCTACGTTATAGATAAGTGAATATGAATAAAAAAATGCCATGAACTAGTAACTATAAATAGAGGAGAATTTGAAGTTGTAGATACATCATGTTAACTACATAAAGTTGAGGCTCTAACACATGATAATTGTACTTGCACATGCATGAAACCATAATTATATCATGTATAATGCATTTATGTTATAATGTTCGTCGGATATAGGTGATGAAATGATAATACTTTCATATCACAATACTTCACACTCAACTCATATAGGGCAATATACTCTGGCTTATTCCATGTTGTTCCCCTAAGGATGTTTAGCCAAATTTTAACAAAGTAGAATAAATCATTCCTTTGCTTGCACCGGCTTTCAGGAGGCATGTGAGTAGACCGAGAACAAATAAATTTCGTAATATAATGGATGAGGCCCAATCAAATTCAAATAAGAGGTGTGGACATTGCAAGAAAAATGGCCATAATAGGACAACATGTCCATATAATCTGGCATCATCGAGGTAATAAAAATAGTTAAATTAAATATTTAAATTATATTTATTGGGATTGTTATGATTTTTTCACTAACTATACTCATTAATTTTTTTTATGAATTTAAGATATGCTCAATAGATCGAGGTGTAGTTATTCCAAGAGGCACAGGACACATGATCCAGAACATGTAATATGTCAATAGCTCGAGGCATCATCGTATTGGGCATCGAAACAATCATAATATATATTTGTGTTAATATTTGAAAAATCGATGTTGTAAGATGTGTTGATTTATTGAATGCTAGTTGAAGCTGTTCTCAAATTTAACCATGTGTTATTTATTTATCAATTAGCATCTCATAATTGAACTAAGATCTGATATGCGAGCTCCTATCCAGAAACACGATGACATATCGTAATGATTTGGACAGTTTAAGGCTTAGTCAGGTAATACAAAATTCTTATCTTCTCCCCTCATACATTTATTAAATATCAAGAATCACTAATAATCTTTAACTTCATTGATACTAGGAAAGCATGGCTACATGCACAGATGAGATTCTTGTAGCTCTACCTAGCCAATGTTTGGAGGGGAGGGACATTTGGCGTGCTTGAGTGCCCCTCATTAGCTGGAAGCGTACCAAATTGCATCTACTTGACCGTGTTATGAAACAATTATGGGGAGTATAATTCACTAATGTTCCTCCGATGGAACCAAATTTTAGAAAGATTAATGGAAGAGGTGGAGCATATTTAGATTGTACTATTTAATATTAGAAATACCTTGAACTATGCGAAGAAAGGAGAGTGTATGTTGTCATAATAACTCCACTAGAAAGTACAGGTAATCGAGAGTTAAGCACATACCTACGGTGGTATAGTAATGGGCGTTGATTTATCTATTACAATCACAAACAAAGCCACCAGAAACTTTCTTCTTTCAATCTTCAGGAGAACGATTGGTGGTATGTGGCATTATTTATTGAATTTTTTACATGTTTAATAAAATTAAATTTGATAAATATATCACATCTTATAAGCTGACTACTGCATACGTTCAACTGCTATTTTAGAGCCATTGGCGGGAGAGGGGGGGTGTCAAGGAAAAAATGCAAGTTTATTACAATTAACAGTTGACCAGGTAACGAAGCTCTCTACTAGAGTGTAGCATTCAGTTTATATCAACTACATTACTTTTGACATCACAATAGATGAGAGGAGCCAAACTAGGGCCAAAGGAATAGATTCTCATAGAGCTCAAGGAGTAAGACGGTCAACCTCTAACTCTCTATCTCGATCCATGAGAAGTCGATGCCGCCAAACTACTGAGAGGAAACCACCTAGACTTTCAATGCATACTCTGTCGCCTAGCTATGACATGATTGGGGTAGGTCCATCCACACAACATTGGAGCCCATTTGGTGTATAGGAAAGTGGTGCACATGAAATATATTATGGTACACCATCTCAACATCCATAACGCATTCATTTTTTCCCATTGCTATTCCAAAGTGGATGTTAAGTGTTGGATTATTGACCCCCCCCCCCCCCCCCTCGCAGTAAGATATATTATTAATGAGAGGACAACCATCACAATAATACATTGATGCAACACAACATCAACAAAAAGAAGAGGAATTTATTGATGAAGATCAACAACTACAATGACGAAGAAGAAGGGCCCTAGATAGATATACTCCCGATAATAGGGCTCTTCTGCGTCATCGATAGATGACCTATGATAATGTATTCTCTTATTTATGCTCATAATTTCATGTGTATGTGAATGTTTATTGAATATTTGTTCTGAAATATGTAAAATTTTTTAATGATTATTTATGCTGCACTTAATTTCAATACTAACATGAGCTTAGATTTTATATAATTTACACAATATTATAACTAATATCAATTTAAAATAATATAACATTTACTTTAAATTTTTTGTTAAATTTCAGATATCACGTCAACTAATTAATAAAAATTATAATAGTACTCTAACATAATGATAAAAGCTTAATAATAAAATTCTATATTAATTATTATATTACTATTTTACTTTAACTATAACTTAATATCCAATATGCATTAGTATATCTTATTTTTATTTATAAGATCTACAAGTTTTTAGACATTTCACATCATCTTTTTTTTCATATTACATATAAATACACTTGTTAAGGAAGAAGAACTACATTACTACAAAATATACTATTCTATCATGGAAATAATAAGAGGCACACCAACACAGCAACTAATTGAAGAAGGAAGTAGTTGTATATATGAAAGTTTGGCTTACAGTACACACGAGATCTAGAAGCAAAGACAACTATGAATGAAATTTTTGGATCTGTTATGCATACTTGGGGGGGGGGAGACGAGGATATCATCCTGTGGCATGAAAATGATGATGTTATTAAATTAAGACAATATAGATCTGACTTTCAACTTCGAGATATTGGTTGGAAATTGCTATAAGATAGATTTTGTAACATGGGAGGCCACCTTGTATCATTAAATTTTCTAAAGGGGAGTATTCGAGAACTTGGTCGTGACAAAAAAGGTATAGTTGAGCCGAAGATGGGAAGGTCGATTCTTGATATAGATCACTATATTCTATACCATTATTGGTGCCCTAAAGAAGGTAAAAGACTTTTAGACAACTACAAATGCTAATGCAATGTTCTCAAGATGGAAAGGGAAAATTTTTTTTAGATGGCGAAGACTGGAACCAGCTTCAACACCGATTTATGTTCCACTTCAAATGTTATTCAACACAAACACAACTTCAAGCTCGTATACGACATGTGCTTAAAATATGACAAGGGTGTGTATTTATATGTATGATAAGAGTATTATTTGATATGTATGATTATGCTGCTAATTATCCTAAAAACCTCTAAAGCGGCCTTATATCATTTCAACAAAGCAAGTTTTAGTGAATTTTTAATTTAAATACAATATATTAAATTAAATATTTCTATTATTTAATAATTTTAAAATCTAATTTTTTAAATTATTTACATTTATTTATCATTACTAATACTACGATATTTTCTTCAATTATTTAATTTACTCTTTTTGTTTAGTTTATGGAAAATAAGGTATTCCAAAAATGGTCTTTTTATTTTTTCCAAAAAAAATTTATTTATAAATAAAATAATTTATAATATATTCTCTCTTTCAACCTTTATTATTCTTGCTTTTAAAATTTTTAATTTAATTATATCTAATTTACCTTTATATATTATATTATAATTCAACTTATATTTCATGAAATATTTCAATTAAGTTATAAATACCTATATTTTAAATTTTTTTTCTCCAATTATTAATTCATTCATTCAAAATAATTTAAACAAATAACTAATATAAAAAGTTTAACTATTAAGATGATAATATTTTCATAAATTAATTTTTTAAAAAAGTACAATAATACGTGAAAATTATCATACAAAAAAAAATCGTCGCTTATGAAAATACAAATATAAAAAATTACTGAAAATTCAATTTTTTATTTTTAATAATTATTAATAATAACTACGATAAGCTAATATATTTAAAAAAAAAATTAAAACATTATACACAATAAAGAAATCCAACAATAAAATGTTTTCATTTCACAAACAAAAAATTATTATTGGCATATCATATTCAAACATAACGCTGAGAGAGATTGAATCACATAAATATTAATTGTTGAAGATTAATTTTATATGCGCAAGTCTTAAAAAAACCTAAACCCTCGATTGCCCGTCCAACAATATGTTCACTGAAATCTTTGTCCAAATCATTTAGATGTGGAGCTGAATACGAGGAAAATCATGTGCGTTACAACGATTTTAATTAATGCGCCGAATCATTAGGCATATTCAATAAAATACGCCGAAAGATTCAGCCAAGGTTGTGAAAATCGGACCGGACAACGAACCGGAAGAAGGAGAGGTTCACGATTTGATCGGTTCGGCCGGTCGAACCGGGGTCAAACCGGATGACGTAATAAATAATAATATTATTAAAAATTAATAACATAAAAATCATATAATATAAGTATATGAGCATTTAACAATATTTATAAAATTTTAAAATATATAATAAAATTTTATACATATAAATATCATTTAAGAATAATATATTTATAAGAATACTTAATATAATATATAAATTTATAATATAAAAAATTTATGATTATTAATATAATATAAATAATTAAATATATGATCATTTAATCATATTTATAAATTTAAAATATATATAATACAAAATTATAAATATAAATATCATTTAAAAATTATATATTTATATATTTATAAGAATAATATTTAATATAATATATAAATTTATAATATTAATATTTTATAATATAATTATTATAATATATATTATAGTAAATTTATAATACATATCATCAAATTTATAGCCCAACTAAAAAAAAATGAAGCACAACTAAAAAAATTTTTGAAGCCCAACTAGCCCAAATAAGCCACAAGTCACATTCTAAACTATTCATGCAACTTCTTTAGTCTCACATCATAGGGAGAGTTTAAAGATGTTTCCTTAAACCCTTTATAAAGTGAGAAGTACACTCTCTTTGCAAAATAAATTATGTGAGGTATCTAAGATAACTTGCATGTATTATAATGAAATTAATCATCATATTTAATAAAAATAGTTTAAAAAGTTTAAAAAATTTTAATAAATAAAAATATATTTTTAAAATTTTAATTAAAACAAAATTAAAATATTTTTATGAACCGGCCGGTTCTTTCCAACCCGGACCGGTTCAACGGTTCACCGGTTGAACTGCCGGTTCAATCCAGTTTGATCCGGTTTTATGCAGAGCCAGTTCTGAAGTTGGGTTGGACCGGCCACCAGACCGGTTCACGGTTGAACCAGCCGGTCCGATCCGGTCCGATTTTCAAAACCTTGAATTCAGCGCAATTCACGCAGAAGTACACGAAAAATGAAGAATACGCTTGTTTGATTGGCGCATTCAAAGCCGAGGCATTCTTTAAATGCGCCAAACCATGGGACGCATTTGCTCATTTATAATTTTTTTAAAAATCCTTCTTATTCCTCTAAATGTCACTTGTTCTAAAGGAACAATTATTACGTCCTCTAACCGAATGATTTTATAAGTTCGGCCACCATTAAATTTACGCCACGTAGCAGCCCGACGACCCGACCCAAACCCGCGGTGTTTTGGATATTTGACGATTATTTTTCTCTTAAATGGGCGGGAAAACTTTATAAGACGCGGGTATATAAACTACTGGCCATTTATCTTCACTGTACACAGAACGTTATACAGTGTTTAGGGTTTTCGAAACTTTCGCATAGCTTTTCACTACATGGATTCGAAGGAAGCTACTCTGGGAACTCCTACTTTGGAAGAGTTAGACGATTTCGACGAAACATTTGGCACTTATACTTTGGATGACGATTTTTCCTATTTTTTACAAGTAAGCTGTCATCCATCGGGGTTTGATCTTCTCATATTTGTTTTTATCTAACCTTTAGATAACTCGGTATTGATTGTTAGTTAAATGTTACTTGGTTTTTTATAAGTTGGTACTGCTCGATATGTGTTTATATTGCCTCCATTTTTTTTTATAGCTATGAAGACGAAATACCGAGTTTTATGACAACTCGGTATTTCTCGGTATTTCTCGGTATTTGGGTTTTTTAAACATTTTTTACGTCATTTATGTATTATACATAACTAGATTTTAATTTATATTACTTGAAATTGATTTCTGTACAGATATTGTACTTATGTAGAACTTGTACCGAGTTTTTTATAATAACTTTTAATATCTCGGTATTCGTATTTAAAACTCGGTATTTATAAGTTTTCGTTAGATTTACGTTAATTATGACTTATATACACCTAGAATTGAAATACCATTAATTTGTACCGAGTTTTTTATAACTCGGTATTGAACCTGTACCGAGATTTTCATTTATTTATAATGGAATTTTTTTCTTTGTTTTAATGTATAATGTAATTTATTTTGATAGGGGGTTTACAAATCTGAGAAGGAAGCATATGTTAAATATTGCGAATATGCACATAAGCATGGCTTCAGTGTTCGGAAAGAACATCTTTCATACTGGCCTGGTACCAGGAAGTTGAAAACAAAAGTTTTTGTGTGTTCAAAATCTGGATTCAAGAAGGAAACAGAAAATGTACAGAAGGTTAAATTTAGAAAATCAACTACAAGAACTGGATGCCCTGCTATGGTGAGATTTTTTGTTAGTGAAGAAGGGATATGGACGGTGAAAAATTCGGTAGAAACACACAACCATGAATTGGCAAAACCGGATGATCAACATTTGTTGAGATCATCTAGGCACATCACTGAAGAGAATGCAACTGTTCTGAAGTCAATGGCAAATGCGGGAATAAGAACAATAAATGCATTTTCATATCTATCTGAGGAGGTTGGAGGAGTAGAAAATCTTGGTTTTACCAAGAGAGATGCATTCAACTATATTCAAAAGGAGAGAAGAGCAAAAATTGAGAATGGGGACTGCAATTCGCTAATCAAATTGTTCAAAAACAGGTGTGCTGAAGACAATCTATTTGCATGGGATGTGCAAACTGACGATGAAGACAGGTTGGTAAACTTTTTTTGGGTCGATGGTTTGGGGAGAGTGGATTATGACTGCTTCGGGGATGTAATAATTTTTGATACAAGCTACCGTTTGAACAAATATAATTTAGTATGTGCCCCTATTATTGGAGTCAATAATCATTGGCAAAACATTATATTAGGGATGGCTTTTCTATCTAATGAAACTATTGATTCATTCTGTTGGTTATTTCAAACCTTTTTAAGAATTATGGATAATAAACATCCAATTACTATATTCACTGATCAGGATCAAGCAATGGCAAGGGCAATAGAGCTTGTATTCCCTAATACAAGACATCGGTTGTGCCAATGGCATATACACAAGAAGGCGCCTTCGAAAGTTTGGTGTTTTAATAGTAACAACAAAGTTAAAGGCCTTTTTTATAGTTGCTTCAACAAGTGTGATTCATCGGAGGAATTTGATAGTTTGTGGAATGAGATGATGAGCGAAGGAGACTTACACAACCATCAGTGGTTAATTGATTTGTACAAAATACGGGATAGGTGGTCCACAGCTTTCAACAAAGATTGCTTTAACCTTGGAATATTGTCTACATAACGTAGTGAGTCTACAAATTTTGTTTGCCATGGTATTTCAAAGGCTACAAGTTCTCTAACCGAATGTTTCCTTGGATTGGAGAAACTTATAAATAGTTGGCGTCGGAATGAATGAGATGAAATTTTCAAATGTTCTCAAAGTAAGATACAACCTTACATGAAAAGAAGTCCGATACTAAACCAAGCAGCAAAATTTTATTCAAGAAAGTTATATTCATTTTTTGAAGAGGAGTTTTTGAATGGTTTAGGTGGACTACGCATTGATCACTCTTCACCAGACTCATCAACATTTTTCGTGAAAAACATAGACCCGACTTTTGATTCACACAAGTGGACTGTTTTGTTTAGTTCAGCTGGAGGAACTATAAAATGCAGCTGCGGAAAGTTCGAGATGATGGGAATCCTATGTTCTCATTGCATGAGAGTGATGAGTCAGTTGGATGTTACTAATATACCTCAGAAATATGTATGTCCAAGATGGTCAGCAACTGTCAGGAACGATCTTTATAGTGGATTGAATGTCCAGCTTACAATACCGAGTTTGTGCACGTTGAATCAAGGTTCCCGAAACATGATTTTTAGAAATTATGTTTGCCGATTTGCTTATCAAATTAGCAGTGAAGCTCAAGGTAATGAGGATGCAGAACAATGTATGATAGATGGTATGAGTGCATTGACATTAAATGTTCAAAACATTATGGAAGGAAAAAGCAATAAATCGGCAACTGAAGGGCTCCACAAAACAATTAGAGATCCTGCAAAGCGCCGGCCTAAGGGAGTTTCAAATGCTAGATTAAAGGATCATTGGGAGAAGAGGAAGGCCAAAAAAGTGAAACCAACCGTGCAAAATCCTAATCCAACAATTTATTTTACACCTGCAGAATCAGGAAGTCAGTCATCCTTTATGTAAGTGTGATCAAGATTTCAAGAATAACAAGGTATTATTCGAATCTAGCATTTCATACTCGGTATTACTGCAAGTTATAAACTCATCAAACTAAACAAAACACAAATAAAAAACATATGCATAAAAGTATAAATCTATTTTATTGTACTACAAAAAATGGCGTAAGCAAACTCTGCCCTAAATAAGGCCATATCACTTTGCCAGTTCTTATGGATGTCCCAATCAGTAACATTTTTTTTTATAACTTGTTCCATGTATTTACAGATAAACATTCCACAATCAACACTGTTATCTTGTGTTGGCAAATTTGGGATAGATTGGATCGGCCATGTTGTTATATCTTCCTCAAAAGCATCTTCTGCGTCATGGTATAAATGAGATATCTAGAAAGGTAATAAAATTATTAGAATTACCTTCAATAAAAAATGCTAAAGCAAATGTAACTCTAAGTTTATACCACTTCCGGAGCAATAGACTTGTGCGTTGCTTTGGGTAATGAATCCATAAAATCCCATCTTCTGTTCTTCAAGTTTGCAACTAGTAACGTCCAATGTTTTTCATTTATAATGGGAACAAACATAATGTTCGCATTCTTAACAGCATCTTTGGTTACATTAGCAGCAAATGATGTTGTGGACTCCTCTTTATTTGAAGTATAATAACCCTAGTAAAAAAAACCATTCAGTCAATTAATGATATACAGTTACTGATCTTCAATGTACCTTAACTAGAAATGATTACTAACCCAATGAAAAGCAGATACATATAGAAAAGGTTGATTCAGTCCTGGAACCATTCTGTTTTTCTCAGATAAAATATATGCGAAAGTGTCGATATGGTTGATGTCAAGCTCTTCGCATAGCAATAATTCGTCAATTTGGCTTCTAAAAATAATTGCATTTCCATTTGCGAAGATGGTATCCTCCCTGTATAATTTGCCATTTATGTATGAAAAGAATGTAATAAAAGTTAAATACCGAGTTATATCGAGTATCGGTATAACTCGGTATTCAGTACAATAATAGCAATACCGAGTAGTACCGAGTTTTTAATTTCTCGGTATTAAACAGTTCTGTAAATAAAATTAACTACTTGACATTCATATATGGAAAAAGTTGCTAAAAAAAGTTGTATACCGAGTTGTATCGAGTTTATTATTTCTCGGTATTATACAGTTTTGTGAATAAAATTAAGTATTTGACATTCATATATGGAAAAAATAACTGAAAAAGTGAAATACCGAGTTGTACCGAGTTTTTTATTTCTCGGTACAACTCGGTATTCAGTACAATAATAGTAATACCGAGTTGTACCGAGTTTTTTATTTCTCGGTATTACTATTACCGAGTTTATTATTTCCCGGTATTATACAGTTTTGTGAATAAAATTAAGTAGTTGACATTCCTATATGGAAAAAGTAACTGAAAAAGTGAAATACCGAGTTGTACCGAGTTTTTTATTTCTCGGTATTATACAGTTTTGTGAATAAAATTAAATAGTTGACATTCCTATATGGAAAAAGTAACTGAAAAAGTGAAATACCGAGTTGTACCGAGTTTTTTATTTCTCGGTACAACTCGGTATTCTGTACAATAATAGTTAATACCGAGTTGTACCGAGTTTTTTATTTCTCGGTATTTTACAGTTTTGTAAATAAAACTAAGTACTTGACATTCATATATGGAAAACATAACTGAAAAAAGTGAAATACCAAGTTGTACCGAGTTTTTTATTTCTCGGTACAACTCGGTATTGTTAAGTAGAATACGTACTTTTTGGTGTACTTCTTTAGAAAGTTATCAATAGTATTCCTCCTCTCTTCAATAAGTAATAATCTTCCTGGGTAGTCCAAAAATTCCTTGGCCGCACGCTCTACATATTTGGAATCCTCAACATCCAAAATTGCAGTTTTTCTTTTTCAACTGGTGGAGCAGCAGGAGCAATTTTCGTAGGTTCATCCTTAGGAGCAGTTGCTTTTTTACTGTCAGTTAAGCTCTCTTTCAGTTTTGATGCAGCACGCGTGACCGGTTTTCTTCTAGTTACTGAGGTTTCCTTCTTACTATGTATTTCAGCTTCCGCTGGTAATTGACTCTTCTTCTTCTTCCTATCACCAGTTGTGAATGGAGTTTTTACTCTTTTCCTCTTCCTGTCTTCCCTCCTATGTACTCTTCTAGCAATTCCTCCAGTTCCTGATGAAGGGAAAGGAAATTCCTCATATTCTGATGTTTCTTTCTGACCAACTAATTCATCAACAATTTTCTCTACAGTTTTTGATACTTCATCAAAAATTTTGTTAGACTCCGTTCTTGAACTTGATGGTACCGGAGAACCTATTTTCTCGGACGTGAAATATTGTGGAAAATGATAACTCAATATCTTATATATACCACAAATTTTTTCGTTGTTATCAGATTTTAACTGAAATACTTCATTGTCCAATACTTCCACCCGTTTTTGCAGCAGAATTTTATTCATTTCGAGTGCTGAAATTTTTTTAACCATATATTCATGCTGTGTTATCAGTTTATATATGGATTGATTAATAATCTTCAAATTTGTTTCATCAGGAACACCACGTTGTGCATCAGTTTCTTCTGTAAATTCTGTTCGTACGGGAGAATCAATGGGACTTCGATATTCAGTAGGACTAACAATACGAACTGTTGTATCACTCTTCAAAGGCTGTTCCATTGGACATTCAGTATCCGCTGGTGTTTGAACTGGGGAAACAGTTGGGTTTGGACTTTTTGGAGATGAAGTTGCTTGTAATGATGGAGTGGTCTTGCTGCTAGATATATGTACATTACTCAGTGGTGGTGTTATATCCAAAACATTTTCTGGATTACTATTCTGAATTAAAGTATTCTCATTATCTGTTATCTATTCTAAATCTGTCAATATCTGGAGCAAATCTTTTATAAATACCCAAAATTTAGAAGTACAAAATAAAGTTAAATCAATGCAGATGAGAATTGTACCTCATAATCCTTAAGGCTTTTAAGTAAATTTTCAACATCTTTAATTCTATAATTAAATTTTGCATCCCAACGAAGTAGACGGGGGCAAGCCAAATTATCCACTACTGGGTGGAACTTTGTATGCTCAAAAAACCAAATCTAAAACATAAAATAAAACAATATAAATCAGTGTATGGAATATATTACCTATGAAAACATTGAAATAAACAAATTAATAAAAAATTTGTGTAAGAAAAACTCACAATTATTATCATAACAAATTCATTTACATATCCCAATGATTGTCCTTTTGACTGTTTCTTTGCTGTTGTATTAAATTCCATAACAAGAAAATCCCTAATGGATTGGGGCCAATTGTATGCTCTGAACTGCTCAGCATTCTTTGCAACGTCCAATATAGTTGATTGCACTCGGAAGTTTGCCATTGGAAAGAAAATATTGGACAATAGGTATACAATAAATTGTTCCCTGACAATCTCCATAGGCGTTGAGGACTCCAATTTCAGAATGTCATGCCTTATGTCATTTGCTGTTTTACCAGCAATTATTGCAGTCCCGGGCTCAAATTTAATACCTCTGTCCGGTAAGCCAATAATCAACGCTATTTCTTCAGAAGTGAAAGGTAGACTCCGGCTATTAATAACAAAACTTTCAGAGTCGTTATCCCACGTTGACAGTAACATATAAACCATAGGAACATTTTGTGGGAAACGAGGTAGAAATAAAAACTGGTTAATTTATAGCTCACTTAGGCTAGTGACAAACTGATCATCAAATTTCTCAACCAATTCATTACAAACTTCCCTAAATCCTGATGTGCGACATCTGAAATGAACCTTGGGGGTATATCCCTGCATAATAAAGTGTAAACAGTAAGAAAATAACAGTTTTACAGAGATATTCCGTGAAAAACTACAAGAAATAAATAAGTGTACCGAGTACCGAGTACCAAATACTGAGTTTTGAATACCGAGTTAAATGTACCGAAGAATAACAAATACTATTAAAATAACGTGTTTTAACAGGCAATACAGAGTGTACCGAGTATCATATACCGAGTACCGAGTACCGAATACCGAGTACCGAGTATCGAATACCGAGTACCGAATACCGAGTACCGAGTGAAATACCGAGTACCAAGTACCGAGTGACGAGTACCGAGTACCTCGTACCGAGTACCGAGTACCGAGTGACGAATACCGAGTAATCCGGTAGAACCAAATCCTAAACCTTAAATACAACTATATGACTCTGTTCAATTTACTAAGGAAAACCAAACATCACTATGAAATGTGTACCGAGTTTTATCAATCAGTAAGGACGTTTACCGAGTTTTAATCATCATATACCGAGATAATGTAACAAAACCAAATACCGAATACCGATTAGTACCGAGTTTTAGAATGTGTACCGAGTTTTAAAAACACCCAGAAATGTTAACCATATCGCTAAAACTCGGTACTTTTAGATTAATAACGAGATAAACAAACATTCTCGGCAAATCGTTTCTAACCTCAGGCATTTTATCAGCGGTGGTTTTCAACTGGAAAATACGAAGAACTTCGAGTTGAAATGATGGAGCACTACGAACGAAATCCTGCAGATTTACGAAGAAAATGCTGGAGTTCTGAAAAAACGAAGTAAACAGTGGCAGGGATTCGAAACTCCGTAAGAAGGTGAAGCGTCGCACTTCAAAGTGTTTCTGTTTTTTTGCCATTTAAAATTTAACACGTGCGAGAACCCAGAACACAGCGGGTCGGGTCGGCGACTTTTCTTCATGCTACGTGGCGTTACAACATTCGTGGCCGAACATAGAGGAGCGTACGTTCACCGGACTAAATAATTGTTCCACTTAAAAGATGCTCATTTCCAGTTCTGAGTTCAGATCTCTCAATGCTCCGTGTCGACCTAGATCGGCCATAGATGACTATGGCAGAGAATTCCTCCTGCGAGTTCCCCACCATTGACCCCAACTTCTTCGACCTCATCGTGTACGGCAGTGGCCTCCCAGAATCCATCCTTGCTGCCGCCGCTTCTGCTGCCGGCAAAGCTGTCCTCCACATCGATACCAACCCTTTTTACGGTTCGCACTTCGCCTCCCTCCCCTGGCCTCATTTTCCTCCTTCCTCCAATCTACACCTCTCATACCTCCTGAGCGTTCCGCTGATGGGTCCGCTTCATCCTCCACTTACCACTCCATCGAATTGGAAACTCGTTGCGTGTACTCGGAAGTTGAGATCGCAGAATCGCCGATGCCTGAGCATTCAGAAAGAGTCATCGTTGATTTATCCGGGCCTAGGGTATTCTACTGTGCGGACATGGCGGTTGATCTGATGGTGCGATCGGGTGCCAGCCATCATGTCGAGTTTAAGAGTGTCGAAGGGAGCTTGATCTATTGGGACGGGCGACTATGCTCGGTGCCGGACTCGAGGCAGGCCATCTTCCGCGATCAGAGTCTTTCCCGAGCGGAGAAGGGCCAGATGATGAGGTTTTAAAGCTGGTGCAGGCCCACATCGCGTCGGAGTCCGAAGCGACTCTGTCGTGTGAGGGAGCTTTAGGGATATCGCGGAGGACTTGAAGATACCGTTTTATAATTTCCTCCTTAAGCAGAAGCTTCCCCCCAAGATAAGAACGATTATTTTGTACTCTATTGCATTGGCTACTTTTGATCAAGATGATGGAGTTGATTGTCGATATACAATCAAGACAAAGGAGGGAATTGAGAGGATTGCCCTTTATATTTCATCAGTTGGGAGGTTGCCCAATTCGGTTGGGGCATTTATCTATCCCATTTATGGCCATGGGGAATTGCCTCAAGCATTTTGTCGATGTGCTGCTGTGAAAGGGGCTCTATATATCTTGCGTATGCCAGTGATATCTCTTCTCATAGACAAGGTAAGCAATCAATATAAAGGTGTTAATTTAGCTTCTGGTCAGGAGATATTTAGCCATCAACTTGTTATGGAACCATCGTTTACAGTTTCGTCATCAGCTTTATCTTTATTGGATTATAAAGTTTTGGATGGTTCAAACCTTGCTAGTATGGTTGCTAAAGGAGTGATCATAGCAAACAAGGCCATCCAGCAAGATTCATCTAACATTCTCGTGCACTTCCCCCCTAGATCTTTGTTCTTTCAACAGTCAACAACTGTACGAGCTCTTCAAGTGTGTAGCAGTGTGGCAGTATGTCCTACTGGAATGTTTCTAGTTTATCTTTCAACTCCCTGTGATGATGCTAGTCTGGGAAAAGAGTGTATACGTGCTGCCATGAGAACACTTTTCACTGTACCTGACGCCGATAGTTTTGATGGAATTTCCTCAAATAATGAAAACACTGGAGCATCGAAGCCAACAGTTTTATGGAGTGCCATTTACATTCAAGAGTTAACAAATGTGGCCACATTGGGTGCTATATATTCCACTCCTATGCCTGATGAAAATCTTGATTACTGGAATTCATTGGAATCAACAATAAAGTTATTTTCCTCTATGTATCCTGAGCTGGAGTTTCTTCCTAAAACCAAAGTTCCTGAGAACGTTGATGAGGATGATTCGTTGTCATAGTAATGAATGTGGACTATATCTGTGAAGGGCCATGAGCATTCACACTTTTCAACATAAGAACGTGAGAGAGTCCACGCTGATTTTGAGATAATGCTCTTAATTGATTGACAAGTTGTTGCTGTCTTGTTCCTGAGCTAAATTTTCTTTCTTCCAATGATATTTCTGTTCTTGCACTTGGTGGCTTTAAATGATGGTATGAGCTCCATGAAAGTCCGTCATTACCTTGCATTATTATGTGTGCTCGTCAGGTATTTCTTCTCAAATACAAAGTGTTGTTCATAAGTGCAGACTTATATATATTATTTGTGCTTTAGCTTTTTAACACGGAACTTGATTGAAACCTTTAGCTCGATCTTGTCTTAATTATTTTTATAAATTTTATTCTCAAAAAAAAAAAAAAAAAATTGAGATAACACATATCAGCAGGTCACACCCACAAATCTAAATTTTAATATTCCACCAATATATGTAGCTACTTAATTTAATGTAGTTATTCATAAAATATTGTACTAAACAAGATAGGACTAGCAAATAATAGAAATTAAAAAAGCTTTGCACAAAAATAAATAAATAAGTAGTTTATATATATATATATATATATATATATATTATATATAATATATATATATATATATATATATATATATATATATATATCAAAATAAAAAGTAGTACATGTTGTAAATCAGGAATCAAGATTGATATTAAGATTTTTTATGATAATAAAATATTTTTATTCTGATTTTATTGTTTCTACTAGCATATAATGGATATTTCTGTTTCTTTCTGTGTGTACTAATATTTCAGAGAAATTATATACTATTACGAATTGTTGAAGACTTCAAGATAATGTAGAATAGGATTTCATATAATAGAGTATGTATATATTTATTTTTATTTCTTAAGTTTGACCAAGTGTGATTGTAATTGGGTAACTGTGCACACACATACAGGAGGGAGAGTGATAAATTATTTTTTAAGACTAATCATTTTGTATGATATCTAATCATACTAGACGATTTGACATATATTTCGTCCAGAATGTAGTTAATCAAATCATGGCTTGAATTTTTTTTATTGTTCATATTGTACGATGCTAAGTCTTACAAACGACTGAAGAGTACAAAATTATGTTTGTACAAGATCGTATTGAATGAATACATTAATTTTTTGAACTATTCGTACAGTACAATCTACCTTCATACACACAAGTCACAGAGTACGAAATCAGGTTTGTACCAAATCTTATCGAATGAACACATTTATTTTTGAACTTTCGTACAGTACGACTACCTTACAGATGACTAACATAGTACAAAACTAAGTTCATCCCAAATAGTATTAAATGAACATATTTATTTTTTGAATTGTTTGTATAGTATGATCTTCATTAGTACTGACAACTGACAGTGTATAAAATTAAGTTCATCTAAGTTCATACCAAATGAAGCCCTGATGTTTTAAACTGTTCATACCGAATGATCCATGATCATATAATACGAATGTAGGATGGTTCTCAATTTTTAAGTTTTGAACAGTTTTTTATGTGTTTGTTATATAAAGGGCTCTAAACCTATCTCAATTATCCTTTGCTTCAAATTTCTCTTGAGAGGGACCATTGAGTGTGTTTGGGAGAAATTTTGTGAGTGAAGAATGAGAGATCTAGTGAATAGAAATTGTGAGAGATTCACAAGTTTGCCCAAAGTGAGGATCTCTTTATTTTCTTCAAGTTTCTACCCAACTTCTTTAGAGGCCCTTGAGAAAAGATCTTCAAGATTGGATCAAGGTTATCTGCCTTCACCATGAGGGTGAAAAAGAATGTAAAGGTACACTGCTATCACTTGGAGAGTGTAATTGACAACGGTTCTCTGTCACATCGGGTTGGTGGAAGAGAGTTTATAAGGGCTTCTATACCTTGCTGTGGCGGCAAAAGGAGAGTCACTATTATTTAGTGAAATACTTGGAAAATGAGTCTCTAGGGAGGGATGTAGGTCAAGTTGGATGGAATCACTATTTGCTCCCTTGAACCAACCTCAAAAAGTTTTGCTATATCTTTTGCTACGTAGATGGAGGTACAAACCACGATCTAAAAGTATTAGTGAATTCATCTCGACTAATAAGGAAATTCAGCCTTCCCCTTAACTTCTCTAGCACTCAAACTCCCATCCAGTAAAAAAAATGGCCAAAGGCACCTTCATCTCAGGAGGATACTATATCTCATTAAAAGTCTTCTCTAATCTCATTAGCTAATCCCCTGTTGCTTTGGGCTTAATAGCACTACCAAACCTTAAAAGCTTTAACCTCCACAATATCTGTAAGTATATATGTGCATTATCAAATATAACAGATGATATCCTACTATGGACTTCACCTGTCAATTGTGTTACCAAACTAGCAAACTTAGATATTGATTCAAAAATAATAACATGAGTAGTAATCTTTATTTACACATTCTAAATGGCACTCTGCCCATCAATCATATTGGGGTCTTGCTAACCTATCAAATAATCACATAGAATGCACATAATTGAATATAATACACAAAATATGCATAAATGATTGCCCAACACCACCCAAAACTATCTCATCTAACTATAGATCAATTCATATAGTTCTATTTATAAGTAGTTCTCTAAATCCTAACTCTATACCAATAGGGACTATCACAACCTAACCCAATATATTCTATAGACAGAGCGAGCCATATCTCATTATTCATATTAGGGTCATATTGATCTATTAGATAATCACATAAAATGAACATAGCTGAATAGAACATGCACATGAAAAAAAATTCCTAATACTACTAAGATCTATCTCATCTAACTACAAATTAATTCTAATAGCTCTATTTATAATTGATTCTCCAAAACCTGGTTCTTATACCGAAAGGCGACTGACATAAGCTAACCCAATATAACCCATGGATAAAATGGGACATATCATATTGGATGGTGACAAATCAAGCGCATGATCATATTTTGGAGAACTTTTACATTTCATCAATTATCAATAGACAATAGAGGTACTGATTTGCTTGAGATAAACAAAAAAATATACACATTCATAATGTTATTTTTTTATAATAAAAATCTTTATAATATAGTAAATGGTTATAATAGAAATAAAGCAGAGAAAAATATATAATAGCTATTATTGTATAAAATTAAGGAACCAAAAAAATACTTATATAACTCAAAAGAACAAAACATATAACCTCAGCTACTCAATTGAATCCTTGCCCTTGCCCTAACCAGAAATATAATACATAATAGGTGTGATTCAACAAAGCTCATTAGGTCACACCCATCAATCTAAAATTTAACATTCTACCAATATATTGGTACTAAATTAAAAAAAAAGTTATTCATAGCGCACTAAACAAGATAGGGCTAATAAAAAATAAAAAAATTTAATAGGATTTGCACAAAAATAAATAAAAAATCACTTTATACATCAAATAAAAAGTAATTGATTTCCCTAAGATCCTTATGCCTCCTAATAGAAATCGATATCAAAATTCAGACCCTTATGACTCCCTATACTAGCATATCAGAAAATAGGCCTTTATGACTTCCAAATATTTAGCACTACAAATATTCATAATTCAAACTCTTTTGACTCTCAGTGCATTCAACATAATAAAACTTTCTTCAGTGTCCAAACCTTCTCATAATCTCATGTTTCAAGCACATAAGTGCATACACAATTGCATTTCAATAAAAAATGAAAATAAACAAAATACATTAATTCATAAAATTATTATATTGGTGGCTAATGGATTCAACAGATGAGCACAATTACACAAATTTTAGAGATTCACCATATTACCAAGTAATAGATCTAGTGGGGTATTGTGGCTATTGGTAGAATTCAAGTTGGATGGTTGAAGTGGAGGAATGCATTAGGCATGTTGTGTGATAGAAAAGTACCCCTCAAAATCAAGAAAAAATTCC